>JAHZTW010000003.1:9818049-10102398 GCA_020283515.1 Alliaria petiolata | reverse complement strand
TGAAACCTTTCATAAATATCTTCAGGATATTTATTTTGTGTGATTTTCTGATTATTTGGGTAATGACTTGCGAAAGCCGTATTTTGTGTTGTCAATAGACACACATGTGACCATATAGTCAATATCATAAAACGGCCTGAACGGTGGATGGATTGATCCACATATATCATCATGTATTCTCTTTAGAAATACAAGATATTCATTCCTAATTTTTGCTGGCGAGAGCCTACTTATGAGTTTTTCTTGAGAACATGCCTTACATGAAAACTCCCCCGATTGAAAAATCTTCTGGTTTTTCAATGGGTGACCACTCGAATTTTGCACAATCCTTCTCAACATGATTGAACCATGGTGGCCTAACCTTTCATGCCACACTTAAAAAAATGCTGATAAACTTCCTGTTTACCGCAACATGTGATTCATCCATGGTTATCTTTGTGCAATATAATCCGGAAGATAACTCAAATTCATATTTTATTTTCTATGTAATGCAAATATATTTAATGTCATTTTTACTCATGGTCCCTCTAAGACCTGGGGAGATATTGTATATCGTATACTTCAAACTTTATTCCCCTTGGCATTGACAAATAGGCTTCTTGGAGCCCAATATAATATTTGCATTACCATATATGGTACTCACGCTTCCGGCGGAGCACTTTATTGATTCAGGAGAAACGCTTTTTATTTTTTAAATATAATGTATCTCCTTCCTGAATCTCAAATCTGTGACATCTTCTGGGTCACAATAGTTATAAGACATGTATTAACCAAAAAAATTGACTTATAATAAAATTAATAGATTACATCAAAAATCTTTTGAAAAACAAAACTTTTTATATACTTTTGTTTACCATATATACTATAAGCCAGATTAAATTTTGTTATTCAGATCTTCTTTACAAAGACATAATTATCGACTTAAGTTTCTTTGATTTTGTTGATTCTTCGGGATCAACAAAGAAATATGGATGAATATCATCACTTAAGCCATCAAATGAAGTCACAGCTTCATCCCGGATGAAGTTGGTCTATGCATCCTTTTCTTTAGTCTTTTGCGATTCGGCATACAGATCGGCTAAATGTTTTGGCGTACGACACATGTGTACCCAATAATTTTTCATGCCGCATCTGTAGCAAGCGCTTTCACCTTACCTTTTTACGTCTTAACCATCATCCCTTTTTTTTATTGAATTCGTCCATCACACTTACTTTAAGTGGGTAACTCAACATTCTCTCCTAGGAATGGAGTTAACCCAGTTGGACGAAACTGATGGTTCATCGTCACGAGTTCATTATACTGTTAATCTACTAGGAGGATTTATTTCAACTCCGAGCTTTTGATGAATTCTCTCGTCTGGAGATTCAACCATTTATTTCTAAAGATCTTCAGGATCTTTACTCGTGATGGATTCATCTTATAAACCATCATAGATGCGGTGACGTAAAAAGATCATGACTTTTACTTTAGTCTCATCCGATGTCGTTTTCGACTTATCGATAGTGCTCAAGAGATCATTTCTCTTTAGATGCAATCTTGCACCTACCGCCCATGACATATAATTATTTTCACACAAGTTAAAGGCAGGGATCTTGAGCTTTAACAAATTTGATATTATTACTGAATAACAAGACAACCCATTTAATTTAATGAAAAAATTATTTATAAAAATTTGGGCAGAGTAACGACATAATAAAAGACAATAATTAAAAAAATGTGAGGACGCCGAGCCTACCATAATAAATGAATAAGGATGGGAATTTTAATCACCTACTCAATAAATAAATAAATAAATAAGCAAAAATGAGGATTTTAATTTTCCACTCCATAAATATGATCTGAGGTGACATAGTCTACCATGTGATCATTTCGATCGTGAAGGCATAGCCTACCATAATGATCGACTCGGAGAAGGCATAACCTATCATCCCGGCATAACAAATAAACGGGGAAGGCAGAACCTATCTTCTCGTAAATAATAAAATTTAAAATAATTTGAACAGAAATAAATCTTACATTTTTAGTATATAGACAGATCTGGTATACAGATGGATCGAAAGACGATCGTGCTAATAACGTGTTATAAATTATATCGTGATATATATATATATATATGTGTTTATATATATCTTATAAGAGAGAGATGAGAGAGAGAGGTGAGAGAGACTTGGGTAAAAGAGAATGTTTCTCTTCTTCTTATTACTTAAATCACAAATGTACGTGAAGGTAAGTATTTATAGAGAATAGAAGTCGGTTTACTTCACCGACTTAAGATAAAAACATTAATATAATCTAATTGGATAACCATTATCCATAACACATACCACATTTATTATTTTTTGCTTGTCTCGTTCATTGCACATTAACTGTACTTGTTCCATTTATATCGTTTAATTCGATTAATCCATTCTGCCCCATCCAATTTTAACATTTTAAACCTTATTATATTATGCAGCCATGCGGATTTAAATCAGGATAATAACATAACAACAATATTTTTAAAATTTTTAATTAAGGTTTACCAAAGTAATAAAAAGAACTAAAAATTGAAGCATTATTAAAAAAAATTATTAGACGTACGCAGAGTTCCAAAATGATCTGAAATTAATGATTTATTTATGAGAATTCTTCATTTGTACAAAATAGGTCAATTTTGGGTTGAGAAGGATGTAGAATGGAAAAGCGGAGATCTATTCAATTACAAGAAAGAAAGAAAAGCAATGTTTACCTGGTGAGTTTGTGCATGTAAAACTATAAATTGTAAGCAATTTTTTTTATAAAAAAAAACCTTAAATTGTAAGCAACGTTTTAAAAGTTTTCAAGTCTTAGCCAACAATTATCTATTACCAGCGAGGCTTGTTTTGTTATAAAATAGCCAAATTTGAGCTTCAAATTGGCAAAAACACTAGTGGTAATTAAAGGAGATTTTTCACAGATGACTTTAACAAATATCATAGGTTATGTATAAATTTAATGATATGTGCTTTAACAAAAAAAAAATTTAATGTTATGTTAAATAATAGCCTGTCATATTAAAAACTAACATGTTAAAAAATATAGTATATCATCAAAAATATAAGTTTTAATATATATATATATATATATATTATCATAAATAGTATTAATTTTTATTATAAAACCGTAAAAATTATCATCTCACTTGAAAGTTCTTTACATATAAAATGGTCGTAGTCATTTTGTAAATAACTGCTAAGATCATCTCCAATGGTTAACTCTATTTTTTTATTCTAAAATGTATAGAGTTCTTTATAAATAGAGAGTATGTTTGCTCCAATGGTTACCTCTATTTTTTTCTCTACAAAAAGAATATTCCCATTATATTATACTTTTCTTTAGTTATTAATTTCTTATAGGTCCTTTTACTTTACAAGTATACAAATTTTATCCATTTATCTTATATGTTTAACAAAAAATACATAAAATTTTGATTTCATTAAAATTAGATATTTACCACAAAAATAATTTTTATTCGTGTATCATGTTATTTTTAATTTAATATCATTCAATGTTGCATTTACATGTTTTAATTAATTACATAATTAGTTATCATTGATTTAATTTTGTTTAAGTGTAAAATAAAACATATAATTTTTGTTTATATACAAAATAAAAACATATCAAAATGTAAATGATTATTTTGTAAATACAAAAATTCATTTCTAAAAAATATAGATCTCTATTTGTGACTCCAAAATTTGAGTTGGAAATATAGATCTCTATTTTTAGAGTAGTATATAGAGTACCATTGGAGATGGTTTTACTCTAAAAATAGAGTTTAGAGGCAAAAATAGAATTTCATTGGAGATGTTTTAAGTTAAAGGTAATCGAGTTAAGTTTTGTCTTAAAGGTTTACAATCCAATCTATTGTTTTTCTTTTTGTGAAAATTGTTAAAAAGATCATTTTTTCTGAAGTGTAACAAATTTCTTACCTTAAACTATAATCTTCTTTCATTCTTTTTACATTATTCATCATTTTTTCATTTTTTTATCATTCAAAAATATTCGAATTCTAACATTTAGTATTTTACTTGATATTCCTAATCATAGAAAATATTATATTTTTTATTTATTATCGGAATAGATAAATCATAATATTTTAAAATGGCAGAACGGCTAATAACCACTAAAACAACAACAAAAAATCCGAGTTTTAGAACATGAAAACTAATTTAATTGTTAACAAACCTAATAGTATAAAAGTATAAAATAGAATGAAATGAAATAGCTATATACTTATATTAAGAAATAGTTAATGTCAAAAAAAAAAAAAAAATATATATATATATATATATATAGTTATGAAATTTGGGTGCGAGGTTTCTTATCAAGAAAAATAAATAGTTTTATATGTACGTCACGAAACACGCACGGTAACAAAGAAAACACCAAGTTGGGAATAGGAAAATTGCTCATTTAATTCCACAAGTATTTACAATCGGCAATTTTATTCCTCAATATCGCTTGCGCAGATTAATTCTCAAAGTTTGAGTTGACTGCGCAAATTTATGCATGAGAAAAGTCAACGTTAACGAAGAAAACGGAAACGTTACCGTTGACTTTATATCTCAGTCCAATTTTGCAAAGTCAACTCAAACTTGGGGAATTAATTTGCCTAATTGAAAGTTGGAGAATTAATCTGCACAACTAGAAAAACCTGGGGAATTAAATGATCATTTTTTATTTATAAAATTATGATTATTTTCATAAATCATGATTATTTGTAGAATACCATCAAATACTTTTTTTAAGAAATATAATTTTATTATATTAAGTTTTCTGTTGTTATGAATAAAATTAAAAAATTACGTGTATTTAATTTCGGTGATTTTTTTTACTGGCAATTTTTTTGGTTATCAACCAATGATTATTCTTCTATCATACAGTCATTGGTAAGGTCACTCTATTAGAAGAAAATTTTTTCATCAAATTCACTTATTTTCATCTATCTTTCTCGGTATATGGTAGTAGCCCTGAAAATATAGGGACATAATTCACGTTTTGTCTTGTATTCATCCTGAATTTCGCATCACATTTCCTTTTCCGTTAAAAGAATTCTCAATCAGCACCATTTATTTTATTCAAATAGGTACGGAAAAGAATGGGTAGAAGATCATATACCTTAATTACCTGTTCAAAAAAAAATATATATATATTTATTAATTTTCCTAAAATTTTCCGAATTTCCCCGAAGAAGTTATCCAAAATATATGTTTTGAAGTTGATCTTTACCCATATTACTACTGAGAGTTTGAGAAGAGATTTTGGGAAAGAAAATTTCTCAAATCCGTTTCGTTCTTATCGTATTCCCAATATATAAAATTCTTAAATGATTTTAAAATAATGCATGTGCCTCCAATTTAGATAAAATAGTTTTTTTTAAAGATAAAATAGTTCGGAAATCGGAATATTAGCACCATTGTAATATGCCGATGCAATATGATGAGTCTTTTGCTTTTATCGCTTCCCGTCGTGAAGCGATATTTAACGTAATACAGCAGCATGCTAATGCTTTTCCTCTTTTTGTCGTGAAGCTTAACTTGATAATTTAGAAAATCAAAATGTAATGAACTTGAACAAATGATATGCTCTCAAATTTACCCTAGAGCTACTCTCTCAAATTAAGAGATCACTGTAGTATTTAGGGATCGAATCCACAGGGAAAGAGATAGTGACACAGCAGACTTTTAATTTCGAATTAAGTTAAGAATAAAATCAGAAATAAAAGACAGCAAATAATTAACGACTTGGTAAATTCAGGAGACAAAACGCTAGGCTATGAGAAATTCGCAGGTATGAATCTAAGTTGCAGAATAGAAATCTGTTAGGATATTTATTAAGAACCGTTCTAGAACTCGAAACACAATTATAAAATCAACCAACTCTCGCTGCGAAGATTATCTATGTCTAAATCCTAGAATTCCAAATCTCTTTGCAAATCCTATCAATTCAGACAAGCATTAATAACAGGTTCGATTGTTCACAAAATCCCTAAACCAAATCTCTTTGCGAATAGGTATTTTGCTCATCTAACATTAGTTCAGGCAATCAATAATACTCTCGCATCTATTAATCAACCTAAGATCAGATTCTAGGTCATGAAGATAGAATAAGCATTAATCACAAATCCAGATGAAGAACAAGCAGATTTATCCCGACAGTAATTCAATTCTAACAACCTATCATCAACCCTTGAATAACCCAAAACCTAACTAGCAAACTACTCAGACATGGTGAATGAAGAAAACATCATGAATAAAATAGCTTGCATAAAATAATAAAGAAGAGAAATAAAGGGGTTCAAAATCTCTCAAGAACAGAGTATGGGATCTATCTCCCCAAATCTCTCTCTAAAATAATCTGTAGCCTAAACAATGGCTCTGAAATCCTTAAATAAGGGTTAAATCACGATTTGGGACACTTTTGTAAATAAAGAAAACTTCTGGGCAAATTTCCTTTTCTTCAGAACTTGTAAAAGTCGCGATATCTTCTGAAAATATTTGGTGTCGATCGAAACCATGAACAGTGTCGATCGACACTGTTCATTCAGCACCACTTCGACTTCATCTTTTCAGCAGCTTCATCCACAACGCTCCAAAAAGCTTCAGATCCTCCAATTGTGCTCCAAACGTTCCTGATCCTGCAAAGACTCTGAAAGACTCGAAAAACACGGAAAATACTCTATAAACAAAGACTATATCATGGTCAAAAACACGGAAAAACCATGATATATCAACTCCCCCAGACTTAGCTTTTGCTTGCCCTCAAGCAAAACAGAAACTTAGAATGGAGTCGAGGTTTGAAAACACAGAAACAGTTAGCAAATCTTAGGAACGCCACATTGACCAATACCCTTGAATCCACATACCATAGAGCCAACCTCAAGTAGAATTTCGGTGTACTTACTACAAGTTTAGCAATCTTCCAAATACGATTTAAACCCCTTTGAAAAATCCAGAACCTCTATTGTTAACCCCTTTCATTAATTAGGTGCGGTCTCATCGAGGGAATATCGATCAAAGAACTTTCTAGACTCTATCCCTTCCAAGCTCCTAGACAAAGATAATCTCAGTACAACTAATTAACGACTTGATAGGGTCAAAGTTTGATGGATCAAAGTTTGAACGGTGTCTGATAGGGTCAAAGTTTGAACGGTGTCTGATAGGGTCAAAGTTTTACCCAAATAAATCAATACTGCAAGTGCACAGCAATGCAGTTGAAGTACAAAGGGTTATCGAATCCAAAAGGAAGTATGAGCTACACTACGATTTCTAGATTCAAATTATGCTAAGTCGATTTCAGATGAATGTAAAACGAAACGAATAAACTAAAAAAAACAGTGATTGATTGATTTAAGGTTCTTAAAATTCAATGAGACAAAACGCTAGGCAAGGATGATTCACAGGTTAAATCCGAGAATGCAGAATGTATACTATCAGGGAAATTATTATGAGCCGTCTAGAACTCGAAACACAGATTTAAAACTAATCAACTCTCGTCGCAGAAGTTATCTATCCCTAAATTTCAGAATTCCAAATCTCTTTGTAAATCCTATCAATTCAGGCAAGCATTAAAAACATGTTCGATTGTTCACAAAATCCCTAGACCAAATCTCTTTGCGAGTAGGAATTTTGCTCACCTAACACTAGTTCTGGTGATTAACAATGCTCTCGCATCTATTAAACAACCTAGGGTTTGATTTCTAGGTGATCAATCAAGAAATCAATATAAGCGCAAATCCAGGTGAAGAACCGATTGATTTTCCCTAACAATATCGCAATTCTACAAACTCCTCTTTAACCCTAAATCACCCTAACCTAACTAGCAGATTACTCAGACATAGAAATTGAAATACAAATCATGGCTGAATAATACTGCATTAAAATAAAAAGAGTATTGATACAAGGGTTCGAAATCTTCTCTAGAAGAGTGCAGAATTGTCTCCCTCAAAGCTCTGGATCAATCTCCTCTCAAAGTCTCAGTCAAAATTAGGATAATGGCAAAACAATGCCTTAGAAAACATAAATAATCCCTAAAACACGAAAAGGACTAAATTGCAATGTTAAAAACTTATGGGCCAAAATTGTAATTCCAGAAAGTTTTTAAAACTTCGCGTCCAATTCTGATTCCACGATCGGTGTCGATCGACACCCTCCTGGTGTCGATCGACACTAGGCCAAAATCTTCAATCCAAGCTCACATATTCAGCTGCTTCTCCAAAACTCTCCAAATAGCTTCAGATCCTCCATTTATGCTCCAAACGTTCCTAATCCTACAAAGACTCTAAAAGACTCGAAAAACACGGAAAAGACTCTATATAAAAAGCATATATCATGGTCAAAAACACGGAAAAACCATGATATATCAACAAAACATGTAATGTTCAGATACTTAAAGTGGAATTCGATTATCTATCGGAGATCCATCAATTATTATATATATATATATATATATATAATCATTTTTGTATGAATGTTAAGATCATATTTTATTTTATTTTAGTCACTCATCATTTATTATTTATTTATGCAAATTATGAAAAGGAATAAGAGTTTGAGGAGCATTTCAAACCCAAGTGGCGATGGCTCATAGCCTCATACAACCGAAACTTGCTTTTTTGTGAAGTGGATGTAATGATCCATATGTGTCATCACATCATCCCTGGATTTGTTATATATTTTCATATTATAAATGATTGTCCTATACACTAGATATAGAGAATATTCTTTCCCAAAAGGATTTGTATTATTTACACTTCTTATTGTTCTTACTTCTTACCTTTACTGTGTTGTTCATACATGAGCGTTTACCGATAATACTTTTAATGAAATTACTCGCTAACATTTTTTTATGTAAACATTTCCCATCTTAAAGGTTAGTCTTACTCATTGGTTAAGTGATTCAGCTTTTTTTTTTTTGTCATATGAATAATATTAGAACTTCAAAGATCCAAGATACAAACCAAAACCAACTACAAGAGCAAATGCGAAAAGAGACAAGCAACATGGGCAACCACCGAGGACGAAAATTCCTTCCAAAAAGAAAAGAAAACCCAGAGGAAGAAGCAAAACAATTACACCCATCCAACAACAGTCACACCAACAAACGCAACTAATCAGAGGGGGACACAGTCTCATCATCAAAGATACTTTGCAACCAACCAGGACCACCAGTCGCAACATACGATTGCCAACTCCAATCCGCTAAGGCGCTTTTAGCAATGAGAACAGGCCCTTTAATCGAATTAGGCACGTCCAACACTAGTTTCCACTCCAAAAAAATTGATAGAATTAGTAAGAGTTCAGATACCTGGAACGCAAATGAAGGCCACGCTCTAGGTCTGTTCAGGGCCTTCACAAACAAGGCCGCTTCGGTACCGAAAATTACCCTTGACACTCGATGACTTTGCATGCTTTTAAAAGCCCATACCAAGCTTGAAAAATAGCAATCATCCCGACTGTTGACAACCTCGAAAGAACGCCGGCTATGGAGCAAAACACATCCTTTCCAATCTCTTAGAACCCACGCCATTCCTCCCCGGTTACTCGATTTGTCCCAAATAGCTCATATATCACATTTTAACCACGGTTCGGGAGGTGGCCTCCAACGATTAGGCTCCACAGTAATCGTTTCTCTGTCCTGGAAATCAGAAACACCTGATACCAACTAAGGCAGAAACCAACTACTTGTTTCATCCCTGATCTTCTGTATAGTCTCCCTTGGATCGAAAAGTTTGCCTTCAAATAGAAATGAGTTTCTATTTTTTCAAATGAACCATAACACCCAAGGATAGCATCTCTTCACTTCAAGTGGAACACGATTGTCATTCTGAAGGGAGACCAGGTGAAAAAAGTTGGCAAAAGTAGAGGAATGCTCGAAACCTAACCTTGGAGAAGGAATATGAGAGATAGTCCAGATTTGTCTTGCCAAGACACTGGAATAGAACATGGTCAATTGATTCTCCATCCATCCCACAAAGTTGACATCTAGAATCAACCCTCCTACCCTTTCTTTCAATGGCATCCACCACCGGGAGCGCCCCATTGAGCATTCTCCAAAGAAATTTTTTTTTATTTTTGGAGAAGTTTAATCCCCCAAATTTTTCCTTTAAGGCAATTCAGAGATGGCAAAGCAGTTTCCTGTCTGATAAGCTCTTTGTTATGGAAGTTGGAAATCATTCAATACCCCGATTTCACCGAATACTCACCACTCTTGTTAAATTTCCAAGACCAAAAATCCTCGGAAGACGTTGCCGGTGACTGTTTCAAGATTGTTCTAACATCCTCTCGGAAAAAATTCTCCTCTAGCTTCCGTCTGTCCCATCTTCTGCTGGGGACATCAATCAGAGACTTAACCTTAAGGTTGAGATTCATCTAACAAGCAACAAAAATAAGGTTTTGAATGGAGTCTAATATGAAGATAATTAAGACTAAAGAGTTAAGAAATGACAGATTCTCATGAGTATACAGACAAGGAGAGATTCCAAACCGCTAGAAGGTTTTTTTTTAAATAACTTCTTAAGTAAAAATATTTTATATTTTTCGAGTAAATGTGATATTGATTCTTTTGGGTAATTTTAGAGAAGCCGTCGACTAATGAGTCTAGTCCACAGCTTTTTTAAAAAATAATCTTGTATTTACCGATTATGTAGTTTCGTGTGTGGTCTCATAACTTTTTTACATATTTTTTAGAATAAATAATCAAATCATAAAATATCTATATGATGGTAAATACTCTTTTAACTTCATATGGATGAAATTAAGTTTGCAATTAATTAGAAAAATTGAAAGAAAAAAAAAACACAAGTGAATGCAATACATGACTGAGAAACTCATTGCTACTAACAACAACAACAACAAAAAACTCATTGCTAGTTTTATTTCCGTTGAAATTATTTCTGGTAGTTTATTTGGTGAATGTGATTTCTTTTTATATAAAAAAGAGAGCTACCAATTGTATAAACTTAGTCTTATTTTTTGTTTGATTATATTAGGGAAAATAGTCGAAATGCGAAATTTAAAAAAAAACAAATTATATAAGAAAACAAATAAATCTACGAAATGATTGACCGTGCAAAAGTTGTACCCTCCACTGCTGAAAGGTGCAAGTGGAACCTGACGAAACGTGGGACATAACATAACGAATGTATACAAGATAATAGTGCAGATACATTTGTTATGTTTCTCTTCTTTTTTTTTTTTGAAGAAAAGCATTTGCCATGTTTCTTATTTCCTCGTAAATGCAAATACAATTATAGTTTCCCTCAAATAAAATAAATCTTATTTCTTTTTTTGTTAAGGTATTCTATAAATGTTGAAACACATGACTAGAAAACACCAATATTGAAGTAAATAAATATTAATCCACTTACTTATAAACTTCAATTTTTTGGGTAAATAAATAAATATTATTTCATTGGACAAACATAAATTAAAATAATTGTTGAGTTGCAATAACGACACGGTGCTTGGTGCTTTTATATTCTTAAAAAAGGATGTATTGAGTTCTTTAATGACGAACGTATTGAATTTTATAATTGTGGTAATGATTCTCATTCTGACAATGTGCCAAATCAATTTGGACCAAAGATATTGTTGGTCGAATCTAATCTTAGTTGTGTGCTTAGATAATACAAAATATAATTGATTTTGTGTAGTGACAACGACGGGTGAGTTCAAATTTTCTATGTTAGGAACTAATATATTTTCTATGTTAATCTTGTCATGTAGAGAAACTAAACTATGTGCCCACTGTTGTGAATATTAGTTGGATCTGATTTGAATCGATAAGAGGGTTCTTAGCAATATGAAAGAACGACAAAGTCAAAAACGCATTAGACAAAATTTTAGTTTCGGGCTTTGTCTCTGTTTGGAATTCGATCGCGAATCTATAGTTTGGTGATTCTCAATAAATTTTAACAGTTGGAAAAAAAAAAGCAATATGAAAAAACGATAAGTAATAGCAGAATAATTAGAAGAGGTAAAACAGAAAGGTAAAATACAGCTCCCTCTATTTTTAATAATATTAAAATAACACTTTTTGTGAATATAAAAAAATATTTTAATAATTTCAATAAAAAATGTAAAACTATACTATTCCCTCCATTTTTGTATATTTGATATTTTACGATTAAACACACAAATTAAAAAAAAACTTATAAAATACTTAGCTATTGTAAGTTTGTAACCTTCTTTATTATTGTTTAGTTTTAAATTTATTAATTAATATAAATGTAAAAGTCATTTATTGTTACTTTTTGTAGCGATTAATTTGTGAGAATATCACTTATTTTCAAACAAAAAAAATCTAAAAACATTAACTATTAACAAACGGAAAGAATATTAATTAACATGTATTCTATGCCATTTTAATACCGTCATTTTATTGATTGATTTGTTTACAGAAAAAAACAAAACAAAACAAAATGCGTCAACCGATGACTAGAAAACACCAATCCAGTTACTTATAAACTTCAATTTTGGTAAGCATTTTACTGGTCTTTTGAACATCTTTTTAATATTTTATGTAAAATTGTTGATATTATTCAGAGTGGATATATTGTTGTAATTTTTAAACGGATTTGATTTCTAATTTTGTACCGAATGGTAAAGTATGTACTGATAATTTTGTTACAGTCTTAAAAAGTACAAAACAAATTTTATCGTGGTAATGGTCGCAAATTTTATTGGATGTCAGAACATTTATTTTTTATTTGACTCAGATTTATTTTTATGTAATTTAATGGTAGATTTTTTATTTGTCAGATTCATCACCAACAAATCATACTTATTGGTCATAAACTTTATTTGGTAGACTTTACTGTGAATTTTCTGCAATGATGAATCATTTTAATAGGTTTAAGGAGTTGTTCAAATGTAATACAAAAACAATCCAGAATACAAACAACAAGATATTTAGTAATATTATCCATATCCTATGATTTTTTTGATGAAATCACCACATAACCTAGAGAGAAGCATTTACACCACATCAACGCACCAATTGAGAAAATGGAAAATGAAGAAGAGATGCACAAAGGGATTTGTTAGGACTTTAACCCACAATTATCATTTCCTACGTCCTTTCTCAATCACTTCTGTCTATCTTATTATTGTGCAAACATTGTCATTTACCACCAAAGCCAGTGTGCTCTTTCACTGTGCCTTATGTCGCACTAAATATCTTGTGGACCTCCAAATCATCACAGATTTTCCGTTATATACCTGGCAGAAGAAAAATGAAAATACTTCAGTTTTTTTTATTATACTTCTAATATCTAAGACTAAGCATTTTTAAAGCACTTTTTGGGGGAAGATTTAGAATTAGACTTTTTTATTACTGAGAAAATGTTTTACGATAAATGATTTGTTGAAAAATGATTTCTTATAATGATTTATCAGCCTCAAGCGAATGGAATAGAAAAAAAATCAGGTTTAAACTTTTTGGACAGTAAATGGAGTGAACAAATTATACTATAATTTTTAAATTTTTTTGCGAAAGAAATTTTTATGGCTCCGAAATTGAGAATTTGAACTTTGAAGGTTTGAACTTCTTACGTTTCGTTCATGTATTTGAAGGTTTGAACTTCTTACGTTTCGTTAGTTTATTTGCTTTCTTTAAATTATTTCAATATCATTGGTCAAAACATATTTTTTAATGGCATAAATACATCTACTACAAGGATAAGTGAAATATAAGTGTTAATTTCAATTTTTTTTTAAAAAAAATTCGTAATAAATTTATATTTTATATAAAAATTAATTTACTGTTTTTCCTTAAACTATTTAAGTTTGATTGGTCAATACATTATTTTTAATGGCATAAATGCTTATATTATAAGGATAATTGAAACATAAGCGTTAATTTCTACTTTTTAAAAATTCGCAATATATTATATATATATAGCTGATTTCAGAATATGCCTATGTATATTGTAAGATTAGTATCCTCACCATTTCAGATAAGTTTCAAAAAAAAAAAAAAAAAAGTATCCTCACCATTTCAATAATAAAAAGAATGAAAGTAAAAAATTTGAGTAGTTAACTAATGCAGGGGGACAGATCACATGTTTTAAAATAGACCGATCACAGGATAAATATAAATATTTATAACAACATAGCATTAATTTAAATCTGATGACAGCTTTTGATGGACAGTGGACACGATATAGCATGGACTAACTTTACCTCTTGGCTCTTGTGTTCGTTTTCTAAAAATAATTTTAGTTGTTACATGGAAGTATGGAACATATGGAACTCATGTAAATGACTAATCCCATGACGAATGCTAGATTCATGGTACTAATCAAGTGCAAAATTCTAGTTATATAACTGACTAATCCATTTCATGGTACTAATCAAGTGCAAAATTCTAGTTCGTCAATAAATCATGCGGTAAACAAGTATGAATAAACCTTTAACAAACAAGGAAGAAAAAAATATGAATAACAAGTCTACATAATTCACTCACTAATCATCAAAATAAAATATCAATTATTATTGAAAGGAAAGAAAGATATATGTAATATTTTTTTAAAAAAACATATTTTTTTTTTTTACTTTAAGTGATGTTTTAAAAAAGTTTGTTTCAAATTACGTAATATTTTCAATATTTTATGGAAATTAATTGGTTTTGTTTTGTGATTATTTGTATTTTACAGTTTATTTTATTATTAGTTGAATTATAATTAGGTAGATAGTAAATGATACTTTAGTTAGAAAAAAAATTAATCTATGGACAAAAACTTTAAATATTTTTCAAACCAAAACATATGGAATATTAGGTCTACAATTCATCAAATATTTTTGAAACATCAAGATAAATGTTTTTTTTTGACAGCACATCAAGATAAATGTTTAAGTTCTAGATCAAGTTAATTAGACTGAATTTATCATAAATCACATGTATAGTATACGATTCATACATGATTTTATTGATGATTAAAAAAAATTGTACATTTTCTTGATTTATGTGTGTCATCTTTGCGCAGAAATCATGCTAATTATTATAATTTTATCGGATGTCCCCGAAAGAACATTTTAATGATGGTTAGGTTTTCGATACAATATAAAAAAAACTCAGCCTAAATTTATATGTTGTCAAAACCAGACAATGTAGTGGGTTTGCATTTTCGAGCAATTTCATCTTCGCATGGTTCTCCATTCTTAGTTTTTGTTGTAAATGGTCTTGAACATTAAACCTCACAAAAGAAATCATTCGAAATATTTGCGATCTCAATAAATCACCTTTCTAAATTATCATTTTTATTTTTAGTTCGTAAAATCCAACACAATAAAAGTGAGAATGATGAACAAACACGACTAAAAGAAAATTTATAAACAAATTTGAGAAAATCGTAAATTTTATGATATTGCGATTTTCTAAAATTTTATCAAAATTTAATAAACAAAAACGACCAATTAGATGAAAATGGGATTACTCAAAATTACAAACACACCTACCAACTCATATGTGAGTTTTTAATTAGGTTTAGAATTTTTGTCTTTTTCGGTTTAGTTTTAATTTTATAGTTAGATAATATTTGTTGATTTTTCAGTTTAAAATTACGGTCAAATATTAATATTTTGTGTGGATTTTAGTGAGTTTGTTAATTTGTATTGCGTTTTGGATTGGTGGAAATGCGTCTTCGGTCTTAGGTGGTGGCTTGTTGCCGGACCTGGGTTTCTCGGCTTCGTTCCAGGCGATGTGTTGAATGCCTCTTGGTGTGGTGGTGGTGCGTCTGCAGTTTCCGGCGGCGGTTTTATGGCCAGATCGGGATGTCTCCCTTTTGGTGAAGCAAGGTGTGTATTTTGTTTTGGGCCTCGCTATCTAGGATTTTGATTTTGCCCTCGTGTTCTTGGGAAGGTAGGTTAGTTAGGCGTTTATTGGGTTGTGTTTCTTCGATGAGCCTTATTTCTATTGCGGTGAATCTTTGTTCATCATCTTTTCCACCGCTTCGTAGTTTTTTAATAATCAGTTTTCTTCTGTGGTCTTTCATAATCCGATTCTAGTAAGGCTAACTTCTTGTGGGGATGCATAGCTCGAGATTTAGACTCTTTAGGTTGAAGATTAGGTGGTTAGTAGGCTAGATTCTCGTTCGTAGTTTTTTGTTTCGGGTTAATCGTCGTATGTGGTTTCTATTTTTCGCGGTTTGCTCTGATCTGGTGACGTCTTTTGAGCTTGTTAGTGCCGTGTCTTTAACTCGTCTCCGTGCTTTCCTCTGTTTTGCGAGTATTTTTCAATTTCTGTTTTTAGTGTTATATTCCCTTGTTTCGGCTTTAGATTTTATCAATGTATTTGTTTTAGCTTTGTCAGGGTTTGGTATTTAACCAGTTTGTATTCCATCCCTGTATTACATCCATGTATTCCTCTTTGTTCAATATAAAATCTTTCCGTTGAAAAAAAAAGTTAATTTGTATTGCTTTTTTAATAATAAAAATACTTCATATTAATTCATCCCATTAAAATGGGTTTTGGTACATAGACCTCGGCAGAGAGAATCAAACAAAAGTGTGGTAATAGACTAGAAATATTAATTGGTTAAAATTAGATAAAATCTAATCTAGCTAAAATGTAAAATATAATCGTAAACGCCAAAATTAAAAAAAAATTAAAAAAAAAATATGTGAGTGGAAAAAATAAACTCGAGACTTAAAAATATCGACCGCTGACGGACATGTGACCGGAGGACGTCCTCTTCGCCATAAGGGACTAGGTAGAAGCGGGTTGTCCAAATCCGACCACCGGGACCACTCACCGCATTAAATCGAAACATTTTTTACTTCCAGACAAAAAATGTTGAAAATCACGGAATCTCCTACAGTTAAGAATGCCGACTTCCTCAGTAACCAACTCACATATACGATTTACTTCCGACTTCCAACTACAGATCGCCATACACATCACCGCTACTCGAACAAACACCTTCAATCCGGTCGGTATTAGCCGTCGCTGACGACAAGCTGACAACACCGCCGAGGGGAACCACATATCTTCATGTGAAATCAACCGCTGCAGCTTCCTCTGACAAAGGCACAACTACCATCCGACGAGAGCAGACAACATCTCTAAGCCTCAAAGGAGACGCCACTGCACTTGAGCAAAGCATGCCTCCACTGAATCTCCACCAAACCCCTTTGTCGAGGCTCTGGAGCTTGCGCGGTTGAACATCACGCTGGAAGCCACGTCACAGTGCCACAGAGAAGGAGAAGTCGCCTCTGATTTCTACCGCCAGTAGCCCTAATCCCGACAATGAAGAACTTAAATGCTAAAGAGATGGATGGGAGGTTCTCACACGAGCCGGTGATAAACGCCGTCGATCGATATCGATCAAAGCAAATCATGTTAGGTCGTTTGGTCGGCCGATTCAGATATTCTACGGGCTCCTGCTTGACTTGGATCGATCCACCATTCGACCCAATCAGGTCGATTTAGTTGGGTCGATTCAAGACCAAATTCTTCTGCTTACTTTATTTCGTCCCGAAACCCACCAGTTTTCAGTAATTTGAGCATAACTTTTGATCCAACTATCTGATCGCCTTTAAACAACGTGGAGATGAAAGTTAACATTCATGCCTATCTTGTGTTCAAATTCGGGGATGATCTCATGGTGGAAAATCTTCCATATAATATCAAACTTTTGATGTCCAATCTTCAAAATGTCAAAAATGTCCATTTGCTCAATACTCTAAATTATCTGTCAAATTTTTATAAATCATAAAAATACTGAAAACATTAATTTATAATCAAATACTCCCTCCGTTTTTTATTATATGATGTTTTAGAGATTTGCACACAGATTAAGAAATCAATTAATTTTCTATTTTCTCAAAATAAAACATGTTTTTTTGTCAATTCCAAAACAGTTCAACCAATATAAAAATAGGATTCAGAATTTAAACAGTCAAAACAACAAAAATGCCTTTAATTTTTACATAAAAATTTGAAAACATCAACTATTTTAGAACAAAAAATTCTCTTTTAAACATCTTATAATAAAAAACGGAGGGAGTATCAATTAGTTTTTTATTAAAAACATATAAAAATATTATTAAATAGTAGTAAAATACATAATATATCAAGTATATTTTTAATAAACCGGCACTGTAACATTTATGGACCGTAACATTTTTTATCAAAGTAAGCTTGACATTGCCCTTTAAATTTTTTTTTTTTTTTTTCGACATTGCATGCAAATAAATATAGGTGGCAAAACTAAAGTAAAAACCACTTGGGACAAAATGAAATTTAAAAATTTATAAAATAAATGGCTTTAATTGACTAAATTCAATTAATTAAATTTCGGGGTGACTCACTTTCTTTCTTTTTCTCCAGGTACTTCCTACCTATAAATATAACATCTCATCAAACCATTGTTTCATTCATTCTCAGCTTTCTTCTTTTTCTTCATATAAAGTGACAAAATAAACATAAAAGAAAAAAAGAAGAAGAAGAAAACCTGAGAGAAACAGAAGAACATAAAAAGAAAAAATGAGGCCCTTGAGCACTAAACAATCATCTTTAGATGTAGCTAGAAATGCCACGTTAGCAGAATCATTCGGAAATCACCGACCGCCCCAATCGCCGTGGCATTCGCCGGTGCCGTACCTATTCGGAGGCCTTGCGGCGATGTTAGGCCTCATAGCCTTCGCTTTACTCATCCTCGCCTGCTCTTACTGGCGCTTATCCACCTCCGGTGATGATTCCGGCGAAGGCAACGGCGGAGGAGCCGACGAAGAGAAAGAGAGTAGCTCTGGAGATAAGGCGGCGAACGCTGCGTACGAGGAGAAGGTTCTTGTCATAATGGCCGGAGATGACTTGCCGAGGTTTCTGGCGACGCCGGCGACGAACAAGTGTGTGTGTGGTGACGAGGTTAAAGTAGTAATTTCGAAGGAAGATGGCGGTGGAGAGCGAGAGAAAGCCAAAGAAAATGAAGAGACAACGAGTCACTGAACTTTTTTTTTTGTTTTCTTTTTCTTCTCTCAGTTTTTCGTTTTTTTTTTTTGTTACTTATTTGCCTTTCAGATCTTTCTTTTTTGGGGATTTTCTTGGGAGATTTTCCTTCGTGTTTTCCCGAGAATGTAAATTTTACTGAGAGAAAATTTTGGGTTATGATTTATGAATGTTTGTTTGTAATTTCCCTTTCCCATATTGGGGAAAACTATTTTTTTTCTAGATTTCGTAATTGTCAAGATACAATAATTATATCACAAATTACACAACACAAGTGATCATCAATTCAAAGCTTGCATTGTTTAGAAAAAAAAGCTTGCTATGGAAACGTAGGGTCTGATTGGTAACCAAAATGTTTTAGCCGTAAGTTGTAGTGATAAGTGCTTATAAAATAATTGAAAACTGTAAGAAAAGAGTTGTAAGAAAAGAGTTGTAAGAAAAGAGTTGTAAGTAAAGGTTGTACAATAAAGCAGAGTGTAATACTGTTGGTAACTCTTGTAATACTGTTGGTAACTCTTTCTATACAGCTTTTGTGTATGGTAACTATTTTTGGGTTACCATTCTAACCCGTAATTCATCCGAGACGTTAAGACACTCTTTGTTTAATTATTTCAGATTTTTTTTTCCATAGATATTCACTTATTTACCTATTTAATTATTAATTGTTTATAGTGTGTATCCTCCATGTACTTGTGTTACTTTCATATTTTTCATTGCCTTTCGAATTGTGCTAATTAGGATCTTTTAATGTAAGGACGCATAAATCTAGATTGATAACCACAAATCAAAATGATTGAAATCTATAGATATAAACAATAAAATGATTGTTTTCGCAAAAAAAAAAAATGTGATTGTAAATTTTTTTAAAAAGATAGACGAATACGCAGAGGTGAGATTTGATTTTTTCTTTAATTATTTAAATCTCCCATAATATGGTGGTTTGAATAGATTCAGAATTATATGATACAACCGCGTTGAGATTTTAATTTTGTTGATAGTTTGTAACTAATTCACCACCTAAATATTAGCTATATTCTTAAACTATTCCGTGTGAATAAAAGAATGTTTTCTATGAATTAACATCGAATTCTTTTTGAATAAAGAATTTGAAACACATCGTATGGTGTAAAACAAAATATAATTCGATTACTTGCCCATTTTGCTTGCTTTCCTTTTAATTTGATAATATCCAATAAACAAGACCAATTTTTCTTCTTTTCTCACGCTATTAATGCAAATAGATTTTGAAGTGAAGTGCACTCCACACAAACGTCTAAAGTTCAGGGTTTTGCGTTATCTTGGATCAAATTTTTGTTTACAACGGAGTATTTTTTAATTTTGGTATTAATGGCTTTATGTCTAATCTTCGGTTAATTTTTTTTTAAAAAAACATAAACATAAACCCCTTTAGATAGTTCAGGCTGATTTGCACAAACCTGCAGGCTACAAGTCCACTGATTTAACAAAGGTGAAAAAATTATAAATTTAAATATTGTCCATTAGTAGCAGCAAAATGATTTGTTAATTAGCTAGCTATTTGTTCTCTGTATCTATAAGAGCTGCAAAAGGAAAACGTGACACGTGTCATAAAAAGAGTAATTTATATAGAGTTAAGACAATGATTCTTGTTTGACTTATTTGACATCTGCTGAGCTGTCTTTCGAGGTGCCGAGTAGCCGCGTCTCCCGCAAGAAAGTTCCAAAGCAAAAATCATTTTTTTCTTCTTTCTTACTTTGCATTTATTTCTCACCTTTTCCTTTATTTTCCTCAAACTTTAAAAACGTCTTCATTTAACTTTGTCTTTGTGCCGCATAAACAAAACGTACAGTAGAGAAATGTTCATAGTCCTGTGGCAGAAGATAGTCTATCAGAAAAATGATGTATTCAAACACAGTATCTAAATGCAAAAAACTAGTTTATAAATAACTAATAATGTATAGATGTTGTATCTATAAGTTGCATCTAGATGCTGAATTTAGTTGCAACATCCGGCTAAAAAACGATCGTGTTCTATTTCACCCGTGTAAAGTTGGATTCTCTCTCTTTTTTTTGGATTATTTTATAGAATAGATAAAGGGAGTATTAATTATCTACAAAAACTCAAGTCCCAAAGAATTTAAATTTTATTTTTATAAAAGAAATTAATTACTATTCCCTCCGTTCCGTATTGTTTGTTGTTTTAACATAATTCACGCATATTAAAAAACTCATTTAATTACAAAAAGTAACTACAATCATCTTTTAAATAAAAAAAACTCAAAAGTAGTCACTTTTTGGAAAGAGAATCGTTAGAGCATCTGCATTGGTGAGAGACTCATTTGAGTCTCTCAACCAATATTATACTAATATTTTAAATATACTTTTATTTAATAATTAATTTTAGATAAGCAAAGAAAATTGAGCCAATTACAATGGGACAAGTGTTTCAAGAGTCTCTCATGAGTCTCTCAAAGTCTCTCAAATGAGAGACTCATTTCATTCTCTCTCTTCCCTTTGTAATATTTTTCATTTTTTAATAGTGAGAGATCCATTGAGAGACTCATTGAGAACCTCCCAATGCAGATGGTCTTAGAAAAGGTTTTTTTATCCAGATTTCAATACTACTTTATTAACTTTACATAAAAAGTGTCAAAAACAACAAATAAATTGAAACAAAAATGAATCTCTAAAACAACAAATATAAAGGAACGGAGGGAGTATAAATTAAAAAACATTATCCGTAGACCCCTAATAATATTGAATTGACCCTGATCATTAAAAAAAGAGAAACACCAATAAATACGAAAAGATAATATCATAATTAGTTTTGGGCAGCCGCCACTTTTCATTTTTTACTGTATATAGGATAAAGTCCTTTTTATCTTTATCTTTTTAAACAATCACAAGTTTACATTTGTCTCTTAAGTGGATTCGATTAAAACAAGAGCGAAGAAAAAGAGGAAAGAGAAAGAAGAAAAAGAAGAAAGAGAAAGAAGAAGATGAAAGAGAAGAAGACGGTGGTGAGGGTGCAGGACGACGGTGATGGTGGCGTTGCAGGAGATGGTGATGGTGGCAAGACGATTTTGATGATGGATGGTGGTGAGAATGCTGACCACCGACGACGGTGGTGACGGCAATGGTGACAATAACATTGAAGATGTGATGGTGCTGAAGATAAGAAATGTAGAAGAAGAAAAATGATAAAAGTAAGTGATAACAAGTTCGCTAAGTGGTTTATCGTTTTAATTTTGCATAAAATTATGAAGGTAACTTAGTTAATTCATCAATAACTTATGATAACTGGATAAACACGATAATTTTCTATGAATAATTGGTTAATATGTATGAATGATAACTGATTTAACATGTATTTATGATATGATAACTAAGTTAACAAGATAATTTTCCATGAATAACTGGTTTAACATATAATTCATAGGGATAATTGGTTTAACATGTATGATGGATAACTGATTTAACATGTTTTTTTCACAATACGCTAACTTGTTTAACATGTTAAATGCATAATTATAGTGTAAATGTGCATTTTTAACCTTCGATGAACTGTGATTTCGGATTGTGAACAGTGTTAACGGCGAAACGTGAACAATGTTGTCGGAAATTAACGACATCAACAGAGTTTTCATGTCAATGACATTTTAAGTAATTATGTGAAATATATAAAGATTTTTAAGGATTAAATTTTGTTTCTCTCTCTTACTTACCTAATTTTGAATTAAGTGTTCCTATTTACTTAATTAACTGGTCAAACTAATGATATACACTAAAATCACCAAAAACGGTTTTATTTATCATGTTAATTGCATATTGATTTTATAGTAAATGAATCAAGAATTAAATAATTGAATTCAACTAAAGATCAAAACCTATAATAAATTATATATTCCGACATAAAATATTACTATGAAGAAAAGAACCACTGAGATCTAAAATCACGTTATCCTTTGAGAAAACTTCTTTAACATTTTGGAGGGACTAGATGATGATACCTAATTATTATTTTTTACGATAAATAAGACATAATCGATTTTTACATCAAATAACACAAGAGTTTTTTTAGCTTAAATAACCATATTGGAAAAAGGCATGAAAATATAGCCATCAAAATTGGATATTAAATATAATAACCAAAACATTGTTTTTTTATCGTTTTTACTCTCACAATTCGGCGGAAAACGAAAGAAGAGAGAAATAGATAGGTTATTAGTACTTTTTTGTATTATTCTGTCTAAAATATAATTTTTGTACCCTATTTGATTTTATTTACTTCGTCAATTTTATACTACTAGTTGATTAATTTTTTCAATCTTACTAAAAGAACACAATTTTTTTTATTTTAGCCATAGTTTGAATTTTGAAAAACGGACATAAAATTTTTAAATATGTAAATAGTATCACTAATGACAAACATGTCAGTCTATATAAATACAAATAGAATAAAATAGAATAGCAGAACGAAAAATGAATAAGTTAGGATACAATGTCATACTATACTATTTACGATAACCTTTAGTTCATATGGTGAGACATATACCATGAATTAGTATTTGTTTTCTGTGGAACACAACCAATGCAACCAAACAGAGAGGCAACTGCAAGCCGTTCTATTCCACAACGACATCATGGTTTGACCATTCGGGACGAAGAGTCCACAATTCAAATAATGTTCCATAACTGCAACACCGTCAAGCAAATCAAGTCGTATTGTTTCATAGAGAGACAACTGCAAGCCTTACTATTCCACTACAACCTCATGGACTGGCCATTATTCACTGTTCCATAACGACCTCATATAACATAAAATCAAATAACATAGAATATAATTGTAACGACCCGAACCCGACCCATTTGAATAAGTTTAAATGGATTGATTTGGCTATCTATGTCATCAAAGTGCACTTACCTTTTTCGGTCACTTACCCTAAGAGAACTCCAGAGTTAAGCGTGCTTATGCTGGAGTAGGACTATGATGAGTGACCTTCCGGGAAGTTCTCTGCGGAACCGTGTGAGTGAGGCCAAAACACGGGAAAAGGTCACGTGGTGATTGCAGGGACAAGTAAATCAGTCGGTCGGGCCACCGAGAAAAATAACGCACCGACCATCGGACAGGGGCGGGGCCCACGAGCCCGACGGAGGGATGGGTGACTCGCCGGTAGGGGCGGTCGGGGTGTTACAGGTGGTATCAGAGCCAAGGGAAGTCAAACTGGTTATGTCCCAGGAGACTGTCTTGGGGTTTGGGGGTTAGGGTTCACACTGGCGGGATCTGAATTCGGGGACGAATTCCCGTTAAGTGGGGGAGAATTGTAACGATCCGGCCCCGGCCCATTTGAATAAGTTTAAATGGATTGATTTGCCTACATATGTCATCAAAATGCACTTACCTTTTCTGGTCACTTACCCTAAGAGAACTCCAGATTTAAGCGTGCTTATGCTGGAGTAGGACTATGATGGGTGACTTTCCGGAAAGTTCTCTGCGGAACCGTGTGAGTGAGGCCAAAACACGGGAAAATGTCACGTGGTGATTGCAGGGACAAGTAAATCAGTCGGTCGGGCCACCGAGAAAAATAACGCACCGACCATCGGACAGGGGCGGGGTCCACGAGCCCGACGGAGGGATGGGTGACTCGCCGGTAGGGGCGGTCGGGGTGTTACAATAATGTTTTACTAATTTTCTACACCATCAATAAAAATCAAGCATCGATAGAGAAGGGAGCGGTGAAAATACTGACAATGAATGGTACGATTTCGTTATGTCGGAAATCCCACTCACTATTTTCGGTGTAAAACAACCGTTGCCACCAAACAGAGAAGGAACTGCAAGCTATACTATTTTAGAATGATCTCATGGACTGACCATTGGAGATGGAGAGTTTATAATACGATTCACAAATCTAGAGACCATCAAACCACATGATTTGATTAGGAAGAAAATGAGAAGAGGTGACAATGGTTATGGAACAGAGAAAGAGATAAGAAAAAATGTTTTTTAAAAATGTCTTGTCACCCTTCTCCCTTGCACAATTCAAACTGAAACTAAAGGATATTTCTGAATTTAATATATAAAATACAGATAATATTAATTTTCTTTTGGTCATTGCCGCTAAATTCCCTAACATATAGGCCTGATTAGTAAGAACTGTAACGGTAAACGGTGACTGTAGATTTTTGGCTGTAGAGATTTTGACTTTAAAAACGGTGGCTTTTAATTACTTAAAAAAAACTGATAACAAAGAACAAAATTTGAGAAGAAAACTATAAGGACTTTAAAATCAATTAAAGTCTCAAAAATATGATTGGATAAATACTGACTGTAAAAACTGTTAAAACCTCTATGGCCTCTACCGTCTCATTACCAATCGGGCCCATAATCGGTTAAGAGCATCTTCAATCCTACTCCATTTTTGACCCCAAATGCTATTTTGGAGTAAATTTCTCTCCAACCCTACTCTATTTACTATTCCAAAATGGAGTAAAAAATGAGATTGCTCCATATTTGGAGAAAACCTAGATTCTACTCCATTTTGGAGTTATACTTTTTTATTTGCAAACTGATCTTTTAAATATTAGATATTTTTCTTTTATACCATTTTATCAATACAACAATACTTATTATCAACATATATGTATATATTTGAACACTATAATTTTTAAACAATATAAAATAGATAATTATAAAAATTTGAACACTACAATTTTTATTTTAAAGGATTGAAAAGTAAAATAAATTTAAAATTGCATAACAAGTGCTGATGATAATATCTGATTTCAAGAGTTTCTTGGTCGATTTGGAGAAATTAAAGATAAAGAAACTCATTTTTCACTTCGAAATGCATTACTTTATTTTTTATGGGAAAATTTTAGTAATAGTGATGCTTAAATAATTTTTTTCTATGTTTTTTATAATATTATGTAATTTTCTTTATTTAATAAATATTTAATTCATAATTTATAAAAGTTTAGTAAAAAATAAAATAAATGAGGTTAATTTGTAAATTTTTGAAATAAAAGATATTAGTAATAAAATAGAAATAGAATCTATTTAAAATATTCTGTTTTGAAGTAAAAAATGGAGGTATACATTGGAGCAAAATCCATCTCCATTTTGGAGTTACTCTATTTTTAAATAAAAAATGTAGATATACTGGCGATTTTTAAAGTATAAAAAATGGCGATTTTTAAGGCGATTTTTGAACGGTTTATTTCTCGACGGTTTCTCACCTTTTGGGTGACGGTTTCTGAGTTTATGGCCGGCAGAGTGGCGAATTGGGAGGATTCTTTTCACTTTCTGGCGATTTTACCCACGTTGTACATGTCCCCTCAACTTCTCCATCAGTTGTTAGGGTTCTGCGACCTTATAAATGGAGGATTTCCGATTCGATAATTTCATTTCTCGATCAAATCTACTGCGAATTCAGATTTCCTCTTTCGATTCTCTTGTTTTTTTTTTCGTTATTACCGATTTCGAGTCCTCATGGCTGATAATCTTCGTCGAGCTATCCAAGATCTTGATTTGGGTGCTTTGGATGATCCCATCATGCTTCCTGTTGATGTGGTCAATCAAGCCGCTGCCGAAAACCGGTTCATCCTTGTTGGTGTTCCGACAATTCCGAGGAGGCAGAATCTGCGCTCCATTATTGCTGTACTCCCTAGGATTTGGAATCTTACGGGGATTGTTCATGGTCGGGTTATTGAAGGGCGTCGCTTTCAATTTGTGTTCCCAACAGAAGAATCGATGGAGACGGTTCTTCGCCGGGGGCCTTGGGCGTTTGCCGACAGGATGTTGGTCCTGCAACGATGGACTCCGCAATTGAGTCCTCTGATGCTTAATTTTCTCCCATTTTGGATTCAAATCAGGGGTATTCCTCTCCAATTTATGAATCAAGACGTCGTTGCTCATATTGGTCGTGCAATGGGCCAGTTGATGGATGTGGGCTATAATGCTGAAGCGATTGCCAGAAGAGAGTTTGCTCGAGTTCGTTTGAACTGGGATATTACACAGCCTCTACGCTTCCAAAAGAACTTCCAGTTCTCCCCGGGAGTCAACACATTGCTCCGGTTCCGGTATGAACGTTTGAGAGGATTTTGTGAAGTTTGTGGAATGGTTACCCATGACACAGGTAATTGTCTCATTCAAAATGGTGGGGAAGAGCATTTATCTGATGGTGATGATGATGAGGGGGATAATGAGCACCGAGTTCCCTACAATCCTGGGGTTCAGATCCATGAAATGGAAGAGGAGAATTATGAAGCTATTGGAGTTGATGAAGATGTTCCTGAAGCCGTTCATTTACAAAATGGTGGTGAGGAGGAGATTCTTGGCGAAGCATTGATCCCTGAACCCGATCTGCGCAACATGTTTCATGAAGAACTGGAAATGAGTGAGCTTTTCAATCCTGTACCGATCTTCGCTAACTCTACTGGGGATGTGTCTGGGGTTGGAAGGCAACAAATCAACATACGTGATCAAGGTATGGGATCAGACCATCTCTCTGATATCTACATGGCATATCATGGTACAGAGGAAAATACAGTACGTTCTCAGCGCAAGCGCAAAATAAGTGAGGATGCTCCGGATCAGAAGGTCGGTAAAACATTGGTGATTTCGCCAGAAGTCAATGAAGAAGCAAGTTCAAGCAGCAACAAACAGATTCGAGGCGCGGTGGGCCCTAAACCACCAGAGTCGCCATGAATACAACCTGCTGGAACTGTCAAGGTCTCGGCATAGACCTTACAGTTCGACGCCTTAAGGAGATACGTCGGAAGTATCTCCCGGACATGTTACGCCTTCAGGAAACAAAGCAGAAGGATGATTTCATCAGAGATTTGTGTTGTGATTTGGGTTATGATCGGTATGTAACGGTTCCACCACGGGGTATGAGTGGTGGCATCGCTGTCTTTTGGAAGAATTCAGTTTCAGTTTTAGTAGTTTTTCAATCCCCTAATCTTGTAGATTGCCTTGTTGAAGTTAATGGATTTTCTTTCTACTTGTCGTTTGTTTATGGGCATCCTAATCCGAGCTTGTGTAACCATTTATGGGAGCGTTTAGAACGGATATCTACAAGTAGGAATCAGCCATGGCTTCTTATGGGTGATTTTAATGAGATTAGGGGAAATGGGGAAAAGAAAGGAGGATCCCGCAGAGCAGAGAGAACATTTGTAGATTTTCGCAGAATGATTGAAACTTGTGGATTATATGATCTAAAGTCTACTGGTGATCGATTTTCTTGGACAGGAAAACGATATTCCCATGATATTCTCTGTTGTCTAGATAGATCGATGGCTAATAAAGAATGGTTAGCATTATTTCCTTCAGCCCATACAGCGTTTCTCCCTTTTGAAGGATCAGATCACAGACCCCTAGTTACTTCCATCTGTAATGTTATTGAACCTCGGCATGGTTATTTCAAATATGATGATAGACTTTATGGGAAAGAGGGTTTCAGAGAAGCAGTTGTTGGAGGTTGGCGTAGTTTTGGTACAGCTTCGGCTCCTTTGTATTCTCGTATACGTGCCTGCCGAAAATCCATGGCTTCATGGAAGAGACAAAACAGATCCAATGCTTCTGTTAGAATACATGAATTGAAAATTCAATTGGATCAAAGTCTTTCTCATGGAAACGCTACAACAGAGGACATCAACAACATTAGGAATAATTTACAACAAGCTTATCAAGATGAAGAATCCTTTTGGTATCTTAAGAGCCGAAATCAGTGGCTCACACTTTGTGATCGTAACACCAAATTCTATTATGCGGCAACAAAACAGAGATTAACACGAAATAGGCTTCTGGCCATTGAGGATTCGGATGGACAAATTCATAGTGGGGATCGCGATATAGGTGCGACAGCAGAGGCATATTTCAATGGCCTTTTCACAAGCACAAGGGATGAATTCCATGATTATACGACTGTTTTCACTGGATTTCAATCAAGGGTAACATATGATATGAATGCGGATTTAACGAGACCAGTTAGAGAGGAGGAAGTATGTTCAACATTGTTCAGTATTGGGGCTCATAAAGCACCAGGACCTGATGGTATAACTGGAGCTTTTTATCAGCAGTTTTGGCCAGATATTAAAACTGAAGTCACCAATGAAGTGCAACGTTTCTTCAATGAGAGCACGTTTCATGAAGAAAAAAATCACACCAACATTTGTCTCATACCAAAGCCTGAAGTTCCAAAAACGATGAGTGACTTTCGACCAATTGCTTTATGCAATGTAAGTTACAAAATAATTTCCAAGATATTGGTCAACCGTTTGAAACAACACCTTTCCAGCATTGTCTCTGAAAACCAAGCTGCTTTCATTTCGGGAAGAAATATTATGAACAATGTCATTATTGCACATGAGCATCTACACTCGCTGAAGCATCGGAAACGTTTGGCTAAATCTTATATGACGGTTAAATCAGATATCTCTAAAGCGTATGATCGTATGGAGTGGGACTTTATCTGGGATACACTGGAACATTTGGGCTTTGCTGAGCGATGGACTAACTGGATCATGACATGTATTGAAACAGTCACTTTTTCAACGCTGGTAAATGGAGTTCCTCATGGTACAATTAAGCCGGAGCGAGGCATTCGACAGGGTGACCCATTATCACCATACATATTTATATTGTGTGCAGAAGTCTTGAGTCATCTTCTATCCCGTGATGCTGAATCGAAAACATTGAAAGGAATGAAAATCAGTGGGACTGGACCATCTATCAATCATCTCCTATTTGCAGATGATGCTTTGTTCTTCTGCCATGCTCATCCACACTCTTGTCGTACTGTTATGAAGATCCTTACAGAGTATGAGAAAGTGTCTGGCCAAGCAGTGAATCTCCATAAATCGGCAATTACTTTTGGTGCAAAAGTCAAAGATGGGATGAAAACCAGATTACGTAACATCCTAAATATTCACAATGATGGTGGGTGTGGAAAGTATTTAGGTCTCCCTGAAGAGACTGGAAGGAAGAAAAAAGAGATTTTTGCTTTTATTGTTGACAAAGTACAACAACGTACTAAAGGATGGTCTCATCGTTTTCTGTCTGAAGCTGGAATGGAGATATTACTAAAAACGGTAGCTCTCGCATTACCAATATATACAATGAATTGCTTCAAATTACCAAAGGGTATTTGTGATGAGATCAATGGAATTTTGGCACGATATTGGTGGAGTAAGGGAACAGATCGTCGAAGTATGCATTGGGTAAGTTGGAAGAGAATGAGTCTACCAAAGAAAGAAGGTGGTTTAGGCTTCCGGGATATTGAGAGCTTCAATTTAGCTCTGCTTGGTAAGCAGATTTGGTGTATTCTTCAATCCCCGAATAGTCTAGTGGCACGTCTTTTACGAGGGAGATATTTTCCGGATTCAAGTATTCTCGAAGCAGGACAAGGAAACAAACCTTCGTTCATATGGAAATCTTAAATGGAGGGAAAAGATTTATTACAGAAAGGTCTACGTTATCTGATTGGTAATGGAAATGATATCAATGTTTGGAGTGATCAATGGATTCCATCTCATTTACCACGGTCCCCAAAGCTTCTTGAAGGTGTCCAAATAGAGATAGAAACGGTTAGTGAACTTTTCATACCTAGAACAAAGCAATGGGATCGGGAACTATTACAGTCACTGGTTGCAGAGGAAGACGTGAATGAAATTTTACAGATTAGAGTCAGCCTTATTGATACTCCTGATCTTTTGGGATGGCATTATACTGATACCGGAATTTATAGTGTTAAATCTGCATATTGGCTGCAAACACATCTTCCAGATAAAGAGAATATCGAAGCACCTCCAGGTCTCAGAAGATTTAAGGAAGCCATTTAGAAAATAAAAACAGCTCCAAAAGTTAGTCATTTTCTTTGGCGTATACTATCTGATGCTCTAGCAATAGGATCTTCTTTAACAAGGCGTGGTGTCATCTCTGATCCACAATGTAGGCGATGTTGTTTGGGGGAAGAAACGGCTGATCAATTGTTCTTCACATGTCCTTATGCACAAGCAGTTTGGCGGGGAACACAAATATCACATAGTGATATCCTAAATCCGAATAATTCGTTTGAAACAAAGTTCAAAGCTATTTTGGAGTGTCATAATGATATGCGTTTGTCACCACTGCTGCGTCAATTACCATTGTGGACGTTATGGCGAATCTAGAAAAGCCGTAATCTATTACTATACCAACATAGAGCTGGCAATTGGAATAAGGACATACATCATGCCCTCAGAGAGGCAAAAGAATGGATAATGTGTTGTCAACACCAAACTATTCAAGGGTTACCACCAAACCAAACTTCAAATCGGTTGCAAGCGGTAACATGGAAACGACCTCCTACTGGGTTTATTAAATGCAACTATGATTGTCGTTTCAGGGGTCCAGACCAATCCTCTAATATAGCTTGGGTGTTAAGAGATTCACGGGGATCATATCTTGGAGCAAGTCAAAGTATAGGGAATGTTTGTTCTACAGTTTTACAGGCTGAGCTTCAAAGTTTATTAGCAGCGATGCAGCATGTATGGATGAAAGGGTATCGATGTGTCGTTTTTGAAGGAGATAATCTCATGGTTTGTAAACTGGTAAATGGACAAGCACGCCATTTTGGGCTTCATAATTTGGTCCGAGATATCAGATTTTGGCAAAGCAAATTTACACAAGCAAATGTCGTCTGGACACGAAGGGAAGGAAACAAGACTGCATATTGTTTGGCAAAGGATTTTAATGCAATGCCTTCTTATGTATTTCATTTTTATGTACCTCCTTTGATTGTACCTTTCCTCCATGAGAATTACTCTGTTTCGATGAACTAATAATATCAATGATAATGATGTTAAAAAAAAAAAATGTGGATATACATTGGAGATGGTTTAAAAAGTAATTGACAGAAAACCATCATCACAGACTAAATATAGAAGTAAGGTCCAATTGCAAATACAATGGGCTGAGTTGATAATAGTTGAGCCCAAACAAAGTCTCTGGCCGAATCAGAGACATCGAAAGAGGAAAACCTGAAAATGACTAAAACGTATATTTCTCGTTCTATCTCGGGATTGATCTCAGTCTTCCACTACTCGCAAAGAAGAGAAAGATCTGAGGTCGAATGGTCCAGGAGAAGAAGAATCTCTCTTAGATCGTTTGATCTGATCTGATCTGATCCGACTAGAAGAAAAAAGAAGAAGAAGAAGATGGGAATCCTGTTCACGCGGATGTTCTCCTCCGTGTTTGGCAACAAAGAAGCTCGTATCCTCGTCCTCGGTCTCGACAATGCCGGAAAAACTACAATCCTCTGTAAATCGCTGCCTCCCATCTTTCTCATTTCGTCTCTCTATAGACGCCTTTGGTTTGATAGATTGGCTATTCAGTGACTAGGGTTTTCGATTCGACGTTTTTGGTTTTGAGTTTGCGTTGATTTTGATTCTCCGTATTTTTTTCCAGATCGGCTTCAGATGGGTGAAGTGGTCTCCACGATTCCGAGTATGTATCTGTCTCTCGAGTTTGTATAAATGATTGGCGTTTTCCGTTTATTTATCCACTCGGATCTAGCTGATGTGATTTTTCGGATTTCGATATCGGTTTATTTCCGATTTTGGATTTGCTCCGATCTGCAGCTATCGGGTTTAACGTCGAGACTGTGCAGTACAACAATATCAAATTCCAGGTCTGGGATTTAGGTACGTTTCTAAGAATGTGTTCGAATCCGTAAGATGCTTTTATGTATTGAGCTTCGAATTTGAGGTATTAGGATGGATTTTGGTATTTACGGAAAAGAAGTTCGAAATTCACTCTGTATAAGCTATCATTAGATCAATCCAGATCAAACCTTCTTTTGATGGATCCAGTTTGAGATTCCCTTAGTCTTCCTTCCATGTTGACTGAATCCATGTTGGCAGATTCTCAGTGACACATTTGGCTTATTTGAATGCTTTTATATGGATGATACACAAACCTATGATCAGCAATTTCCTTGATTTAGACCCCTTAGATTGTATCCTCATAACGATGAATAGTTGCGGTATATGTGGGGTTTATTGGAGTGTCTTGTTCCATGGTATTACCTTTTTCGTAGTGGTCTTGAAGAGACAGTCGAAAACTCGAAATATTCGGATATGGGTTGATAGAGACTCCTGTGTTTATCTAGGAAAGTGATGACTTGATAAGTACCACATTTTTCTTGATGTATTATTTGTATATATCAATCTTGCATATGGTTGCTATTTGCGTTTCACATTTTAGTAAGGTTCGATGGAACACAATACATTAACTAGAATTTTATTGTGGCAGGTGGACAAACGAGCATCAGGTAGCTTAATGCCCCTCTTTTCTCAATTCTAGAAACGATGAATATTGCATGTACTGTGAAGGCATGAAGACCCATAAAATGGCTCCATCAAGATTATACTGTTTGTGTTTTCCCCCAAAAAATTTGATTGTTATTATTACAGGCCATACTGGCGATGTTATTTCCCGAATACCCAAGCAGTGATCTACGTCGTTGACTCGAGCGATACAGATCGAATTGGGGTGGCAAAAGAGGAGTTCCATGCAATTTTGGAGGTAAACTACTGCTGAGGCTTCCTCTTACCGTTGTAATAATCGAGGGAAAACTTTTCTGGTGACATATACTGGTTCAGTTTCTTGTTTAGGTACTGTTATAGACGCTTGTAAGTTTCTCGAACAAGTATTCTTAAATTGTCAAACAGCATTCTAATAGGTGACACTAAAACTGAAGTATCTAGGGTTAGTTCAGGATGGAAAGAAACAGCCCCTCCATAGATTTGACGATCAAAGCGTACTTGATTGTACTTCTGCCATTGTCATCGTCTAACTCTGACTCTCTTTTGAACTTTGTTTTATAGGAAGAGGAATTGAAAGGTGCGGTGGTTCTCATATTTGCAAACAAGCAGGTTAGTGATATCTAAATGTTAGCTCTTATGACTTCTAAAATGAAATTTGGCTAATTGTATTGTTTTGCATGCGTTATAAACATTTCTGCTGATGGAATTTGCTCTGAGTTTCCTTAAAATCATCAATTGAACAGGATCTTCCTGGTGCACTCGATGATGCAGCTGTGACAGAAGCCTTGGAGTTGCATAAGATAAAGAGTCGTCAGTGGGCAATCTTCAAAACTTGTGCTGTTAAAGGCGAAGGGCTTTTCGAGGGCTTGGACTGGTAAGCACAGTTTTTTTTCATAACAACATGTAGTTTGTATGACTGAGACCGAACAGTTTCTTTGAGCATTTGGTTCTCAAAATATTATCTTTCTTGTCCATCTTTTGATCTTCAGGTTGAGTAATACATTGAAGTCGGGAAGTGGCTAAAACTATCTTCATACACTTACTGGTCATCTCCCTCAACAAATGTATCTTCTCTTCTTTTACTTATTGGTTTGTTTAGTAATTTGCTTAGTTCATCTAAAGAGTTAATATCAACGACATGTTCACTTTATACATTTTGTTTCCTTTTGAGAGAGAGACTCTACACGGATTTGTGATTGGGACCCATATGAGATATATCACCATTTTAACATGAAACTGAAATGAATCCAGACGAAATACTCGTAAGGAGGGTTCCAAATTAAAAAGCGCAAACGTTTAGCTTTAAAAAAAATCTTAATCTTAAAATCAAACTTTCTATTTGTATCCAAATGGTTCTAAAATCAAACATTTAATATATTTTCAAATTTTTTTGGAACCGTCATCCGGTCGACCGGGTCACTATCGATTATATAATTGATGAATTTTAGCATCAAACCCAAACCGAAGTGTGCCCGGATCCCGAGTTAATCGGTCCGAGTGGGCGGTCCCGGCTAGGCCTGAAAATATTGCCCAAAACATTTAATTTATTATCCAAATTGTATAATAAACATAAACTAATTTTTGGTTCCAAAAATATTATTATTTCAAAAATACCAACAAAATGATATTTTTTCCAAAACTACCACAGACTAAAAATAATTTTTAAGATTTTATGTAATTTAAATATTTGGATTTTGGTTTAATATTTCAACTTTATGGTATAATTTTTAGGGTTTAGAGTTTATTTTTTAGGGTTTAAGGTTTAGTTTTGAGGGTTCATGATTTAGTTTTAGTTTTGTGGTAATTTTGGAAAAATATCATTTTAGTGTTATTTTTGGAATTATGGTATTTTGTAGTATTTTTGAGAATTGCCTTCAAATTTTTTATTTTTTTTTGGTCGGAGAAAGGAGACAAATGTCTCCTCCAAATTATTATAAATATATTTTTCTATAATTATGAATTGCCCTTAAAATTATTATAATATATTTTTTTGTTGTAATTTATAGAAAAATTATAAACTTTCGTGATTTTTGATAGGAAAAAGTAAGAACAATTGGCAAAATTTCTAGGGTTTGTCTTGTAAGCCACCATGGAAACTCCTCCGCAGGGAGATGTCAAGAGAGAATCGCTACCTCTAGATGTGATGATCGAGATACTCACAAAATTGTCGGCGAAATCTCTCTTCAAATTCAGATGTGTCTCGAAGGAATGGTGTTCCATCATTCTTAGCCGATCATTCATTGACTCTTTCATGTCTCGGCCACGTTTCCTCGTCGGCCACGTTCAGATCCAACATCAAAACTCACAATCCCATCTCTGCTCGGTGAATTTATCCTAGCTCCAAAATACAACACAGCTCCATTGATGCATGCAACGTTAGTAATGCGAAAATAATAAGTAAAAGAGTTGAATAACCACTCGGACTAGTAATTAATAAACATATGGTGGAAATAATTATAAAATTTTTGTTGTAATTTATAGAATTTGATTTTTGTTTAATGTTAATTTTTACAAAGAGTAATGAGCTTGAATAGTTTTGAATGTGTCTATATTTTTTCACGAAATGTGTCTATATTACTAGAATAGTCTTTTTTTTGTATGAAGACAAGTGAAAAGATTTGAAAAATTTGTTACTTCGTTTAATCTACGAAATTACCATTATGTATAATTTAATAATTTATTAAAAAATAAAAATTTAATAGTAAAAATATTTTAATATTATAAAAATATATAAGAAAATAATAAAAAGTTTACAATTTTTTTAATATTCAAAATGGCGCTTGCAATCGATGTTTGCGACCATCGTTTATGACTGGCGTTTGCGACTAGCATTTGCCATCAACATTTTACCAATCTCCGGTAAAATAAGTCTACCATATTGAATATAAACTTCTACTGCAACATGCAACAATACAACTACAAATTGAAAACTATTTGAGTTATTATTAAAGATTGTATAAATCTACCACCATAATTAGTAAATCTACAGATATTTAACAAATCTACCAACACTACTAACACTACGAATAAATCATTTCCCCAAAGAACTTATAGACAATTCTCCATCAATTACTCTACCGTCATTAATAATAGATATACTATGCCAAAATAAAGCTACCATTAAAAAACATAAATCTGACATCACACCAAACACCATTTTCATCGATGATAAATCTACTTTAATAAATAATAAATCTACGAATCCCAAATTAATCTATCATCAAAAACAAATAATCTACAAATCCAATAATAAGTTTACTAGAAAAGTCAACCTTTTGGGTTTTAAGTTTACCAGCCAAATACAAATCTGTTATCATTAACATTAAATCTATCAATCTAATCAAAAATCTACTATTGTTTAACATCCCGTCTCGCAAAAACAATTCTATCAATTAAGTCTACATGTTTTTACTAAATCTACCGTTCATTTACTAAATCTACGAACCGAAAATGCAGTTTCGTAATTTGGTAGACTTTTTGTTGCTTATGTGGCAGATCATACTAAATGCAGTTTCGTAATTACATTTTTGTCAAAAAAAGAAGAAGATATAATTGGATTAAAAAACTTCAAAAGATTATTATAGTAACTAATTAATTCTAAGTTTATTTTAGTCCAAATTCAACATTTCAGATCTATTTTTGTAACTCACCCTTTTACAAATTAGTAGTATCTTTTACAAAAATTACCAACTTTCGTGATTTTGATAGTAAAAAGTAAGAACAATTGGCATACCCTTATAAATAAGTTAAAAGCATTTTCTAGGGTTTGTCTTGTAAGCCACCATGGAAACTCAGCACGAAGATGACAAGAGAGAATCGCTACCTCTAGATGTGATGATCGAGATACTCACAAAATTGCCGGCGAAATCTCTCTTCAAATTCAGATGTGTCTCGAAGCAATGGTGTTCCATCATTCTTAGCCGATCATTCATCGACTCTTTCATGTCTCTGTCTCGGCCACGTTTCCTTGTCTTCTACAATATTCTTCGCTATGTTAGGAGACGACTGCTCTTTTTCTCTCCGCCTCTTCATCCCCTAGAAAACTCATACCATTCTTCAATAGGATCCAAACACGATTTACAGGACTAAGAATCTCTCATTGTGATTACATGGACTTCTGCAATTCTGTCCGTGGCATCATCTGTCTCTCTCTAGGGAATAATGGTTTTGTGATATGTAATCCAACAACAAGACAAGTCATATGGGATACGACACAAGCAATGATCAGTTCAAGATTTTGAGCACGGTGATGCGCCCCGTCTTCGGACCTGTAGAACATAGTGTATGTACGTTGAGAAGAGGAGGTGGACAATCTTATTTTTCATCGTGGAGGCGCGTTGAAAGTAGTATCCATTATTTTCGCATTACTAATGTTTTATGCATCAATGGAGCTGTGTTGTATTATGGAGCTAGGACAAATTCACCGAGCAGAGATGTGATTGTGAGTTTTGATGTTGGATCTGAACGGTTGATTCTCATGGAAGCACCTGAAGAAGACAAGTTAGTTCGTCTAATAGACTACCAAGGGAAATTATCCTGCTTTTGTGTCAACAATCGTTATAGTTATAGTTTGTGGATTCTTGATGATGTTAAGAAGCAGGTTTGGTTGAAGATTGGTGTTTTTTCGCCTTCCTTTTGTGATTCATATCGGAATCTCAATCTAAGAATCTGCGGCGCCACTGATGCTGGGGAGATCATTTTTGTGGATATTTTAGTTGCTAGTTGTGCCTTTGAGCTTTTCTATTACGATTTGAAGAAGAAAAATGTGAGTAAAAGAGTTGACATTAAAGGTATCGCAGAGTGACCATGTGGAAAACATTGTTTCTTTATAGTTTAATGAAAGACTATTCGATTTATATTATACATCAGGATTGTTTTGGGCAGTCTTGGTTCCGTTTGTTTCCCTGAATATGTACTTCTTTTTCTAAGCCTCGTAAGGATTGAATTGGTAACGCAAAATGGTAAAAGTGTTTTAGTGAAGGTATAGCGCGGTGCAAAGATATGAGGATGCCGCTTTTGGTACTTTACCGCTTCTGTGATTGATAACTATTAAATCGAGAGATTCCTTACCGCTATGGTATGTAGTTACCAGTTGAATGCAATATGTAATATGTGTTTTTATCTAAATATGCAATAAGTAGGGGAAGAATACATCATTCATAATCTAATGAGAGCATATGAGGAGGAGGAAACAGAAGAAGACAATGAGGAAAAAGAGGAGAATGATGATGTTTTTATGTCATTTTCTAATCTTAGTCTCTGTTGAACTTTGTGTTGTTTCCGTTATCTTGGTTTTTACTAGGACTAACTTGGTTTCTGTTTTGAGGATTTAGTTTGCTTTGAACTGGTTCTGTTTTCTCTGACAGTCTGACTCTATGGAATTTGGATTTTGAAATAATCTTGTGTCGTGGTGTTCTAGTAGATCTCTTCTGTTTGGTGTGTGTGGATTTTGGTTTGTTCGTTTTACAGGATGCTTGAGTTGAGACATTCATATAGAAAGAGGGAGATTATAAGCTCCAGAAATTTGAAGCTAGAAAAGAGCATGTAGTGTTACACAAGAAGGATGTTGTGTAACACACTTCAATGGATCAAGACGAATAGATGTCGTGGTGTATTCCTATTGGCCCACAAGACTTGTATGTGACAAGCAAGAAGGAGATTTGGCAGCGCTAAAGCTAGGAAAAATATATATTCACAACTAGGCGAGTTGTGCAATATATAATAGAGTCAGACCTAAGGTATTAGGTAAAGCTTTTTAGTGTTGTAATTCTCATATGGATCAAACGTGAGTTTGGGTTTTTATTAGCTTTGGGCATTTCGGGATTCGGAACATGAATTTACGGCTCTGAGACAGGAACGGGTAATTTAGAAATTAAAAAATAATTCATAAAAGAAAATCCGATAAGAAACAGGACAGGAAGTTTGGGTAACAAGATAGGTTCAAGATATTCCCAAACTCTCAAAGGGTAAACTTTAGGACATATATTTCGGTAGTTTCGGGAAAATTCGAGAAATTTCGGATAATTTCGAAAATTTTTGGAAAAGTTTGAGAAATTTCGGGATATTATATATAATTTTTAAAATTTTAATTCTTAAACGGGTAATTCGGGTACCCTATCTCATACCCGTTCATTTTTTGTACTTTTCTCGTATCCGTTTGAATAAAATAAATGATTCTGAATGGATAACTATTTATTCGAGATTGTGAATGAGAAGAAATCCGGAATGGGTACGGATGGGAAAGGAAAACCCTTCCCGAAATGTCTAGTGCTAGTTTTTTATAGGTGAGTGAATAAAAAGAGCAGCACAACTGTTGTTGTGTACGTAAGGTGGGTATACTAGGAATTGGTCCGTCTCGAGTCATGTGTGAAGTAAGTGTAATTCGAATTAAAAAAGTTTGTAAGTTAAAAGATTTCCAATAGAACAAACGTATATGCTGATTTTTTGCCTTACTTATATCGTAACCTAATTTTTTGATTTTACATAATAACCAAATTTTTTTAGTCTAGACAACATAATTCATCAGTAGCTTAAATTTACATTAATAAAATCTTGTAAATTGAAGTATATAAAACATAGAGAAAAGGAGATTTTGGCTCCGATGTCTGGCGATTCGTCGTTGGCACCAAGAGATTTTGTTCTGTTGTTGGTTTTGATGTTTATCAGAGGTATATGTTATTTCATCAAAAGTGGATCGGATCTCGTTCTGAGACAAAACTGGTGGAGATGCATACATGGTGCTGATTTCTGGTGCTTGTTCTTATGCTTTTTAATCTTTGCGAGTCTTTCTGAATCTAGGTCTATTGATTATAAGTAACTGCGTAAGTTTTAAAAATTTTGATTACTAGTTTGATATACGATTAGGCTTGCGTCATATGTACACATTTTTGGATTTGTTGACAGTGTGACATAGCTACTTTCGTTGTCGTTTTCGTAATTAAGTAGTGTTTCCATCATTGTCGCCATTTTCACCGGATATTTCTACAATATCTTTTTTTCTAGAGTTTCAATTTTCCGGGTAGTAGTTATGTGTTATGATTTTTAGTAATCTCTCGTCTTCGATCATTTTTGGAGTTTTGTAATAGGATTTAAAAGGTGTATCAATCTGACAAATCATATTTTCGGCAAAGAGTTTCGCTAGGTTCTTTACATTTTCTTTAGCGGTTTATCTTTTTAATCGATGGAGGGTTCTTTAGAATGAATTTATGGTCTTGTTTTTTTCATATGTCTCCTTTTTTCACTTTTGTCTCTGAAGAAATCATGTTTGGCTTTTGTCTCCGGAGAAATCCTGTTTTTTGCCGGCTCTTTCAAGATTTTAAAAATAAGATAAAATTTCCAGTGAAAAAAAGAAGTATATAAAACATAATTTAAAGAATATTTGAGTATGTTAATTTGACACTAAACCATAGGCCTCGGCGCGGATCGAATATCCGGAAATTTTCTAGTATTTGTGATTTGTCGGATATCTAATTTTATGATTTGATTTGCTCCGAAAATATACGGATATTCGAAAATCCGGATATCGGGAACATTTACAGATATTTGTAGATAATTGCGGATATTTTCGGATATTTGCGGATGTTTAGTTTGATCCTTTTAATACAAACAAAAAATTAAAAATACATACTTTTTATAAAAGATATTTTTTTTTGTATCTAAACTTTCAAGTAAAATTTTTAAAATAACTAAAAATAAGAAAAAAATAAAAATTTAACTTATAACTGAAAGAATTTCATATAAAATATAAATTTCTTTTTAATTTGTTAAATTTCAGAATTAAAATAACTAATATATAAATAAAAATTCACAAAAACTTATATATACATATAAGAATTATATAATATATATATATATATAATTATTTATAAACATATACATATATATATATAACAGAGCGGATCAAATATCCGTTTCTCAAAATTTTAGTATTTGTGATTTGCTCCGTTTTCAACGGATGTTGAGTTCTAGTACTCCCTCCGTTCCACATAGTTTGATTTTTTAGATTTTTCACTCATATTAAAAATCAATCATTACTTACTTTTTTCTATTACTTTTTGTTTGCTTTTGAATTTAAATTTACTTTTTCTATTACTTTTTGTTTGTTTATTGCCTTAAAAATGAATATATTAAATCTAATCTAGAAAATCAATCTTTAGGGAACAAAAATAAAACCTAAAAAATCAAACTATCAGGAACAAAGGGAGTATTTGATTTGCTCCATACAATTACGGATATCCAGATTTTTTGAATCGAATCGAAGCAAATAACGAATGGAATCAAATATAACGGATATTTTGCCCAGCCCTAAACCAAATAATTTGGGATACTTTAAAATGATATTTTTTTTTAATTAGGATTGATGTGAAAACGGGTCACACCAGTAAAAGAACTTTAAAAGGGCGTAGTACTTTGAGTTATTCTTCTTTCCTTATAGACATCTCTACATTTCGTGTTGTATTTTTGTTTTTATTCTGTTCTAAATCAAATCTTTACATATTGGTTCGAATTCGCACTCCGGTAAAACCAATGGAATATAACCCCAAAAATGATTTAGTTACTTTATATCGCCAATATTATAACACCGACAGTTTCTTGCTTTAGAGATGGGTGTGGCCTTTGGACACATGCTTCTGTTCCCAAATAATTCTCAGTGGACCACTTCTTGATTTATCAAATCAGTTTACACATTCTCCCTTACTTTTCATTCATCCAAAATTGTTACTATTTTTTTACTCTTTGAAGTTAGTACCATTTTAATCTTCTTATGTACCGTTTCAACTATCTTACCTCTTTGATAATTGATCTCTATTGAAGCAGTAGACTCCTTATCGCAGCCGTTAAAAACTACCGATCATCGGAGGGTATAGCTTTATCAAAAGGTCGTGAAATTTCCGTTTTGTGAAAGTCCGTGAGATCTGTGATGAGAACATGAAACCAATAAATGCACCTTTACATGACTGGGCCCCACTTCTCCGCAGTGTCTCTCGATTTTCAACTATTCGGCTAAGGTTTGCTGACGTGTCATTTTCCTATTAGCTATTCACAGATCTCCCAGGACCCCACTCCAATCCCGGCGCGTCCGGTACAATCGCCGTTTTCAGATCATGAAGAGTCAATACAGAAAGTAGCTGACTCCATTATTGTTTAATATAAATTAATAAAATAAAAAACACGAGAGAGAGAGAGAGAATCATGTCGTCGTCGAGACACTGCGACTCGTGCAGATCGGCGGCGGCGACTCTGTTCTGCCGCGCGGACGCGGCGTTTCTCTGCGGCGAATGCGACGGGAAGATCCACACGGCGAACAAACTCTTTTCGCGTCACGAGCGAGTCTGGCTCTGCGAGGTCTGCGAGCAAGCTCCGGCGCACGTCACGTGCAAAGCCGACGCGGCCGCGCTCTGCGTCGCGTGCGACAGTGACATCCACTCCGCGAACCCGCTCTCCAGCCGACACGAGCGCGTCCCCGTCACGCCTTTCTACGACGCTCCCGGAGGATCCGCCAACAAATCCGCCTCCTCGTCGGTCAACTTCCTCGACGAAGACGCTGACGTCAGCATGGAGGCTGCGTCTTGGCTATTGCCTAATCCGAGTATCAAGGAAGGAGGAGGGGGAGTAGAAATCCCTAATTTGTTCTCCGATCTGGATTACTCGGCGGTGGATCCGAAGATGGAGGCGTCGGATAATAGCTCCGGCAACGACGGAGTCGTTCCTGTGCAGAACAAGCTGTTTCTCCATGAAGATTACTTCAATTTCCATATCTCAGCTTCTAAAACCTTTCCTCAAGGATTCAATTTCATCAATCAAACTGTATGAAACTCTCTCTCTCTCTCTCTCTCTCTCTCTCTCTCTCTCTCTTCGTCGATCGCAATTTAGCTGCCATGGAAATGAAATTAGTCAGATCTAGAAATTAAGTTATGTTAGCTTCACGATTTGCTCCGAGTTCTGCTTAATTTCGAAAACTTTTGGTCTTCTGGATCTGGAAAATTTTGATCTGATCGAGTTTGGGAAATGTTAGGTTCCGTCGACATCACTAGATGTAGCGTTGGTGCCTGAAGGTGGATCCACGGCGGAGATATCAAACACCACGACGACGACGGCGACACCAGCGGTGCAGTTATCTCCGGCGGAAAGGGAGGCTAGGGTTTTGAGGTACAGAGAGAAGAGGAAGAATCGGAAATTCGAGAAGACGATCAGGTACGCTTCACGTAAAGCTTACGCCGAGATGAGGCCAAGGATCAAAGGAAGATTTGCGAAGCGAACAGATTCGAGAGGCAGTGATGGAGGAGACGTCGGAGTCTACGGCGGATTCGGCGTCGTCCCGAGTTTCTGAGTCTTACATGTCCCGTTTGAAGAATCAAAAGAAACATGGTAGTAACTAGTAACCGTTATTAGAAAGATTACGGATAATTAAAATGTATCTCCATTTTAATCACGGGTTAAGTTATTAGAAAATATTGTCGCTTTGAAAATATTTTTCCACACTAAAATCTTAAGTTAATAAATTTTTATTTACAATCTATATATATATAATGAGGAAACGTGTTTAAAGTTACATGATTGAAAAAAAAAAAGTTACTTGATGTTATCATATTTTATAAGAAAGAAAAAAACCAATGGTTTAGATTATTCGAGGTTAATGGTTTGAACAGAATCGGGGTTTTCGTTAATGTAATTTGATAAACAAATCCTAAAATTAAGAAAACTTCAGATGGTTCAAATGATAAATTAGTAGAAATGCAAAATTAAGAAAAACAGATTTAAGAAACATTAATATCTCCAAGGAACCAAAACTGAAAAATTCTCTTCAAATTTTAGGGAACACGAGACAAAAAGAAAAGGAAACATTTCATGTCTAGATATCCGAAGGACACTAAAAAAGAAAGAGAAGAAACATTGAAGGTAAAGAAACTTACATTCATTCTTGAGCATAGTCGGAAAAGACGACTTCCTCAGTGACATCAATAACATCCTCAAACTCAACCTCTTTGGCTTCATATTCATCTTCTTCCTCATCATCACTGATTTCGCCATCACGGAGGTTTTGCCTCTCGAGTTTCTCTTCTTCATGCAGAGACTTCCACTTCATCACCCATTTCTCCCATTCTTCTTTCAAAGCCTTCCTCTTCTCTCTGTCTTGTTCACTCAACAGCAACGACACGTCCTGGTCCTCTGCCTCATACTTCCTGCTATACTTCTTCAGGTTCTTTGCTACTTCTTCTTCCTTCTCTGGAGTCAAGAACGATGGCGGTCTTGGTCGCCATGCCAACTGTAACCATGGAACATTACAGCATATAATTTAGACAATGCAATGGATGAAGCTGGTTTGAGATCAATTTTTTTTGTTACATACCTGGAAGAAATGATCCTTCAGTATCCGGTAAAGCAAAGTTCCGTTGAAAGACCAGATGCTGAACCCATTCTCCATCTCATGAACTGATGTCACCGCGGTTGCAACGTACCTGCGAAAAATGAGAAAGAAAAACCAAGCCAAGCAACATCAGTTTTTCTGCAATTGAAAACTAAGAGAAACCACTAATGAGACAGTAGTAGTACCTTCCGGTTGGGTCCCATTCGATATCCGTGGCCATGAAGTGTTCAGCTGTAGCCATTGTCTCGAGCTCATCCACGTTGAAGAATTCAAGCTGGCCATTGAAACCCTTTAACCCAGCAAGAATTATGTACTTGCCAGTGGGAGACCAGAAGAGGGCATTGGCTTGTTTGGCCTTCAACGTGCCGAGCTTCGAAACCCTTCCAGAGTTTTGTGCGGTCTTCATGGAGTAGAAACTAACGTCTGGTCTTGGTTGGTCACCATGAATCACAGCAAACCTGTGACCCTTTGGCTCCCACGCGAAAGCAATGATCTTGTCGTTCTTGTTGTCCAGCTCAAGAACCTCGATGGGAATATCCCTTTCTTTGATGCGGAAAAGCTCGAATCCAGAGTACGTGCTCTTCTTTGTTTTTGTGTATCGATCGACCTTGACAGCGAGATACTCTCCGCTACTCTGCCAGTACATCTTGCAGTCACTCACACTGAAGAGATTCTTCTGCCTCAGCTCCACCTTGCTAGGGATTTGGACAAGAGCGACCTGGAGATAGTGATATCAACATGTTAACTAACAAAACAATTGGCGGAGAAACGAAAGCAAATTGTGGATTTAGGGATTTTCATTTCCATAAGAAACCATAGAAAAATACCTTGGCAGGCTGGTTTCCACCGCCTTGTTCAGGAACAAACAGTGAAAGGATGGAATCAGTAGGAGACCAAGAGATATCCACAACATTATCAACCTTCATGGATTTCTTGTCTATTAGGCTGAAAGTCTCGGTTTCATAGACAGATACAGTGTTTTTGCTGAGCTTGGCAAAGTATTTATCGTCTTTTCCACCAGCCCATCTGCAGAAAAAGTTTACAAGATATCAACAAATGTAGAGGAAACATTCTGATTGTATATTTTTAGGAAATTCAGACAAATTTCAATAAATTACTTGAAAACGGGCCAAGAGGCACCAGCAACACCACCGGGTCCTCCAATTGAAAACTCATCAGCACTACCCTTGAAGTCTCTCATCATCCTCCCGGTTCTCACATCAAAGACCTTTATCTCTACTTTCTGAAAGTTGGACAAATATCAGAAACCTTTTCATAAAGATAAACTACAAATAATAGTAGGAAATAACAGAAGCAAAGATGCACTCACACTTGCATCACGCGGGTTACTTGGCTCCTGGCTATGGTAAGTTACCAGGTATTTCTCACCTGGTGAGAAATCAACTAGTTTTACCTTCAGTGGAATCAACAAAATAAAAGTCAAACTTTAGGCCAACAGAGGAAAAAAAGGAAGCAATACGTAGCAATCAAAAGGAAAGTCGAACCATGTTATGCTGATAACGCATGAGACGGGTGAAGGAGTCAGCACCACCCCAAACGGCTGCTCCCTGCTTGTGAAGTGTCACAAGGTATGTGCCGAGAGGAGACCACTGCACATAGCTCTCTGTCCAATACTGCATAGGAAAAGAATATCATATATTCAGATGATGGTAACATTACATATAACATTGCACTAAACAGTCAAGTCACAAATATGGGAGATGCACAAGAAGTTGTAAGTAACTTACAGGACGCTTATGAACTGGTTCGGGCTTCTTCTGCCTAGCATCATTCCATAGGATGTCTCTTATACACATCTAGATGTGTATAAGAGACAGGTTGGGTCCCATTCGATATCCGTGGCCATGAAGTGTTCAGCTGTAGCCATTGTCTCGAGCTCATCCACGTTGAAGAATTCAAGCTGGCCATTGAAACCCTTTAACCCAGCAAGAATTATGTACTTGCCAGTGGGAGACCAGAAGAGGGCATTGGCTTGTTTGGCCTTCAACGTGCCGAGCTTCGAAACCCTTCCAGAGTTTTGTGCGGTCTTCATGGAGTAGAAACTAACGTCTGGTCTTGGTTGGTCACCATGAATCACAGCAAACCTGTGACCCTTTGGCTCCCACGCGAAAGCAATGATCTTGTCGTTCTTGTTGTCCAGCTCAAGAACCTCGATGGGAATATCCCTTTCTTTGATGCGGAAAAGCTCGAATCCAGAGTACGTGCTCTTCTTTGTTTTTGTGTATCGATCGACCTTGACAGCGAGATACTCTCCGCTACTCTGCCAGTACATCTTGCAGTCACTCACACTGAAGAGATTCTTCTGCCTCAGCTCCACCTTGCTAGGGATTTGGACAAGAGCGACCTGGAGATAGTGATATCAACATGTTAACTAACAAAACAATTGGCGGAGAAACGAAAGCAAATTGTGGATTTAGGGATTTTCATTTCCATAAGAAACCATAGAAAAATACCTTGGCAGGCTGGTTTCCACCGCCTTGTTCAGGAACAAACAGTGAAAGGATGGAATCAGTAGGAGACCAAGAGATATCCACAACATTATCAACCTTCATGGATTTCTTGTCTATTAGGCTGAAAGTCTCGGTTTCATAGACAGATACAGTGTTTTTGCTGAGCTTGGCAAAGTATTTATCGTCTTTTCCACCAGCCCATCTGCAGAAAAAGTTTACAAGATATCAACAAATGTAGAGGAAACATTCTGATTGTATATTTTTAGGAAATTCAGACAAATTTCAATAAATTACTTGAAAACGGGCCAAGAGGCACCAGCAACACCACCGGGTCCTCCAATTGAAAACTCATCAGCACTACCCTTGAAGTCTCTCATCATCCTCCCGGTTCTCACATCAAAGACCTTTATCTCTACTTTCTGAAAGTTGGACAAATATCAGAAACCTTTTCATAAAGATAAACTACAAATAATAGTAGGAAATAACAGAAGCAAAGATGCACTCACACTTGCATCACGCGGGTTACTTGGCTCCTGGCTATGGTAAGTTACCAGGTATTTCTCACCTGGTGAGAAATCAACTAGTTTTACCTTCAGTGGAATCAACAAAATAAAAGTCAAACTTTAGGCCAACAGAGGAAAAAAAGGAAGCAATACGTAGCAATCAAAAGGAAAGTCGAACCATGTTATGCTGATAACGCATGAGACGGGTGAAGGAGTCAGCACCACCCCAAACGGCTGCTCCCTGCTTGTGAAGTGTCACAAGGTATGTGCCGAGAGGAGACCACTGCACATAGCTCTCTGTCCAATACTGCATAGGAAAAGAATATCATATATTCAGATGATGGTAACATTACATATAACATTGCACTAAACAGTCAAGTCACAAATATGGGAGATGCACAAGAAGTTGTAAGTAACTTACAGGACGCTTATGAACTGGTTCGGGCTTCTTCTGCCTAGCATCATTCCATAGGACTTCAGTATCAGGGCCAGAACGAATGACGAGCTGATCCCGAGCTTTTTCATCAGTAAGCCACTTTTGCAAGTTTTCCTGAAAACGTAGCATATAAGTTATAACTAACGAGAACAATCACCTCAAAAGACTGCAATGAATACACAAATGTACATGCAACTAGAGTTATGCAATCAAAATATATTGGTTAGTATCCATCAAATCTGTCAACACATGAATTCACTGAATCAACCAGAGATTAGCCAAAAATAAAGAACATATCGCGCAGTGGAAGTTATCAAAAGTTTTCAAGGTACATGCCAATTAGAAACACTGCAGCCGCTAATGTGACGAAAACTACGCTTACCCCAGGCACATAGGGCTTGGTTTGAGGTGCCTCCCATTCCTCCTTCACATTCATCAACCTGTCGAAATCATCGAACATGTTTACGGCAAAGATATGGGACTTGTCCAGCTTGTAGCCATGACTCTTTTCCTTGGCGTTTTGAGCTTCCTGCAAACAAAGCAGATATTGAAACAAACTCTTAGCAAAACCGGATCAAAACCCAAAAATTAACATAGAAAAGACACTACACTTGAGAACAATCTAGTCCTGTTCTCTCTTTGCTGAAACATATGTTGCTTGAGTAAAGTGAATCTCACTAACTAAACCTCGAAAAGGGGATATCAACGACATATATGTAAGCTGAAACAAGATGAGAGTAGAGAAGTAACCTGAGGGGTATTGAACTCGATAAAACAGTAGCCCAATGTCTTCTCGGTGTCGGGATCAACAGGCATCCACATTCCATTCTCCTTGATTACACCTAACTGGTTGTAAAGCTTCTTCACAACACCTTCTAGTTTCTCAAACTTCTCCTTGGCGACAACAGGGAGGTTATCGACCACGATTATGTTACCGAACCCAGTGTCGAATTCTAGCTGGTCATCGTGGTAAACAGCTTCATCATCACTAACAGCACAACCACAGCAAAAAAGACCATAAAGAATCAGTTCCACTGTTCACACGTTCACAGAGATGATACAAAAGCATATTATTCGAAATTTCATATACACCATTTGAGAAACCAATCATCCCAAAATATAAAAACAAGGGATTAAAGAGACTTTGATATCAAATCGTGCATAATTACGAGAAAATTATTCAAGTTTCTCACATTGCGAACGAATTTCCTACAACATATGAGGCAGAAGATTAAGAGAAACCAAGAGATCTAATAGAGGAAGCTCACCTCTCAATCCCAAAGTCGTTTCCAGGAGGAAGTTGGATTGAATCGAGATTAACCTGAGACCAATCGATCCCTAACTGAGCCGCACGGGCATCAATATCAACGTCCGCCATGATTACAAAATCTTAGATCGCAGATTCTCTCTCTATAGGAATCGAGAGACAGAGCGAATGGAGGATTATCGGAAGAAGAAACTCGAGGAAGCGCTCGAATAGAAGAAACTGTTAAGACTTGGAAGGAGAGTGTGTTGCCTAGGGTTTTTACTTTTTGCAGTTAGTGATAAGGCGATGAACACAGAATATATTTCTTGACGGAGATCAGTGGATCATTTTATTAGTTTGGGCCTACATATTCTGAAGCCCATTATCATAGCGGCCCGATCTGTAAACCTAAAACCGAATTCAAAAATTAATAATATAGTAACTCTATAAATTAATATTTAATAAATTAATATACTAGTTCAAAATTTAATATAAATCGATAAAATAATAAAATAATAAAATTTTATTAATATCTTAAAATAACAATTAGTATATAGTTCTTTCATTTCACATAGTAGGTGATGTTTTATAGAAAAATATTATTTTAAATTATATGATGCTTTAAATTTCAATAAAAAATAAGTAATTTTTATTATTTTTAGCCATTTATATTCTGTAAATTGTTTTATTATGGTTGAATTGTATTTTATAATGCATTTATTTTTATACCAAAATTTGTTTTGATGTTATTTTATGGTATTTTCATAAATTTATAACTCTATAAATTAATAAAATATCATAATTTCAACATTATTAATTTATAGAGTTTTTACTGTATTTTTATTTTTGTTCCACCGTCGATGATGAGTAAAAATCCGTGGAAAAGCATGAAAGATTTTCGATGGTAATTTATTTTCTTAAGACATAAAATATTATATTATACTAATACATTTGATTTTTCTTTGTAACAAGTTACTGTTGGCATATAAATTTCGGCCCACTAAGCAGTAAAATCCAAAAGCCCACCGACAAGGTCAACTTATTTACCGAAGTGGAAGGACTCGGATCAAAGTCAGTCATTAAAACACGTTTAAACTGAAGCTCGGAGCAGTAAAAGTTAAAACCTACGGTAAAAAACTAAAAGCTGGCTCCGATGACGAACTGAAAAATTATTCAAAAAGAATAATTCAATGTTTTGAGCAAAAATGGCTGAATCCACTGAATTAAATGCAATTATCACAAAATCAAGAGAAGTAAATTGAAACCTTAAACACGGTTTCAAAGATATAAAACAAGAGGAGGAGCAAAGACCAAAACATATCACAAATTCTTACAATTTATAGTACACATTTATCTCTACTTATCATTTCAACTCATTTCTTTGTTCTTTCTCTTGTAAACACTTCAAATCGTCAATATTAAAACCATTTACTTCTATTTTCTGGTGTATTTGCTCACTGAACTAAGGTAGGATCCAGTTCGACACATTCTTTGAGCTCAATTACTTGAGAATTACTCGATAAAGCCTTTTATATATTTGTTAATTAAAGATGACTCAGATCCTTTAAGTTATTCCTATTTACAAATATTGACCGATGTGGTTTATGNTTTATCCACAAATTTTTACTAATAAATTTTATAAAATAAATTTTAAAAATTAAACATTAAAATTATCACAAATCCGTGCAACGCACGGACCTTCTCCTAGTTTATTTCTATTTTCTGGTGTATTTGCTCACTGAACTAGATATGATCCAGTTCGACACATTCTTTGAGCTCGGTTACTTGAGATACTTATTTACAAATATTGACCGATGTGATTTATGATACAACAGTTACATATACATTTTTTAGTTGTTATTGTGTCAAACTAATTGTTACATAATGCAAACATGTCCCCCCCCCCCCCCCCCCCGTAAATTGTCTTTAGGGGTTGACTCGTGCAATTTTTTTTGAGTCAAGCATCTAGAAGAGCACCTTATAGAATTTCGTTGGTAGTAATGATGCACATTTGGAACAAAGAAAAGCCAAAAACAAATAAAGTACGAAGACTAAGTAAGTGCAAAGTTCGTCAAAAGATCCTTTATACTGCTTTGGGGACTTTAATCTCGTCACTAAAGTCCATTCAAAGCCTTAATTTTTCTTGATTTGACAATTTTGTTGTTGACTATTGAAGTGATCTTGAGCTCAAACAAATCGCAAGTTCATGCTTGATTGATCCGTTTTGACTATGGACATAAAACAAGTGACAACCAAAACCACTCCAAACAGAACATGTTGAATTTTCAACGAGGAGTAACATCGGTGATTGTTGCTTTATCTACAGAACAAGACTTGCTGCTCGGTTGAGCCGGCTCCAATCCATGGGCTAATGGGTCCGGTCTTGGTCCGTTCCCGAAGAAAAATCCAGGTGGTAGAGGCACAGGCAGATTGATTGAGCTGTTTGTGAGCATTTGGTGAATCGTCGACAATGTTGGACGATCAGTAGGATTTTCTTGAACACATAACAGCCCAATATGGATATATCTAACGAGTTCATTGCCATTACATTCTTCTCTAATACCATTATCTACGAGTTCAAGCAATGATTCGTTCTCCCATAGTCTCCATACCTGTAGAAATTATGCAAGATATATATCGCTGTTTAAAAGAATCAAATAAAGTTTTGGACTTAATTAGTTTATAATTTGCTTACATATGTGACTAAGTTGTTAACTAAACCATTCATCTGGTAAAAGCTGCTATTCTTTCTGCCACTAATGATCTCAAGAATCAAGACTCCAAAGCTATATACATCTGATTTCGTCGAGAATTGGCCGTGTGTCACATATTCAGGTGACATGTAACCGCTGCAAAATACATGTTAAGTTGGCTGCAAAAATGGTTCATTAATCGAAAAAAATTCATCAGTTTCATTTTAAGTATATTACTTACAAGGTTCCAACTATTCTTGCTGTATTGGCTACAGTTTGGTCCACTCCAAAGATCCTTGCCATTCCGAAATCAGCGATTTTTGGGTTCATGTGGACATCTAAGAGAATGTTGCTGGCTTTTAGGTCACGGTGTATAATTTTGAGCCGCGAATCTTGATGAAGATATAGAATTCCTCGAGTGATTCCCGCGATGATGTTGCGACGCACTGTCCAGTCCAACCGAACTCTCTTCTTAGGATCTGCATATTCATAGATAATCACACTAAGCTATGTACAAGACGTAAAAGACCGAAAAGAGTATAACAACATAGCTAAAAATTAACTGACCGAAGAGGAAATAATCGAGGCTTTGGTTAGGAACAAACTCATAGACGAGTAGTTTCTCTTCCCCTTGAAGCGAAAACCCGAGAAGTCTAACGAGATTTCTGTGCTGAAGCTTTGCAACAACAATAACCTCGTTCTTGAACTCTACTTCGCCTTGTCCTGATGTTTTTGAAAGTCTCTTTACCGCAACTTCAGTTCCATTAATAAGCGTACCCTTCAAATTAAGTTACAAATTAAGCATATATCATCATCTTTTCATTGTTTCTCCACAAAAGAAGCAAGGTGGACAAAATATACCTTGTAAACCTCACCAAATCCACCTTCACCAAGCTTGTTTTGCTCAGAAAATCTACTTGTCGCATCTTCAATCGTCTTTAAATCGAATTGAACAGATTCCGCTTCAAGTAAGACCAATATTAAGCTCGTCAAAAAAAAAAGTTCCCAAAACCAATCAAGAAATTTACAAACAAACAAACAAAAAACTCACTTGGAAGTTCAATTTTTTGCTTTTGCTTTCTCTTCTTGAAAATAGCTACGCCTACATAAATCAATATAATGAAAACGATAATAACAATGACAATCGCAGCGATAACTCCTCCTCCTAATAATCTTGAATCTGCACAAAAACACCAATTCACCAAAAACATAACTACACTAAACCAAAAAACCAAAAAAAAAAAAGCAAAAAACAAGAATTACTCTGAAAATATATCCAAAAAAGACTTACCTTTTCTTTTGTTTTTAATGATCGTCAGATCAGCTAGAGAAGGCGGCTGTGCAGGTGAAAGCGGCTGTTGTTGATTATCAATATTATCAAAAGCACCATAGAAAGGAAACAATTCCCACCGGAAAAAGCAGCTTGGCCGCAATATAATACTGCCTTTCTTCCCGTGGTACACTGTCTTATAGTACTTAACGCTTGCCTCTAGGCAAACTTTACAATCATTTGAAGAAACATCTGGAGTGCATTGCATCAACACCGATATGTTCCCGTAAACCGGCACCGGAGCTACATCCTTTGCATAGTATTTACTACTAGACGATCGTAACAAAGAAGAAGAAGAAGAAGAAGAATTGTTTCTCACTGACGAGGAAGCTGATGTGATCATACGAGACATTAAACCATCCCACACACTATCAAATTTCTTTTGGTCTTTTTTTTCTACGTCCACCATATTATGAAAGACATTAACCGGATTTAAGACGAGGACACCGGAGAAGGACTTGATAGAGTAGCGAACAAGGCAAACGATCTCTTCACCTGTCCATGTGAAAGCGTCTGTCTGGTTCGGACAGATCTGTAGTAAACCGTCGGATCCGGATTTGATACAGGTGGAGCAAGTGTCTTGTCCAGCACCTGGAGAACACATTCCCATGGCGTAGAATCTGTTGGGGCCTAGCCCCATAGAACCGTTGAAGCAGCCGTTATGATCAGTGACGTTAGAAGCAAGAGTAGAGTTGATGAGACGGCGGTTCTTGTCGTATGGACTATTGGGTTTGAAACTCCCACCAGTGTCGTCACAAGTTTGTTGTGCAGAAACAGAAATGGCACTGAAGGTTGTGATTAGGAAGCATAGGATTAATACAGAGCTCTTCTTTCCCATTTTTTTTTCTTTAGTTGATTCAGATCGTGTGTGTGTGTGTGGAACTTATCAATTTATCGAGAACTTTGAATAGTACTATACACTTGAGTGACTACAAATAGATTGACTACTTTTGTTTTCAGTGGGAGACTTAACTTTGGATTTCAGTGGGAGACTTGGACTTTGGATATTAGGGATTTTTTTAGTGGAGATCTAAAGAAAATACTATCGATGCCATCATGTAGAATTTTTGATGCAGCCATTTCCATGGGCTTTTAGTTTTTATTATAAAATAGTTTCTTAGGCTTATTGTATCATTGAGACTTGATGAATTAATAAAAAAAAGGATTTCCTAAAAGTGGTTTTAATAAATCACTGAGAAAAGTATTCACAAACCCTAGTTTCCGGATATTTTTAGAATCAACGGATCTAGTTCTATCCCTAGAAGCTTTCGCTATATCAATTGGTATCAGAGCTTCGTCTTTTTGATTTCTTAATCGTAAAACGATTCTGGATCATGGTGAATAGTAGCATCTACACTTTCGAGGATGAACGTCCTTTTGTTGAAAAGAGCCAAAAGAGTTAAAGAGAAATCTATGGTAATCTGATCTATGACGTCTATGAAGACGATGTTGATCGTTCTTCACGTCGTAGATCGGATCACCATAAATTTTTCTTTATAAATCTTTTGGCTCTTTTCTCTCTCGACAAAAGGATTTTCGTCCTCGAAAATGTAGATGTTACTACTCACCATGATCCCGTTCTTTGATTAAAAAATCAAAAAGACAAAGCTCTGATACCAACTGATGTAGCGGAAGGTTCTAGAGATAGAACTGATCTGTTGATTCTAAAAATATCTAAAAACTAGGATTTGTGAATACTTTTCATAGTGCTTTATCAAAAGCTTTTTAAAAAAAACTTTTTTTTATTAATTCATCAAAACCTGAATACAACTTTAGGCATAAACGGTTTATTTATAATAGATCATAAAAACTTTAGAATATTTCAGAAAGCTTTAAAAGATAAAAATTAAAATAGAAATATGTAAATAATATAAATATATAAATAAATAATAATAAAGATATTCTCGCTGCATCAATTTTGTAATTCTACTACAGATTATTTTTGTGCTATAACAACGTATCATAATTTCTATCATTGTTTTTGTTAAAAGTTCTCTATACTTTTCACTTGGACATTAATCGATAAACATAAAAAAAAGTTATCTGATACAAAAGTATTTGATTTATATATAGATAATGGTCTTTCTAGACCTATTTCTTTTTAAAATGATACGTAATTATTTGGACAAATTTTGACCAGTTTGCAAGTAAACAGTTCTACAGAATAAAAATAGGAGATCTCTTATTGATCAATGAATCTGAATTCTTAATGACCTCGAATTAAAAAGAATTAATGATATCGTAAATCACTAAAATATGATCTCAAACGTTGCTCGTTGCTGGTTGAAAGTCTTCACAAAAACGTTGCTCGTTGTTGTGTTATATCCCTTCCTTGCCTTTATTTATAGGTGTTTGTACACCCAAATCATAGTCAGATTATATATGTCGGTCGTAATTCTAGGTGGATCGGGCATGACGGTCACAACCCTACTCGAATTAGATCTGGAAGGTCGATGTTTTGTCCTAATACTCTTCCAATTTAGGGTTTATGATATAACATCAACGGTATATCAATAAAAGCGACCTATCATAAATAATATACGAATAAACACTTATATTTTATATTAATGATATATGAATAACGATCAATTATATCTATGATATAGTGACAATAATAGCAATGATATATAGCTTCATGAGCTACTCTTTTTTTGTTTGTCATACATTGTTGGGGATGGATGATTATAAAAGATAGAATAAACTGTGTTTTTCCAAAGATCCACAATCGATTTCTTTTTTGATAAAACATCTTTTTCTTAATTTGATTTTGTTTGGTCGCATGGTATATTATCATAAGAGATTTTTGATCTGATCCTATTACAAATGATGATCAATCAATCATATTCAACTATATGCAACACTTGCGATTATGATGAACACTTACACGAATAACGACTTTATGACGCAGCTTTCCTCGCGTATTTAAGATGAACAGTTCTCAGAACCGGCCCAAAAATTCTATGGACCCGTGCAATTTTACAGTTTTATAAATAGAATTAACAAAAAAAAGTCCTAAATTTTTTTTAATGAATCCTAAAATCTAACTAAAAATTGTCAAAAAAAATTAGGAACCCAGTGCAAATACACCTCTAACACATGGTTAAAACCGGGCCTGACAGTTCTACATGCACAACACCAACAAGAAGTTTCTCTACCATTTACGATGAACAGTTCTACATGCACAACACCACAAACAAGAAGTTTCTCTACAATTTCTGATTTCAACTCTATGAAACGTCTTTGCTAAGTCTCGGACTTTCTGTATCTTCTTTCCACACCCGAGATCCAGAATATGTTTTCTCACGTACCGCTTAAATCCACCCTTGGCGAACCAAAAACATTTCTATCCATTTCACCCATTAAAATGAGTGAGACGAAACAATTCTCCAAAAGAGCTATTTCAAAACTATTGAAAGTAATTTTGGAAATAACTATTCAAAAGGATCACAAGCATATCCTTGTAGATATGTGTACAAAAGTAATTTTGAAAATAACTATCTCAATGAGTATATTTCAAAACAAAAATCTGTAGATATATTGCGACGGATATAAATTCGAAAGGGGGCCATATACACCATAATACATTGCAGCTGAACATAAATGAAATCAAACAAATCGTGTTAAAACTAACAGAAGTAAGTAAGGCAACACAAACTATATTCCCAATTCGTTTTAATTAACAGAGGAACAAGAGCGTCTGATCTCACCTTCCTCACCGACTCTCACACCCATCACACTCATCTTCATAAACGACTCAGTCCATCTCTCGAAGAAACTCTCCTCATCGTTCCCAAGAATCTCGACAATCTTCCTCGTCCGATCATCTTCCATGAGAGCCGAATCCGTCTGGAACAGACCCTTGTGCGCTTGTAGATTTCGATAATACTGATTGTCAAACGTCGAAGACGTCTCTGGATCGTTGTTGACGACCGTATTCGTCGGATCTATCGACGATGAACACTTGTTCAAAAGCGTTTGCGCGTAGGAGTTGTCCAGAGACGCGTCTACGAGCTCGAGATTGCCTCTGGGATCTCTTTTAAACCTGCTGTTGAATGTATTGCAGTGAGCAGCTCCAATAGTGTGCGCTCCTGAGAGAGTAATAGACTCAAAATTCAATGCTTCCTTAATAAAAAAAATAAAAAAAAAGTCTCTTGTTCTTGAACATTTCAAGAAACATACATACCTGAGAGAACAACAAGATCTTGAACAGATAAGCCTTTAGAGGAAAAAACATTGATCATCTTATCAACTGTGAAATCTGTATCGATGATGTTTGGTCTGACATTTTCTGCCACTGAGACCGTCCCGTCTCTTCTCCCTGTCGGTATCGCAACGACCGGTCCTCCAAGCTGTCCGGCCAAACAGCAAGAAACAGAGTTCTTATGGAAAAGATTGAAAGAAACAAACACTATACTTATATATGCAACTAAGTTTGATGAAATTTTACAGCTTCGACAGCGTCTCTAGCAGCAAGAACGAGGATATCAGCGCAGGAGACTATGCCCGGACAGAAGAGTTCGAGGACATTTTTGGCGCTTTCAATCACAGTGAATCCTCCCAAAGACGCGTTCCCAGGGTCGCTTCTCTCTGTGCCGTTACCTCGAATCAACACTGATCCATCGCAACCCTAAGACATCAATAACAAGAATAAAAATCTTATTTTGTAATCCAAGAAACAGACAGTCATTGTTTTTGCATTGTAGGTAATATATACCTGGACGAAACAGTCGTGGAAGATGAGACGGAGGAGCTTCCCAAGGACTGATGGATCAGAGGTTGAAGCCGATCTAACGGTGTTCCTTACGATGAACTCTGCTCCAGGACATGAACGGCCATAGAAGTTGAAAGAGAGGTCAGCGACGGAAGAAGAAATAAGAAGAAGTAGAGTAAGAAAAAGAAGAAGAGATGAGATGAATGTCGATTTTGGTCTGCTGGAAGAAAATGAAAACGCCATTCTTTGAATGTCTCTCTGAAGAAGGAAAGTGTGAGGTTGCTTAATCAACAGAGAGAAAGAGAGAGAGAGAGAAAGAAGAGGTAGTTGTCCTGATAAATGATCACTGTAAATTGCATTTGTGTTTGTGTCAGAGAGAGGAGAGAGAGAGAGAGAGAGAGTGTGTGTGAGATGGTTGAGTCAGGAGAATTTAATGACAGTTCTTACTTCTCTTATGCATATCATCAATCTGCAAAAACAAGATTTGGGTTTTTGGTGTTAATGCCAGAAATTGAAAGAGTGACTACATGCCAAAGAATTTGAAGAAAAAAGACACTAAACTTTTTTAATATCTTGACACTTTTCTCGTACTAAGTTCAGATTTTTTTCCCCTTTTCTAATGGAAAAATCACTCCAAGTACAGTCTTTTTTGCTTTTTATAGTATGTCACTTTTGCACACAATACAAAGAGAATCTGTAAAGAGAAAAAATGTACAAAATCAAGTGATGGTGCTTGAGAAACTCTTAATTTGAACTTGATAGGCAACATGATTGATTCTTCTAGGACCACAAAAATAAACAATCCACTTTATACAATTATACCAAAATCTATTCTATCTCTGGTATAATAACTCATGGATATTGAAATGGTAATGACTAATCAATGCATTATCAAGTACGAAATCAAAGATGCACAAAGTTCCATGAAGCAAACAACAAAACAAGTTTTGGTGCTTACACTACCAAACTAAATACAGTTCCGGTTAAGTCGTAGTGGTCTATGTGGTTTTGCTTGTCATTCTCGGCGAAGAGGTTGTTTTCGAAGCTAGCTGGTGCCTTCTTCCTTGGTCCTTCATCTTCAGGCATTGACTTCCGGCTTGCATATTCTTTTCGAGTATATGTCCCTGCATTTCTAATCTGGTTAATGCTGACGGTTTGTTCTCTTAAATTGTTGGGTTTTGAGTCTGTTTTTTTCATCATGTATTCGATCTAGTTTCATCATGTATTTCACCACTGTATTACTCCCTGTTTAATGTTCAATATAAAATATTTCAGTTGGAAAAAGAAAAAAAAAACAAGTTTTGGTATGTAGCCTTGACCAAGATAGTAGTTACTTGAAATTTGGATCAAAGGAGAAATATCAAGGTCTCTTTGCATAGGTTTTCAAATTTCATGTTCGGTATTTAAAAGAGGACTAGAGTCAGGATTATTGAGTAAACATCTCATTTTTTGTACAAAAATCAACAAAATAGTCTATTAATTTTAAAAATTAATAAAATAGTCTAAAATTATACCTTAAAAGTTAATAAAACTAACTAATTTTTAATGAAATTCAGACCAAAAAGAAAAATGGAAAAATGTAAATCCTATTGGTCCAGTGGTAGATCAAATGTTCATTAATGTTTTTAAACCATATGGTTTGGGTTTCGATCCCACATAATGCAATTTATTATTATTTATACAAATAAATTAATAGAAACAACCTTACATAAGATTTTCAGTGTGATGCAAGTAGAACAGTCTAATTAACGTGTATTCTTGTAAGACGTTAGAATAATATAAGATTGTTTCTATTAATTTGTAATAATTTTCATAATTTATAATAAAATAATAAATCAGTGTTAAAAAAACTAAAAATAATGTATTTATTTAATCTTCAAAGAATTGATCTATTTTTCAATTTAACTTTCTTTTTAACCTTTTCCAAAAAAAGAAAAAAAAAAGCAAAAAACGACAGCATCATTTGGTAAGTTTTTCTATGTGGTGGAACGAGGTCCATCTATTGTACAAGCAACCTGTGATCTATTTATCAGAAACACACACTAACATTGGAATCGATTTTCTCTAATAAAGACTCCGCCATGGCTGTTTCTTTTCTAAGCTCTTCTCTTCAACTCACAGCCACTTCTCCGATTCTCTTCACTAAGCTAACAACACCCACCACAAACCAAACTCAATTCAACCAGAGAACATCAACATGCACACCAACCAAACCCCGTCTCCGTCTCCTCCGCCATTCCGCCGCCGCCGGTACCGCCGTGACATCGGATCACGCGCAGGGAGAAGGAGACGTTCTGTTAAATCTCACGCCTGAGGATGAGAAACGTGAGGAGGTGGCGGATTACGATTGGACGGAGGAGTGGTATCCTTTGTACCTCACCAGAGACGTCCCCGACGATGCGCCGCTCGGTCTCACCGTNCCTCACACCTGAGGATGAGAAACGTGAGGAGGTGGCGGATTACGATTGGACGGAGGAGTGGTATCCTTTGTACCTCACCAGAGACGTCCCCGACGATGCGCCGCTCGGTCTCACGGTCTTCGATCGCCAGATTGTTTTGTACAAAGACGGCGACGGAACACTTCGATGCTACGAGGATCGCTGTCCCCATCGGTGAGTGATTTAGCCGGAAAAACTCGAACCACTCGTTTTTTTAATTTCACAAATCTCATCTCTACTATTTTTTATTCGCTTGTTGAATATTAGAAAAAAGAAAATGGATTGTTTAGGAGCTGCTGATTAGTTTTGGGACATTCGGTTTAATTCGGTTCGAGTTTTTTGGAAAATAGGTTCTAATAAAACCGAATTATGACTCGGTTCGGTTTAACTTTTAATCAGTTTTGGTTAATTCGGTTCGGTTGCACAAAATCTAAATTCGGTATATAAATTTTGCCCACTCCTACGGTACTGAAATTTTGAATTTTGAGCACCGAATTGTATGATGAATAGTTTTGGACATCCGGTTTAGTTCGGTTCGATTTTTTGGAATTTTTTTATTCTTTATGTTTAACTAAAATATATGAATTTTAATATTTTTTGGTTAATTCGGTTCGGTTTCACAAAATCTGGATTGGTTCAGTATATAAATTTTGTCTTTTAGGTTAGCAAAGTTGTCTGAAGGACAATTGATTGATGGGAGGTTGGAATGTTTGTACCATGGTTGGCAATTTGAAGGAGATGGCAAATGCGTCAAGATCCCTCAGGTTTTTTTTGTTCACTGATTTTTTGCTTCAGAGTTGAATACAAAAATTCAAAGATTCTTCTTATTCACTTTACTGTTTTTTTTTGGTTTGTTAAAAGCTTCCTGCGAGTGCAAAGATTCCAAAGGCGGCTTGTGTGAAGACCTACGAGGTGAAGGATTCACAGGGAGTTGTGTGGGTTTGGATGTCGACGAAGACGCCTCCAAACCCGGAGAAACTTCCTTGGTTTGAGAATTTCGCTAGACCCGGTTTCTATGACATTTCGGGTACTCACGAGCTACCTTACGACCACTCCATCCTTCTAGAGAATCTGATGGATCCGGCTCATGTCCCTATCTCTCATGACAGAACCGACTTCACCGCTAAAAGAGAAGACGCTCAGCCGCTGGTCTTTGAGGTCACCGAACGAACCAACCGGGGTTTCGCAGGGACTTGGGGACGAGAAAAAGACGGGAAAGGGAGTAACTTACTCCGGTTTGATGCTCCATGTGTACTTCAGAACAAACGAGAGTTTGAAGGAAAGGACGGGGTGAAGAAATACTTTTCGGGGCTGTTTCTTTGTAGACCTACAGGACAAGGGAAGTCTATGCTTATCGTTAGGTTCGGGGTCACAAAAAGAACGCCTTTGGTTCAGGTGTTGCCTCTATGGTTCTGGCAACAGAATGCCTGCAAGGTCTTTGAACAGGACATGGGATTTCTGTCGTCTCAAAACGAGGTTCTGATGAAGGAGAAAGTACCAACTAAGGAGTTATATCTAAACCTAAAGTCATCAGACACATGGGTCGCTGAATATAGAAAGTGGATGGACAAAGTTGGTCACGGGATGCCTTACCATTTCGGGCACAGGACAATCTCTCTCCCCAAGGTCCCTCCCGTAGTGGAACACGCCCCTGCGGGACTCATCGCGGGTCTCTCGGCGACTTACCCTGCGAAAGGCGGGCTTGGGACGATGCACGCTCCCAATTTGGCTAACCGGTACTTCAGGCATGTGATCCATTGTAGAAGCTGCAGCAATGTGATCAAATCTTTTGAACTCTGGAAAAATATCCTCTCCGGCACGGCCGTGGCCTTGACGGCTTTGGCCATTCTGGTGGCTAGTAGACAGTGGAAGGCTGTACTGTTGGGTTCAGCAGCGTTGTGCTCCGCCGCAGCTTACGCTTGCTTAACGGCTATAAAAATGAACACCAATAACTTCATTAGAACACACAGAAGACTATGAAAATGTATATTTGGCACGTCTCATCCTATTCTTGCTATATGTATTTCATGAAATACTGTTTTGCTTGTAAACGCAATTTTATAATCCAAAAGGTTCTGGTGTTTGACCATAAAAAATTTAAAGCTAAAACTTGAGCCATTTCTTCTCTTTCTCTTTGCTTTCTACAGCATTGGAGGCAGATGCTTGAGCAGCTAATGTACAAGCCAATGCCTTTCGGACTTCGTTCAATCTTTTTGTCGCAGCCTCTGAAACAATCTGATCTTTCTTGTTTCTGTTCACCATCTCTTCTAGTTTCCTCACTTGTCGCTTCAAGTCATTTACTTCGTCTTCGTATGTGACCAAAGCTTTCCTATCTACTGGACCTTTGTTCTGCCTCTTTTTCATAGACTCTCTTCCATTTACTTTCTCATGGCGCGAAGAAAGAAGTTGGTCGTTGATTAGGCTAAACAAATCTGGCTTCGATTCCTCTTCCTGTTTTGCTGCTCTAGCTGCTTCTGCAAACTTCTTCCCACGCTTCCTTTTCCCACCTCTGCTCCTTTTCTTCTTTGGTTTCTCAGTTTTATCTTCACCGTTTCTAATATGCTCAAGAGCATGATCCAGTGACCGCTTCGGTGGAAGTACTTTTACCAAGATGGGGTCTAATATCCCTTGGCCAGAGGCGCCAAGTCCCATCCCTTCACGGTATCCCATACTCGCCATCATCTTAGAAGCTATTCCTCTGGTGTGATTCTCCCACTTAGCAAATATGGCGGTGTCAGTTTGTACGCCTCTCCTTTGATTTGTGCTCTCTAAAAAGCCAATACCTTCTGGAGAATCTTCATCGTAATCACTTGAAACAGATTCTTCAGAGCCTGAAGCACTCCCTTCTTCGTCTTCCTCCTCCTCTTCTTCTCCGTCATCATCAGTCATCTGAGCGTACTCTGATAATGCCATAGCATCAGATCCTAGCTTCGCGGAGCTTCCATCATCTTTGAAAACAACTCCGCCTACTTGTAACTCATCATCCCATGATTCAAGTTCAGCCACCCTCCATATGTCGTACTTACTGCCAGAAACTGCCCAAATCTTGGAGCCTACCATCGATTGCTTCCACTCAGTCTGCTCGTAGTTCTTCAGAGAAGACAACGGCACATCCAGTCCTGCATTGAAAACTTGGGAGTTAACCACCAGAATGACAAATTGACCACATTTTAAAAAAATTTCATTTACTTCACATTTTTTAAAATTTTCATTTACTTATTGCTTGAAACGATAATGGTAAACATTATGATCATTTACTTATTGCTTTGAAACATACCGTGTGATGAACGACAGGAACCGCCAAACCGACACCTCTGTTGCATGAAAAACTTGCACATCTGCACTAGTGCGGTGCAGCGTTAGTATCTGAGACACGAAACATCAGTTGCAACAACGCCAACAGTAACGATGTCAAAGTTATTTTTGCTTGTAGCAAAACTTAATCCAGCTACATAGGACGAGCAAAACTGAGGCTTTTAGAAAAAGACAACTAGATCATGTGGAAACACACAAGAACTGAGTATTAACACCTAACAGATGAGACAATAAAAGGAAATGTCAGATAGTTACTGATGATGAAGACTAAGAAAATCTCACCATCATGCTCTCAGATGTGGGTGTAAGGAAAGAGATCTTTGCAGAATCAGAGCCTTCAAACCCAATAACGCGACCATTATACCAACGGCCATCGGTGTGCCGGAATCTGCATTTCGATCCATCCGAATCCTTGTTCTCTTCGGCATTTTCTGGCTCCAGTTCATTTGCAGGAACGACATGCTGAGGTTTGACTCCAGCAGCATTACTCAGACCATGCAGCACTATGTCAGCTTCCTGCAATAACCGAGCACGTTTTAAGTGCAAAAGCCCTTCCTCTGCATCTTTGATTGCTCCGAGAAGTTCTTCATGGACCTTATGAGAGTTAAAACCGCCACATGAAAGCAGAAGATAAACACAACTCATGAGATTTAAGGATAAAGATTCTTATCATAAGAATGGTACAAACATTTTATCAATAGCTATACTCTCTATACAGTTACTCAGCTTTCTCATCACAAAAACTGAGATATTTGTTTACAATTAAGGATTATCAAGACAAAAACGAAACTGCAATCGACTAAATTGATAAACAATCTATGATTCGGAACTTATACAGGACATAATTGATAGACAAAACGATCGCAAAACTGTTGAATTTTGGGCTAAGAGCTAGTTAAGAATCGTAGCATTTTTAGTTCTCAAGGAAACTTGGGATCTGATTCGGAGAAGAAAAATTTACCGAGAGGAGCTCGGGATTAGATGGGTCAGAGACTAGGGCTTCGTCAATGGCGGAAAGCGATTCTCTCTGGTCTTTCAGCTGAATGTCGAGAAGATTTTCAAGGGATTTGTCTTCTTCNATCTGTCCTTAGCTCAGACTCAGCAGCCGCAGGGAAACCCTACAGCGGGCTGCGAGCTTAATATCCGGCTGACGCAGATTTTAAGCGAGGTAGAGGAAGAGAAGAAGAGGGGTCAGGCCATGGAAGAAATGAGGAAAGCGAATGCAAGCCGTTCGATGATCAACTGGTGGGAAGGGCCAGTGGAGGAGATGAATATGGTTCAGTTACAGGAAATGAAATCTGCGTTGGAGGAGTTGAGGAAGACGGTTGTGCCGGAGACCACCAATACGGGGCCGTTTTATGAGGTGAAAGAGGATGTGTTCGGTTTCTTGGATAATAAAGGGACCGTTCCTTCTTACATGAACATGTCTTCTGGTCTTTCTAATAATTACAATTTCGCTTATGGAAATGGTTGTTTCTGATTCACGAATGTTCTTGTTTTTTTTTTTTTTTTTTTTTTTTTTTTGGGTAGTAGTTGAGGTAAAATCAAGCAAAGAAGTTAGAAGCTAGTATCTTGCTAGCTGGTTTTTGTTTTTTTTCAGATTATTTTTGTTTCTTTGGCAACATCCAGAAAAATCTTATATCTTCTTGAATGGTAGATTATATGCTATAAAGTAAAGATATCTTTGAATTAAGATTCTTAAAAGTAACTGATCAAAATCCCCCACCCACCAAAAAAAATTCTTAACAAAAACTTAATTTGATCTACTTTGTTTAATGCTAACCAAGATGCAACATTTAGATTTACCATTTAAATCTTGTACATTTTATTTATTTATTTAGAAGAATATATAGTTTTTCTAAATTAATATGTAAGAGAATATAAAATTTATACATCTAACTAACTTTTAAAACGTTGACAAAAAAAAAACACTCTCACTTTAATATTTTAGTTGTATATATACTGAAATTTAACTCATATGTGTTCTAAGAATATAATTCGTCTGACGCAGGCTTGTGGAGTCTCAAGCTGTTTAACAATCCCATTAGCTTGAAAGATCGGAACTTACATCTAAATCGCAAACTGAAGAACTAAAGCTGCGATCTTCCCCTGAATAGTTTCTTGCAAATCATTATTGACTTCTTCAAAAGGATCTTCATCCCAACATAACTGTGCTAACCTTAAAATTATAGATAAAAAAGTATGTCGTAAATTATTCTAAGCGAATATAATTTTTTGTTATCAAATCGTCCATGTACAGTTGTTCTCCTAATTTGTAATAGTTAATAATTTAGTAAAAAAACAATTATGGTTAACACTTAAAATAAATTTTCTTTCAATTATATGTCTTTAAAGTATTAATTTTATGATTTAATTTTAAAGTAAGATAGTAATATGTTTAACTTTATATTATGTTATTTATAGTCTTATTTATTATATTATTTTAATATTAATTTTGAAGGTATTTAGTTTATTTAAATATTAAATATATTATGCTCCTGATTAATTATGTTTCTAGATCCAGTTTTGAATACACCAATACATCTCATTCTACTTCATTGTCTATTATTATATTCATAGAGAAAATAACAAAACAACAAGTGTAACCCAATTTTGGAAGAACTTTTTTCTTTTTATTGGCATGACGGTGAAATAGGTGACTAAATACTCTCTCTGTTTTTTTATTAAGTGTCGTTTTAGCATATTTCACACAGATTAAGAAAACATTAAATTTTTTGTTTTACCCTTCATTAAAACAATATTTTGTTTGATAGGAATAATTAATAAGCTCAAATGGTAGAGATAAAACTGGAAAATTTATCATAAATCTGCATTGAAATCCGAGAACGACAGTTATTTGTAAACAAAAAATTAAGTCTAGAACGACACTTAAATCAAAACGGAGAGAGTATGCCACAATTGTATTTGATAATAGAACTATCTGACTATAATTCATAATTTTTTAATTAGTACTTAAAGGCAAGTTATTGTTGTCATAAATTCTGGGTGTTACATTAATTTGCATGTGTACATATGTTCTTTAAAAAGAAAACAAGAAAATGTATTAATAATATTAGACAGTGCTTTGATTTGCAGCCTTCATAAACGTGTGTAGACGTTTTGATTTACAACTATTTGTGTAACATAAAAAAGTAGTGATTAAGAATATCATACAATTATACACAAGAAAATGATACAAAGAAAAAGAAACTAATCATTGCATTACTAGACTAAGATTTTATAACTTACAAAAATCTTTAGAAGTTTAATATCCATACACAAAATTTAGAACAAAGAGAGTAACTACAAATTTGTTGTTACAAAGTTTCTGATTTTGTATTTAAGTCAATGAGTTGTTAATTTTTACTTTTCCCACTTCTAATTAATAAATATATACTTTTCATATTAACTTATTTTTTTATTTACTTACATTTTTTCCTTTTAAGAAATTAGATGTTATTGTTTCTATATCTTAACCAAATATAGTTAGTGAAATTCTATCGATCTATTGGTTGATCCAAAATTCATTAATGCGTGTACATTACGAGGTATGGAATTCGAATTCCAGATAATGAGATTTATACAGATTAATGAAAGTAAACTTATATGAAATTTTCAACATAGTGAAAGTAGAGCCGTTTGTCGTAATTTTGTGTGTCAAGAGTAAAACTGTCCTTCATGAAAGTGGTGCACATAAAACCGTATATCGTGAATCATTGTACGTTGGTATAATTGTCCGTTGTCGAATCATCCATGTAATTATTTTTATAGTTTGAAATAGTTAATAATTTAAACGACAAAAATATAACTATCGTTAACACTTCAAATAAAAAATCTTTTTTATTTTATAGTTTAATTTTAAATTATAGATGGTAATATGTTTTGTATATGGTATTATTATATTATATTATTTACAGTCCTATTTATTATACTCTTTTAGTATTAATTTTAAAAGTATTTAGATTATTTAAATGTAAAATATATATTATGCTCTTGATTAATTATAATTCTAGATCAGCCCTTGAATACACCAAAACTATATGACTAAAAGATTACATACTACTGGAGTGATACATCTTATTCTACTCCATTGTCTATTATTATATTTATAGAGAAAATAACAAACAAGTGTGTAACCTAATATTGAAAGAAAAATTTGTTTTTATAGGCAAAACGGTGAAAGAGGTTACTGAATATGACATTGATTTTGTATTTCATGATAGAATTATCGTCTCTAATTCATTTTTTTATTAGTACTTAAGACAAATTACTATTCTCATATACAAATTTTGCGTGTTACATTAATTTGCATGTGCACATTATCATATGTTCTTCAAAAAGAAAATAAGAAAATGTATTAATAATATTAGATAGTACTTTGATTTGCAGCCTAGATTAACGTGTGTAGACGTTTTGATTTGGAACCATTTGTGTAACATAAAAAAAGAAATAATTAAGAAAATCATACATTTATACACAAGAAAATTATACAAAGAAAAAGAAAAAAAATCATTGCATTAGCATACTAAGATTTTATAACTTACAAATATCTATAGAATTTTACTATCTATCCACAAAATTAAGAACAAAGTGAGTAATTACAAAGTTGCTGTTACAAACATAAAAATAAATTGCCAACTATACAAATCGATCTCATAATAATACCACACCACCGTACTCAAGCATGTATATAAACAAACAATCTCTCCACCAAATTGTCCAACAAAGAAAACCAACAAAAACCCGCCATAAAAACTATGATGTCTAAGAAGAAAGAAAGCCTCGGCCGACAGAAAATTCCGATGGTTAAGATCAAGAAAGAGAGCCACCGGCAAGTCACTTTCTCTAAACGTAGAGCCGGTCTATTCAAGAAAGCTAGTGAGCTTTGCACGTTGTGCGGGGCAGAGATTGGGATCATCGTGTTTTCTCCCGCTAAAAAGCCTTTCTCTTTCGGCCATCCGAGCGTCGAATCCGTCTTGGACCGGTACTTGTCCCGANAGAGTCGTGTGAAGTTCATCAAATCTAAATCTCCGGCTTTGGCTTTCCAGGTTGAGCGTTAAGCCATAAGTCTTTACTTTGGGTACTTGAGACATCTATTGCTTTTGTTTTTTTTTGTCAGATCAAAACAAACTTATCCTATGATTTTAGGTATTTGATCTTGTACATCTGATGTTACTGGTTAACACACATCAGTGTGTCTATGGAAATTATTGTCTCATGAATTCTGCTGCAATATGTCTTTCTCTGAAACAAAGCCTCTTAATGAATATAAAGGAAAAAACAAAAAACTCAAACAATAGATAAGTATATTGTACTTAAGGTATTCACTCATGGTCTTCGATTTTCTAAAAGCTCTCAAGTTCCAAGGAGAGTTCACCAATGGAGAAAGTCTAACAAACCAAAACCCCATTCAGTAAAGCTCTCTAAGCTTGGTGAAGTGTTTGTGTTTATTACACTCTTTCCTCCATGAGATTGTAGTGTACCGTCTGGTTAGTTGGTTATAACTTATAACACGCCCAATTTTTTTTTTTTTTCAACGTTTAAATATATTTGCAGTTTTGTTGAAAGTAAATTAAAAATAAAAAATAGATGCCAAAGGACCTAATCAGAATCGATCTAAACACAAAGTCCCACCATTTTTCATTAATTTTTTTTATAGTATTTAAGGGTCTTATCTTTTTTCAAATTATACATAAGAAGATCCAATTTTTAAAGAGAAATTCTTCAAAATGACATCGAAAACATCAAAGAAACATTAAACCAGATCTAAATTCATACCCAAATCCCGATTTCCAAGAAGAACACTATCGAAATTTTCGATTTCGATTTGGGATCGCAGAAAAAGTTAAAGCAGTGGAAAAAGAAAGATGAGTTACTGATTTATTGCCGTTTTCCGTCTCAGTTCGACGGCAAGTTCATATCTCAAAATTTTAGGGTTTGTGAAATGGTCGTTCGTCGTGGAGAGAGAAAGTTGGGAAAATTTTGGTTTTCTGAAATAAGGGATATAATGGTCAATTAGTTAATAACAAATATTAGCACTGGAACAATTGAGCGTCCCATGGCATTTTTTGCCCAAAAGCATGTTTTCATGCTATTTATGAGAATTGCCCATAAATAAATTATATACTTTTTACTTTGATATCAGATCAACTGATCACGACACGCGTTTACAAAAAAAAAAAATCAACATGTCATACATAAAAAAAAATGATACAAGAAAAATTTAAGAAAAAACAAATTTTATAACTTGCTATTTTCTATTAAAAAAGGTTAATTATACACAACTTACTTAGATATTATATCAATTGATCATGACACGCATCTCTAAATAAAATAAAAATTCAACGTGTCACAGATAAAGAAAAACGATACAAGAACAATTTAAGCAAAAGAAAAATTTCAACCTGCTACCTTCTTAAAACAAAGAGTAAATTATATATCATATCAATTAATCACGACACGTATCTCCAAATAAATTAAAAATTAAAAGTGTGACACATTTAGAAAAACGACACAAGAACAATTTAAGCAAAAACATTTTTTTCAACTTGCTACTTTCTTAAAAAAAAAAAGAGAGTAGATTATTGGGTGAATTTAGTGTATATACAATATTGACCAATTAATTAGGTAAATAGGAAAAAATAATTCAAAATTAGTTAAATAGCAGAGAGAAACAAAATTGAATCCATAAAAGTCCTTACCCATTTGACATAATTAATTTTCATGCCATTGGCAAGAAAACTCGGTTGGCGGCGTAAATTCTCGACAACACTATTCACTAATCGCCATTAGCTCTATTCACAACGATGCAACACTATTCATCAAAGGTTAATTACGCACACCTACACCGTTACTATGTAGTTAACATGATAAGCAAGTTAACATATTGTGAAAAATACATGTTAAATCAGTTATCCATAATACATGTTAAACCAATTATCCATGAAATTGGTTTGTGTTAACCTTGTTATCATATCATATAAAAATATATATTGTAAAAAAATACATGTTAAATCAGTTATCATTCATACATGTTGAACTATTTATCCATATAAAATACATATTAACCAGTTATCCATGGAAAATTATCGTGTTTACCCAGTTATAATAAGACAAAAATATAAGTTATTGATTAACTAACTAAATTATCTTAACAAATTTATGTAAAATTAAACCGATAAACCACTTAGCGAATTTGTTATCAGTTACCTTTATCATTTTTCTTCTTCTCTCTTTCCTATCTTCACCACCATCACCATCTTCAGTGTTATCGTCACCATTGCTGTCACCACATCGCTGTCGTCACCACCGTCGCCAGTGGTCAGCACCCTCACTACCATCCCGTACATCGCCATCATATCACCGTCGTCCCGCCGCCATCACTGTCTTCCCGCCGCCATCACCGTCTTCCCGCCACCATCACCATCCCCTACAACGCCACCAACACCGTCGTCCTGCACCCTTCACCACCATCTTCTTCCCTTTCCTCTTCTTCTTTCTCTTTCCTCTTTTTCTTCTTTCTTGTTTTCATCGGAAATATCTCAAGAGAGAGAAATATAAACTTGTAATTATTTTAAAAGATAAGGATAAGAAATATTTTATCCTATATAGAGTTAAAAATGGAAACTTGCGGCTGACCAAAACTAATTATCATATTATATTTTCTTATCCAGTGGTATTTCTCTAGATTATATACCATTTACTTAGATTTCCTATCAATTGATCACGACACGCGTCTTCAAATAAAATAAAAATCAAACGTGTTAGACATAAAGAAAACCGATACAAGAACAATTTAAGCAAAAACAAAATTTCCAACTTGTTACTTTCTTTCAAAAAAGAGTAGATTAAATATCATATACTTAGATATCATATCAATTGATCCTGACACGCGCCTCCAAATAAAATAAAAATCAAACGTATCACACATAAAGAAAAACTATACAAGACCAATTTAAGCAAAAACAAAATTTCCAGCTTGGTGCTTAAAAAAGAGAGTAGATTCTATACCTTTTATTTAGATATCATATCAATTGATCACAATACGCATTTCTAAATAAAATAAAAATCAAACGTGTCACACATAAATAAAAACGATAAAAGGACAATTTAAGCAAAAACAAATTTTCTTACTTGCTACTTTCTTGAAAAAAGTAGATTATATACCATTTAATTAGATATCATATCATTTTGATCACGACACGCGTCTCCAGATTATATAAAATCAAACGTGTCACACATAAAAGAAAATGATAGAAGAACAATTTAAGCAAAAATAAATTTTCCAACTTGCTACTAAAAAAAGAAGAGTAAATTATATACCATTTACATAGATATCATATCAATTTGATGTTACACATAAAGAAAAACGATATAAGAACAATTTAAACAAAAAAAAGATTTTACCAACTTGTTACTTTTTAAGAAAATAAAATAAATAAAGTATATACCGTTTATTCAATTTGACCACATGGATATCATATAGCTGTCTAATCTTTAGACTCTGGATCTTATAGTTGAGTGTCATTGGTGATAAAAGACAATGATAACGATAAAACCATATTTGTACTGTTATCATTGGTTTAACGATAAGATGTTGGCGATGAAATGTTGTCGATGGTATCAAGTAAGATTTTTTTTTCAAGGCCATGAATGTTTGTATAGTTTTTGGATTTTGGTTTTTGGTTTTCAAATATTAATAATCTGACTTTTTTTTTTATTCTTGACAACAGTAAAACGAACAAATCTCTCAAATAAGCCCGAATATATTGTTGATGCCGTCGAATCTCGAAACTATGTGTAGTGTGTATGTCTCTATCTTGGCCCCGTGTTTAACAAAACCTTTGCTGGGACAAAACTGATAATCTTCTATATAAAAAAATAAAAATTGATAATCTTCTTTTGCAACAGGTGCTTGAAAATCTTGTAAATTATGTGATATTTCGTCCCCGAAAAGCATACATCACACATTTTCAATTTACAATGACGGATGTTGGTAATAAAAAGTTCGTGTGATCTTGAAACGAACTTGATGCTTCTCTTGGAAGATAATGAGGTACGTTCATTAATCCAACTATATAAGTTTATTCTATGTTTCTACAATTTTTCATTTTTCTTTACATATTTTTATAAAGAGTTCCTTACATTTTTTAACATTTTTCGGTTCATGCATATTAAAATTTTGTGATTACCAATCTAAATTTGACTGACATACACATATACATTGATTGTAGATGTTACAAGATGAAACAAATGAGAAATTTTGGTATAAATCACTTCATAGATAATTCCGTGTCATGTATTTTAAGAAATTGCTTTTTTATTAAAATTTATTGTATAAATGTTATATATATACAAATATTTTATATGACTACTGTTTAGGGTTTTTATTCGACATCTTGTGGACAAATCTCCTACAAAACAAGAAAAAATGTTAGAGCCTGGGAAACACGAAGTAAAGTGTTTTTCGAACGTTCTCTGACGCTTAAGTCAGAAAACGAGTAAAAAAAACCGTAAAGGAGTGCGTCGATAACCGAAAAGAGAATCGGAAAACAAGAGAATGAATGGTGCCTAACTGAGTCCGAGGTGGATCCACAGTTGGGCTTTCAGTGGTGGGCTATTTAGTGTAAAGAGAAAGAAAATAAGAGTTTGTCGTTGGAAAATCTCGGTCAAGGAGTAACCATAGAATGGTCGGAGAAGAGACATGAAGTCTCAGAAGGAAGTGAAAGGCAGGGAATAACTTAGCGTAATAAAATTAAAAATGTGCGAACCCCCTTCCCCGCTGTGGGAAAAGAGGTACTTATAATCTTGTACCTAACCTGAGTTAGTAATCCGGGTAGGACCCGTGGTAGTTTGATCGTTGGGATGGATGTCGGATCTGTTGAATGGGTCCTATATCGAGTACTCGACTGCTTTCTTACCAACTTTCCTTGGCTGCCTCTGTCAGCTGCTCGACAAAATGGAATACGTACCTGGCCTGATTCACTCGATACTAGGGATTGGGCTGTCGGAGTTGTATGGTTGTTGGTTGCTCCTTTCCAGCCTCGCTTACTCCAGATGACTGACACGAGTACGTGACCGGGGAAGGTGGCCTCTAAATTACTCCTAACCACTCAGTCCATAAGTCATCACGTGTCCAACAATGTGGTCACACTACCAGATACCAAGAACCTAGAGTCAAGTGGCCTTTGTGCCGGTTTTTTTAGATCTGTAGGATCCAAGGCCCAGTTCCAAATTCGGATTGTTTGGGCCGTTTAAACCCAGGAGGATCGTACTTGCAAAAGGCCATGAACAATTATTGGTGACACGCTATTCGCTGATATTTATCCCAAACAAGTACCAATACCGCCAATTTGGGATGGGAATGTTGGGCAATATGTGAATTTTTGTTTTTGAATTTGTAACCATTTTGTGATTCTAATTATAGGAACTTTGGTATTGATTGTTTAGTAAAGGTTCTCTGAATCATTTAAATAATAGATGCTAAGGAAATATAGTTATTGGATTAACATATGTTTTTATATAAAAAATAACATATCTAATTAAAGAGATAGGATCGTAAGAAGATGATTTTGTTATTGCTGCAGCTGAATCTAAATTTTTATTTTACAACATATTAGATTTATATATATATATACATTTGTTACAACATATTAGATTTATAAATAAATATATATATATTTTAAAGGATATGATAACCAAAAATTTAGAAATCAATAAAGGTAAAGAAAAATATGTATATTGTACCATTGAAGAAATATTTAACTTTTGAAATCAATCAAACCTTGACAACACCATCTTCTTTGTGATCCCATCTCTTCGATTAGGCATGCTATTTTTTCTTTAGGAAAAAATGTTAATCCAAATTTTTTTTTATTATCATCTTCTATTTAAATGATTTGGAAAATATTTGCTAAACAATTAATATAATTTTTTTTTTTAATTGGGATAACAATATGGTTGTGAATCCAAAGTATTCTTCTCAATTAGTGTCCAACATTCCCATTTCAAATTGGGATTAGTACTCATATGCAATATTGTGTATATTTACAACATTTATATATCTCAACATTTACAACATGCAGGTTTGACCTTCGAGATTCGCAAACCCGAAACTTCTAAGAAGCCTATGTATTGGTTGGATCAGTCTCGAAAAGGTTGAATCTTTGTTGTCAAAGTCTCATTTGCTCAAGAGTCAACGTATCAAATACTGTTGAGAACTTGAAATCATGACGATAGCCAAGCAAATAAAAGAATTGGTCATCGAGAACTGCGACTTCCCTCTCATGTCTTGATCCTTTGATCTGCCTAATATAGACATCTTCAAGTATGCAGGGTATATTCTCTGCCTATATTACTTGAAGATATCTTTATTAGGCAGGTTAAAAGAACAAGACATGAGAGGGAAGTCGTAGTTTTCGATGATCAAATCTTTTATTTTCCCGCCTATCGTCATGATATCAAGATCCTAACAGTATTTGATACTTAGACTCTAGAGCAAATGAGACTTTGACAGCAAATATTCCACCTTTTTATACTGATCCAACCAATACATAGGCTTCTTAGCAGTTATGGGTTTGCGAATCTCGAAGGGTCAAACCCGCATGCGTAAATATACAAAGACTCTAGGGTTTTTAGACTGTAAACATATGTGGGCAATTCAATAATAGAATCAAGTCTGATCCAACCAATAAGTAAGATGAAGTCTTGCAAAGTTGAAAATAAGTAAAATTCAGTGAAGAGAAAGATCAAAGCTTCCATGGCGGAACTTTAATTTCAGAAAGATTTCCCCTAACACATCCATAATAACAAGAGAATTATGGATGTGTTAAATCTTTCTGAAATAAAAGTTCCGCCATGGAAGCTTTGATCTTTCTCTTCACTGAATTTTACTTATTTTCAACTTTGCAAGACTTCATCTTACTCTTTCCCCCCTTGTTTTCTGTTTTTTGTTTTTGTTTTAACTCTCTGAATCTTATTACGTCCGCTGGATTTCTTTTCTCTCTCTCTCTGTATACTTTTAACTGAAGCTTGAATCTGTCGTGATCACCAAGATTCGAGTGTCTTCTTAAGTTTTATCCTTAATTGTCGGAATCTCTTCTTACAGAATATCCAGGATGGATGAGAGATAAGGAATCATCAACTTCAACAACAGCATCAGCATCACAACCAGTTTTGGTCTGAAGCAACAGCATGCCGCTCCTCCTGCTCCTGCTCCTGGTGGTGGCAGGGGCGGATCTATAACCTTTTTCTACCGGGAGCTTATTGCTATAAATAATAAAAATAATTATAGTGAAATAAAACCTATTAAATTTATCCTACGATGCTTCATATCTTGAAACTTTTTCATCACTACTTTATTTGTCATATTCTCGAACAATTCTTTCTCAACAAAACAAACCACACAATCGTTTAGAAATTGATCACCTATCCGGTTTCGCAAGGTAGTCTTCACAATCTTCATCGCTGAAAAACATCTTTCAACTGTAGCGGTGGCCACAGGTAGAGTCAAAACTAGCTTCAAAAGTTTATAAAAAACAGAGGATGCGAAAGATGCTTTTTTGTCTCCACCATTACACGTGCAAGATCTCCAAGATCTTTCAAATTAAAAAACCTTTCATCTTCCCGGATATTATAGATGTAGAGGCCAAGTTGATGCTCAAGAGATATCCGCTCGATACGACTAAAATCTTCTGGATAAAACTCAGACAATCTCATAACTTTCAACTGATCAAACTCATGAAATGAATCAATGGGGCTTAAAGAAGCAATGCATCCAAGTAATTCAGTGTTTACCTCATCAAAACGGTCATTAAACTCCTGAATTTGCATATCCAGTACTGTGTAAAAGCATTCCTCCTTGTAATGATGCAAGTTGGTTATGTTGCTTCTTTTTCTAGGCTTCTTTGAATCAATAAATTCTTCTTCCATGACCAGCAACTCAGTCTTGTAATTCTCACAAAAGGAGAAGACTTTGTTGGTCAGAGATTACCATCCATCATCCTGAAGTTTGTACAATTGTTGCTTGGTGGACTTCACTAGTGACATAGCATTCATAATATCCTAGTCTTTCTTTTGTAGAGCCTTTGATAAAGTGTTCGTGAGTCCAAGAATAAGCAACATCAGATGTAAGTAGAACACAAAATCAAAGGTGTGAAAGTATTTGAGAAGACCATTAGCTTGACGTCTTTTGATACCATCAGTTCCTTCGCTTTCGACATACTCAAGTACTTGAATGATAGAAGCAAATAAATCAACCAACCGTAATAATTTTACTAGTGAGAACCCCAACGAGTATTACCGGGTCTTTGAAATGAAAGCTCCTGATTTAATCCTTTTCCCGTCTTAATTTCACCTTTCTTGGTTCTTTCTTCGATTTTTTTTCGATGGTCTTCTCGAATCATATCTTTTCTTTTGCAAGAAGCTCCAACCACATTTAACAAGACATCAATCATATCAAAGAAATACCCAACTTCAAAATGCTTTTTAGCAACTGCAACGACAACTAACTGAAGTTGATGAGCAAAATAGTGGACATAATATGCAGAACTTATTTCTCTCGAAATTAGAGATCTCAATCCATTGAATTCACCCTTCATATTACTCGCCCCATCGTATCCTTGTCCTCTGAACTTTTTCATACTCAATCCATGTTTAGTAAACACTGAATCGACAGCACATCTCAGATATAAAGAAGAAGTTTCCTTCACGTGAATAAGACCAATAAATCTTTCTTTAACTATTTCATGTTTATCAACAAAGTGAAAAACCACTGCTATTTTCACTTTATCAGAAACCGCGTGCTGTTTGTTGGACAGGATGCGAACATCTGCTGCTTGGCCGAGCAGCTTCCTGATGGTTGTGGTGTGACCTGGGACTCGGTTTTGTTCACCAATCAGTTGAAAGAAGTAACCTCCTTTTATAAATATCAACTACCCATAGGTGCAGCAGAAGGCATTGGGAGTGATTGGAGAATCTCAAAAGAGAGTCTTGTGAAGTTCATCAAATCTAAATCTCCGGCTTTGGCTTTCCAGGTTGAGCGTTAAGCCATAAGTCTTTACTTTGGGTACTTGAGACATCTATTGCTTTTGTTTTTTTTTGTCAGATCAAAACAAACTTATCCTATGATTTTAGGTATTTGATCTTGTACCTCTGATGTTACTGGTTAACACACATCAGTGTGTCTATGGAAATTATTGTCTCATGAATTCTGCTGCAATCTGTCTTTCTCTGAAACAAAGCCTTTTAATGAATATAAAGGAAAAAACAAAAAACTCAAACAATAGATAAGTATACTGTACTTAAGGTATTCACTCATGGTCTTCGTTTTTCTAAAAGCTCTCAAGTTCCAAGGAGAGTTCACCAATGGAGAAAGTCTGACAAACCAAAACCCCATTCAGTAAAGCTCTCTAAGCTTGGTAAAGTGTTTGTGTTTATTACACTCTTTCCTCCATGAGATTGCAGTGTACCGTCTCGTTAGTTGGTTATAACTTATAACACGTCTAATTTTTTTTTTTTTCAACGTTTAAATATATTTGCAGTTTTCTTGAAAGTAAATTAAAAATAAAAAATAGATGCCAAAGGACCTAATCAGGATCGATCTAAACACAAAGTCCCACCATTTTTCATTAATTTTTTTTATAGTATTTAAGGGTCTTATCTTTTTTCAAATTATACATAAGAAGATCCAATTTTTAAAGAGAAAGTCTTCAAAATGACATCGAAAACATCAAAGAAACATTAAACCAGATCTAAATTCATACCCAAATCCCGATTTCCAAGAAGAACACAATCGAAATTTTCGATTTCGATCTGGGAACGCAGAAAAAGTTTAAGCAGTGGAAAAAGAAAGATGACTTACTGATTTACTGCTGTGAAAATTTTAGGTTTTGTGAAATGGTCGTTCGTCGTGGAGAGAGAAAGTTGGGAAAATTTTGGTTTTCTGAAATAAGGGATATAATGGTCAATTAGTTAATAATAAAATTTTAGCACCAGAACAATTCAGCGTCCCATGACTTTTTTTGCCCAAAAACATGTTTTCCTGCTATTTATGAGAATTGCCCATAAATAAATTATATATTTTTTACTTTGATATCAGATCAACTGATCACGACATGCGTTTACAAAAAAAAAATCAACATGTCATACATAAAGAAAAATGATACAAGAAAAAACAATTTTTCTAACTTGCTATTTTGTATTAAAAAAAAGGTTAATTATACACCACTTACTTAGATATTATATCAATTGATCATGACACGCATTTCTAAATAAAATAAAAATTCAACGTGTCACACATAAAGAAAAACGATACAAGAACAATTTAAGCAAAAGAAAAATTTCAACCTGCTACCTTCTTAAAACAAAGAGTAAATTATATATCATATCAGTTAATCACGACACGTATCTCCAAATAAATTAAAAATTAAAAGTGTGGCACATTTAGAAAAACGACACAAGAACAATTTAAGCAAAAACATTTTTTTCAACTTGCTACTTTCTTAAAAAAAAAAAGAGAGTAGATTATAGGGTGAATTTAGTGTATATACATTGTTGACCAATTAATTAGGTAAATAGGAAAAGATAATTCAAAATTAGTTAAATAGCATAGAGAAACAAAATTGAATCCATAAAAGTCCTTACCCATTTGACATAATTACTTTTCATGCCATTGGCATGAAAACTCGGTTGGCGGCGTAAATTCTCGACAACACTATTCACTAATCGCCGTTAACTCTATTCACAACGATGCAACACTATTCATCAAAGGTTAATTACGCACACCTACACTGTTACAATGTACTTAACATGATAAGCAAGTTAACATATTGTGAAAAATACATGTTAAATCAGTTATCCATAATACATGTTAAACCAATTATCCATGAAATTTTTTTGTGTTAACCTTGTTATCATATCATATAAAAATATATATTGTAAAAAATACATGTGAAATCAATTATCATTCATACATGTTGAACTATTTATCCATATAAAATACATATTAACCAGTTATCCATGGAAAATTATCGTGTTTACCCAGTTATCATAAGACAAAAATATAACTTATCGATTAACTAACTAAGTTATCTTAACAAATTTATGTAAAATTAAACCGATAAACCACTTAGCGAACTTGTTATCAGTTACCTTTATCATTTTTCTTCTTCTCACTTTTTTATCTTCACCACCATCACCATCTTCAGTGTTATCGTCACCATTGCTGTCACCACATCGCCGTCGTCACTACCGTCGCCGGTGGTCAGCACCCTCACTACCATCCCATACATCGCCATCATATCACCGTCGTCCCGCCGCCATCACCGGCGTCCCGCCGCCATCACCGTCGTCCTGCCGCCATCACCGTCTTCCTGCCACCATCACCATCCCCTACAACGCCACCAACACCGTCGTCTTGCACCCTCACCACCATCTTCTTCCCTTTCCTCTTCTTCTTTCTCTTTCCTCTTTTTCTTCTTTCTTGTTTTCATCGGAAATATCTCAAGAGAGAGAAATATAAACTTGTAATTATTTTAAAAGATAAGGATAAGAAATATTTTATCCTATATAGAGTTAAAAATGGAAACTTGCGGCTGACCAAAACTAATTATCATATTATATTTTCTTATCCAGTGGTATTTCTCTAGATTATATACCATTTACTTAGATTTCCTATCAATTGATCACGACACGCGTCTTCAAATAAAATAAAAATCAAACGTGTTAGACATAAAGAAAACCGATACAAGAACAATTTAAGCAAAAACAAAATTTCCAACTTGTTACTTTCTTTCAAAAAAGAGTAGATTAAATATCATATACTTAGATATCATATCAATTGATCCTGACACGCGCCTCCAAATAAAATAAAAATCAAACGTATCACACATAAAGAAAAACTATACAAGACCAATTTAAGCAAAAACAAAATTTCCAGCTTGGTGCTTAAAAAAGAGAGTAGATTCTATACCTTTTATTTAGATATCATATCAATTGATCACAATACGCATTTCTAAATAAAATAAAAATCAAACGTGTCACACATAAATAAAAACGATAAAAGGACAATTTAAGCAAAAACAAATTTTCTTACTTGCTACTTTCTTGAAAAAAGTAGATTATATACCATTTAATTAGATATCATATCATTTTGATCACGACACGCGTCTCCAGATTATATAAAATCAAACGTGTCACACATAAAAGAAAATGATAGAAGAACAATTTAAGCAAAAATAAATTTTCCAACTTGCTACTAAAAAAAGAAGAGTAAATTATATACCATTTACATAGATATCATATCAATTTGATGTTACACATAAAGAAAAACGATATAAGAACAATTTAAACAAAAAAAAGATTTTACCAACTTGTTACTTTTTAAGAAAATAAAATAAATAAAGTATATACCGTTTATTCAATTTGACCACATGGATATCATATAGCTGTCTAATCTTTAGACTCTGGATCTTATAGTTGAGTGTCATTGGTGATAAAAGACAATGATAACGATAAAACCATATTTGTACTGTTATCATTGGTTTAACGATAAGATGTTGGCGATGAAATGTTGTCGATGGTATCAAGTAAGATTTTTTTTTCAAGGCCATGAATGTTTGTATAGTTTTTGGATTTTGGTTTTTGGTTTTCAAATATTAATAATCTGACTTTTTTTTTTATTCTTGACAACAGTAAAACGAACAAATCTCTCAAATAAGCCCGAATATATTGTTGATGCCGTCGAATCTCGAAACTATGTGTAGTGTGTATGTCTCTATCTTGGCCCCGTGTTTAACAAAACCTTTGCTGGGACAAAACTGATAATCTTCTATATAAAAAAATAAAAATTGATAATCTTCTTTTGCAACAGGTGCTTGAAAATCTTGTAAATTATGTGATATTTCGTCCCCGAAAAGCATACATCACACATTTTCAATTTACAATGACGGATGTTGGTAATAAAAAGTTCGTGTGATCTTGAAACGAACTTGATGCTTCTCTTGGAAGATAATGAGGTACGTTCATTAATCCAACTATATAAGTTTATTCTATGTTTCTACAATTTTTCATTTTTCTTTACATATTTTTATAAAGAGTTCCTTACATTTTTTAACATTTTTCGGTTCATGCATATTAAAATTTTGTGATTACCAATCTAAATTTGACTGACATACACATATACATTGATTGTAGATGTTACAAGATGAAACAAATGAGAAATTTTGGTATAAATCACTTCATAGATAATTCCGTGTCATGTATTTTAAGAAATTGATTTTTTATTAAAATTTCTTGTTTAAATGTTATATATATATAAATATTTTATATGACTACTGTTTAGGGTTTTTATTCGACATCTTGTGGACAAATCTCCTACAAAACAAGAAAAAATGTTAGAGCCTGGAAAACACGAAGTAAAGTGTTTTTCGATCATTCTCTGACGCTTAAGTCAAAAAACGAGTAAAAAAACCGTAAAGGAGTGCGTCGATAACCGAAAAGAGAATCGGAAAACAATAGAAAGAATGGTGCCTAACTGAGTCCGAGGTGGATCCACAGTTGGGCTTTCAGTGGTGGGCTATTTAGTGTAAAGAGAAAGAAAATAAGAGTTTGGCTTTGGAAAATCTCGGTCAAGGAGTAACCATAGAATGGTCGGAGAAGAGACATGAAGTCTCAGAAGGAAGTGAAAGGCAGGGAATAACTTAGCGTAATAAAATTAAAAATGTGCGAACCCCCTTTCCCGCTGTGGGAAAAGAGGTACTTATAATCTTGTACCTAACCTGAGTTAGTAATCTGGGTAGGATCCGTGGTACTTTGATCGTTGGGATGGATGTCGGATCTGTTGAATGGGTCCTATATCGAGTACTCGACTGCTTTCTTACCTACTTTCCTTGGCTGCCTCAGTCAGCTGCTCGACAAAATGGAATACGTACGGTATGCTATTTTAAACTAAGTACGTACCTGGCCTGATTCCCTCGATACTAGGGATTGGGCTGTCGGAGTGGTATGGTTGTTGGATGCTCCTTTCCAGCCTCGCTTACTCCAGCTGACTGACACGAGTACGTGACCGGGGAAGGTGGCCTCTAAATTACTCCTAACCACTCAGTCCATAAGTCATCATGTGTCCAACAATGTGGTCACACTACCAGATACCAAAAACCTAGAGTCAAGTGGCCTTTGTGCCGATTTTTTTAGATCTGTAGGATCCAAGGCCCAGTTTCAAATTCGGATTGTTTGGGCCGTTTTTAACCCAAACAAGTACCAATACCGCCAATTTGGGATGGGAATGTTGGGCAATATGTGAATTTTTGTTTTTGAATTTGTAACCATTTTGTGATTCTAATTATAGGAACTTTGGTATTGATTGTTTGGTAAAGGTTCTCTGAATCATTTAAATAATAGATGCTAAGGAAATATAGTTATTGGATTAACATATGTTTTTATATAAAAAATAACATATTTAATTAAAGAGAGAGGATCGTAAGAAGATGATTTTGTTATTGCTGCAGCTGAATCTAAATTTTTATTTTACAACATATTAGATTTATATATATATATATATATTTTTTTTTACAACATATTAGATTTATAAATATATATATATATATATTAAAGGATATGATAACCAAAAATTTAGAAATCAATAAAGGTAAAGAAAAATATGTATATTGTACCATTGAAGAAATATTTAACTTTTGAAATCAATCAAACCTTGACAACACCATCTTCTTTGTGATCCCATCTCTTCGATTAGGCATGCTATTTTTTCTTTAGGAAAAAATGTTAATCCAAATTTTTTTTTATTATCATCTTCTATTTAAATGATTTGGAAAATATTTGCTAAACAATTAATATAATTTTTTTTTTTAATTGGGATAACAATATGGTTGTGAATCCAAAGTATTCTTCTCAATTAGTGTCCAACATTCCCATTTCAAATTGGGATTAGTACTCATATGCAATATTGTGTATATTTACAACATTTATATATCTCAACATTTACAACATGCAGGTTTGACCTTCGAGATTCGCAAACCCGAAACTTCTAAGAAGCCTATGTATTGGTTGGATCAGTCTCGAAAAGGTTGAATCTTTGTTGTCAAAGTCTCATTTGCTCAAGAGTCAACGTATCAAATACTGTTGAGAACTTGAAATCATGACGATAGCCAAGCAAATAAAAGAATTGGTCATCGAGAACTGCGACTTCCCTCTCATGTCTTGATCCTTTGATCTGCCTAATATAGACATCTTCAAGTATGCAGGGTATATTCTCTGCCTATATTACTTGAAGATATCTTTATTAGGCAGGTTAAAAGAACAAGACATGAGAGGGAAGTCGTAGTTTTCGATGATCAAATCTTTTATTTTCCCGCCTATCGTCATGATATCAAGATCCTAACAGTATTTGATACTTAGACTCTAGAGCAAATGAGACTTTGACAGCAAATATTCCACCTTTTTATACTGATCCAACCAATACATAGGCTTCTTAGCAGTTATGGGTTTGCGAATCTCGAAGGGTCAAACCCGCATGCGTAAATATACAAAGACTCTAGGGTTTTTAGACTGTAAACATATGTGGGCAATTCAATAATAGAATCAAGTCTGATCCAACCAATAAGTAAGATGAAGTCTTGCAAAGTTGAAAATAAGTAAAATTCAGTGAAGAGAAAGATCAAAGCTTCCATGGCGGAACTTTAATTTCAGAAAGATTTCCCCTAACACATCCATAATAACAAGAGAATTATGGATGTGTTAAATCTTTCTGAAATAAAAGTTCCGCCATGGAAGCTTTGATCTTTCTCTTCACTGAATTTTACTTATTTTCAACTTTGCAAGACTTCATCTTACTCTTTCCCCCCTTGTTTTCTGTTTTTTGTTTTTGTTTTAACTCTCTGAATCTTATTACGTCCGCTGGATCTTTCTTCTCTCTCTCTCTCTGTATACTTTTAACTGAAGCTTGAATCTGTCGTGATCACCAAGATTCGAGTGTCTTCTTAAGTTTTATCCTTAATTGTCGGAATCTCTTCTTACAGAATATCCAGGATGGATGAGAGAGAAGGAATCATCAACATCAACAACAGCAACAGCATCACAACCAGTTTTGGTCTGAAGCAACAGCATGCCGCTCCTCCTGCTCCTGCTCCTGGTGGTGGCAGGGGCGGATCTAAAACCTTTTTCTACCGGGAGCGTAATGCTATAAATAATAAAAATAATTATAGTGAAATAAAACCTAACAAATTTATCCTACGAGGCTTCATATCTTGAAACTTTTTCATCACTACTTCATTTGTCACATTCTCGAACAATTCTTTCTCAACAAAACAAACCACACAATCGTTTAGAAATTGATCACCTATCCGGTTTCGCAAGGTAGTCTTCACAATCTTCATCGCAGAAAAACATCATTCAACTGTAGCGGTGGCCACAGGTAGAGTCAAAACTAGCTTCAAAAGTTTATAAACCAGAGGATGCGAAAGATGCTTTTTTGTCTCCACCATTACACGTGCAAGATCTCCAAGATCTTTCAAATTAAAAAACCTCTCATCTTCCCGGATATTATCGATGTAGAGGCCAAGTTGACGCTCAAGTTAAAGAAGCAATGCATCCAAGTAATTCAGTGTTTACCTCATCAAAACGGTCATTAAACTCCTGAATTTGCATATCCAATACTGTGTAAAAGCATTCCACCTTGTAATGATGCAAGTTGGTTATGTTGCTTCTTTTTCTAGGCTTCTTTGAATCAATAAATTCTTCTTCCATGACCAGCAACTCAGTCTTGTAATTCTCACAAAAGGAGAAAACTTTGTTGATCAGAGATTCCCATCCATCATCCCGAAGTTTGTACAATTGTTGCTTGGTGGACTTCACTAGTGACATAGCATTCAGAATATCCTGGTCTTTCTTTTGTAGAGCCTTTGATAAAGTGTTCGTGAGTCCAAGAATAAGCAACATCAGATGTAAGTAGAACACAAAAACAAAGGTGTGAAAGTATTTGAGAAGACTATTAGCTTGGCGTCTTTTGATACCATCAGTTCCTTCGCTTTCGACATACTGAAGCACTTGAATGATAGAAGCAAATAAATCAACCAAACGTAATAATGTTTTTAGTGAAAATCCCAACGAGTATTACCGGGTCTTTGAAATGAAAGCTCATGATTTAATCCTTTTCCCGTCTTAATTTCACCTTTCTTGGTTCTTTCTTCGATTTTTTTTCGATGGTCTTCTCGAATCGTATCTTTTCTTTTGCAAGAAGCTCCAACCACATTTAACACGACATCAATCATATCAAAGAAATCCCCAACTTCAAAATGCTTTTTAGCAACTGCAACGACAACTAACTGAAGTTGATGAGCAAAATAGTGGACATAATATGCAGAACTTATTTATCTCGAAACTAGAGATCTCAATCCATTGAATTCACCCTTCATATTACTCGCCCCATCGTATCCTTGTCCTCTTAAATTTTTCATACTCAATCCATGTTTAGTAAACACTGAATCGACAACACATTTCAGAGATAAAGAAGAAGTTTTCTTCACGTGAATAAGACCAATAAACCTTTCTTTAATTATTCCATGTTTATCAACAAAGTGGAAAACCACTGCTATTTGCTCTTTATCAGAAACATCTGCCGATTCATCCACCAATAAGCAAAATACATCATGATCAACTTCTTGAATAATAAAATCAATAACTTCCTCCGCAAAGCAATGAACTATATATGTCTGAATTTCGTGACACACCATCTGATTATTTTTGGGAGCATTCTCTAACACAACCTTACTTATAACCTCATTTTGCTCAGCAGTATATTTCAGAAGCTCCAAAAAATTTCCTTTGTTAGCTGAATCCATTGACTCATCATGACCTCTGAACGGTAATCCTTGTCGTAACAAAAATCTACAAGCATCAATGGAAGCATTCAATCTGATCTTGTAATCATTTTTGACTGCGTCATCTTGCTTAGAGAAAGCATGAAAGATTGATTGTCCTTGCTTCATCAGATTATCAGCCCTTTTCAGCGCACTATTGTGAAAACTATTCAGTGATCCTACATGATCACGTAATCTCTCTGTCTTAATCCAATTATCAAAGCCCTTTGTCACAAATGCATCACTTCCACTTTTATTTCAGTGTAATCTCTAAACAAATAGCAGAACAAACAAAATGCTTTNAAATTTCCTTTGTTAGCTGAATCCATTGACTCATCATGACCTCTGAACGGTAATCCTTGTCGTAACAAAAATCTACAAGCATCAATGGAAGCATTCAATCTGATCTTGTAATCATTTTTGACTGCGTCATCTTGCTTAGAGAAAGCATGAAAGATTGATTGTCCTTGCTTCATCAGATTATCAGCCCTTTTCAGCGCACTATTGTGAAAACTATTCAGTGATCCTACATGATCACGTAATCTCTCTGTCTTAATCCAATTATCAAAGCCCTTTGTCACAAATGCATCACTTCCACTTTTATTTCAGTGTAATCTCTAAACAAATAGCAGAACAAACAAAATGCTTTGTCCTCTTTTACACTATATTCCAACCAATCACCATAAAGATCAAACCAATATGGATAAATCTTCTCGATTTATTTCCGCGATGTTTTAGGAAATTTATGACCACGAGGTTGGCAAGGACCTCTAATCAAATATTTGCGTCTTACCTCGTCTCTTTCATTTGGATGATAGTCCAATATTCTTTTCCTATCTGCCTGATCAGAAGGCAAATTCTCCAAATCATTTTCTGATGTTGAAGTAATCTTTCTTTTAAAATATTTTTCCATTTGTTTCCTGACAAGAAAACAGAAAATATTTTAACATATGAAAATATTAATCGTGTTATATTTATTAACTATCAAACCTAATCAAAATTGAAAACAACCAATTGAAAGAATAGAGACAACGTGAATTAGCAAACTTTATGTATTCACATTTGTCATACTTCGTTAACTGAATCAGCCATAATTACTCATTTTCTCACTTAATTTTACCAATCTAGAAAAAAAACAAATCATCATATATATAAATTAATTGAATAAACCCTGAATTTTTCTAAACTTAGAACTAAATTGACGAAACACAAATACATGATGAATCGATGATAGTTTTATAAATTATTTAACATATAACAATAAACTTTTATTTAACAACAGTTTTAGACTTTTAGTATAAACCGATTGTAATTTGTAAACCATTAATTTACATTACTTTCTCTTTCTCTCTCGAACAGATGGAAACGTGAAACTGAATTTTAATTAAAAAAAAAAAAAAAGAAGCCAATTTGAGAAGAAATCAAAGAAGAAAGAAACGTGTTTGTGGTTAGGTCAAATTTAACTTTTTCCCCCCTTAATATGTGGGCTCTAAATATTGGGCTTATGGTTTGTTGTTTATTATAATGAGTTATTATATAATTTTTTGTATCTAATACAAGTAAAGTATTTTTTTTATACAAACGGGGGCATGAAAGATGGGAAATAATTTTTTTCCCCAAATATTTAATCAGATAAGTTATGTTATTAAAAAAAAAACAACCGGGGGCACGTGACCCCGTACCCTTCCACATACATCCGCCCCTGGGTGGTGGTGTCGTCTACCCACCACGGTCCGAAAACCCTAATCCTTTTTCGGTGGGATTAGCCAGCAACACCGCCGCATCCTCCTCCTCCGCCGCGGTGGCTAAAACCTCTGAGAATGCTGCTGCTCCTCCTTCTTTCAGCTTGACAATGCCGGTGGAGAATTCGTCTTCTGAGCTGAAGAGGAGAGGGAGGCCGAGGAAGTATAATCCCGATGGCTCACTCGCCGTGACCCTCTCCCCGATGCCAATCTCCTCCTCCGTTCCTTTGACGACGGAGTTTGCTTCTTGGAAGCGAGGGAGAGGGCGTTGAAGAGGAAGGGGAAGAGGAAGAGGAGAACGTGGAAAAGGAGGAGAGTCCAGCAATTGGTTCAAGAAGCCACAGATGTTCGAATTCGACAACACTCCTCGTCCTGGTAATGTCACTATCTCTCACTCACAATCACTGTTTTTGGAATTTAGGAATCTCTGTACAGTTTTTGGTCTCTGTAAGGAATCATTTTAAACAAGGCATGTTCCCAACAATGCGGACTCCAAAAACGACGTCGTTGGTGCGGCTGCAGCAGGTACCTTATATATACATACGCACAACCACAATGTTTATTTATTTTTGAAAGAATTACTCAGATATTACACAAAAGTTGGAATATTACTAGCATATTATACATTTTTAAAAAATTACTCAAATATTTTGTGCCCTTGTGTAATTACATTTAACACCCTTCATTAATTTTTGTTTTTTTAAATAAAAAATGATTAACCAAAAATTAGTTTAATCCACCTCATTAAGATTAAAAAAAAAACAAAATCCATGTCATTATCGTCTCGGCGAAACCTCTCTCTTCGTCTTCCTCGTCGTGGTCCATCATTTTTATCGTCGTCGTTGTTCTTCACCTTGTTCTTCACATCAACAGATCTGTTCGTCATCGTCTTCGGAATCGCCGAGAGAGAGAGGTTTCGACTTCGAGTGGAGACTCTTCGTTTTCTCGAGTGGACTCTTCGTTTTCATTGCTAAAAATCTCTCCTTTTTTCACGAACAAACTTGCTCCGGTAAGTTCGAATCTTTTTTTTGAGTTTAACCGCTAACTCAGCAAGTGATTCCCGTGATTTAAACCATTTTTCGAAAACTATCGCGGTGATATTAAGGGTTTTTATCGATGCTTATTAAGGCTGATTTTCGCCGTCGTTGATTTACATATGGTTGGCTGATTTGTTAGATCTGTTCAATTTGGTGTCTGAGTTTGTTTTATGTTGTGACAGAGTTACTGATTGCTTTACGGCTGATGTATGGTTTATCAATGCATTTGTGTCTGAGTTTGTTTTATGGTGTGGCTGAGTTATGATTTATACTCTGTTATCAGATGGCCAAGGTTATTTCTGAAGAACAAGCAAGGGATTACCCTCCAAGACTTTACGCAGAAGGGGAGTCTAATCTGGAGAATAGATCCATTTACCAAAATTTTAAGATGGCAGATCTCCCTTGGATTAGAGAATCAATAGGTCGAGATGCGTGGGATCAAATGAAGGAGTTACCTATTGGAATAGTTGCTAAGCTATCTGACAGCCATTTCACGTGGTCTGGTAAGACTGTACACTATCTTCTATGTAGCAGTTGAGAATACATAAGAAGGATATTTGGTGTCTCGTCGGTGGTCAACCTATCAGGTTTGCCTTGAATGAATTTGGTCGTATCACGGGTTTAAACACAGATCTAATACCTACAGAGATGTTTGAACCTGAAGCTGACTACAGAACGTTCTTCAGAGAATTGAATGTGCCTGGTGGGGAAGGACCAAAGTTAGATGAACTTAGGGCAGTATTATCAGTGTGTCGGACATGGCCTCCTCAAAAGCGTAAATGGCTGGGGCTGTTGTTTCTTCAAGTCATTGGTATTTATGGATTGCATCATAATTCTAGAATACCATTCGAAAGTGCAAAAAGAGTTTTTGATGATGAAGCCATGAAGACTTATCCATGGGGTCGGTCAGCATTTGAAGCTCTTGTTGATGCTATAAAGATGTTGAGTCCTATAGGAAAGTCGTACACAATTAGTGGTATGGTTTACGTGTTACAGGCTTGGGCGTATGATTCAGTAAAATGCTTTGGAGACCGATTTGGGAACATAGTCAATAATGATGAGATACCGTTGTTTCGATGGGGTGGAAACCGTACACGTTCAACAATGAAATCGACCATTGCTGAAGAGATGAGAACGTATGGTGAGGTAAGGTTCTGGCTGTGTTATGATAGTTAATGTCTGAGTTATGTTTTAATAATAGCTGAGTTATAGTTTGGTGATGGTTGAGTTATAATTTGGATGGCTGAGTTGTAGTTTAGTGATGGCTGATATATGGTTTAGTAATGGCTGAGTTATGGTTTATTAGTGGTTGAGTTATGCTATATTGATGTCTGAGTTATACCTATTGATGATTGAGTTAAAACTTACTGATGGGTTTCATAATCTCTTATGTTATAGGTGCGTGTGAGTAAAATGGTTATGAAGGATGATGTAAGAGAGCTATTTCATACGTGGCCAGATCAAGCAGAAGACCCAGCACTTGATCACTTGATCCAAGACATACATGAGGATAAGTTTGTCAAAGGTTTTTGGGATGTGAAGAGGAATGAGAAGAAGAAAAAAGTAAATGCTAAAGCAGCGGTTGAGTCTGAATCTCCCGCAAAGAAGCAGAAAGTCCAGAAGGTCTCAAAAACCATGGATGAGGGTGAGGGTGCTGAATCTGGTGAAGGAGATGCACATAAGAAGAAGAAGAAGAAGATAGAATCAAAGGTAAGTGATATGGTATATAGTGAGTATATATTTTATATACCGTTTAGTTAGCTTGTTTATGCGTTTTTGTGTATGTGTTGCAGGTTGTTAGTGAGGAGGACGATGTGTCGGTAAGAACAGTCGTGGATATGGTGTCTAAATTAAACTCAAGGTTCGACACAGTTGATAGAAACATTGGAGAAATGTCTTCAAATCTGGAGAAGGTGATTGGAGATAGAGTAGAAGCGAGGATGGATGCAAGGTTTGTCCCAAGGATGACTGGCGTTGAAATCAGGCTTGGATCTATTGAGGATGAATTCAAACAGATTAAAGAGTACCTGAATGCCATGGGGGTAGGGCAAACTGGCCAAAACGATGAAGATATCGTCTCAGATTTCAAAATTAAGGATCTGGTCACGAAGAAGAAGCCACCACTACCGACACTTGAAGTTCCACGGAAACTGCCACAAAACTACTCTGTTACTAGTCCTATGGTAAGCTAGCAGTGGCATACATACGGCTGAAATATCAATACATTACGGTTTAATGTATAGCTGAGTTGTCTTAACGTTGTGGCTGAGTTATCGTTATCTAATTTTATTCGCTCTGTTATACAGCCGAAGAATTTTATTGACGTAGAGAAGGACAGTGGTGTTGGTGGGGTCAGTAAGAATCTGTATAAAGAATTTGTTAAGGTCACTGATGGAAAAGATGATCCTATAGATTTCATTGAGCAGTCTCCTGCTGCTAATAGATTACGCCCCAGAAATAAAAAAAAATCAAGCAGAGGTACAGATGCCGGCCAAAGATAATAAGCCAAAGAGTAGAGGTAGAAAGGATAAAACTGTGGCCAAAGAAGCAGAGGTACAGAAGACAGCAGTCGAAGATAAGAGAAAACAGATGTCGGCCGAAGATAAGCAGCCAAAGAAAAGAGGTAGAAAGCCTTTAGCGGTGACGAAGCTGAAAATAAAAGTACCTCCTACGAAAGAAGCTAATGAAGTCCTGAAAAAAGCTGATAAAGTCACGAAAGAAGCTGACAATAACGACTCGAAGGAAGGTGACAGTGACATATGGAATGTCACAGACTAGTTTGTCGCTGATAACACTCGCATGTTGCCTGAGTCTGATGATGATGATGAGGAAAAGATTAGGATGGATAGAAATAAAGCTTTAAGGGTTTTTCCTTATATTGGAGACTACGGACTGACGTGCATGAGGAAGAATTGTGTACCTTCACCTGGAATATATGATCCTTTGGAACCGGTTGATCCGGCCAAATTGCAAAATCTTAAGGATTACCTAAAGCCATTCGAGTATGACCTTTTAGACCTTATTAACTTGTTAATTACAGCTTGTTAACACTATTTGTGTATATTAACTTCTGTTTATCTGTTAGGAATATCCCATTGGCCAGGGCAACAGATGAAGTTGATTTCTATAAGATTATCATCGCCGAAAGAAAGCATTGGCCAGATAGCAAATATGGATGGTTGTTCGATGTGGTAAGTATTACTTTATGTCTGAGTTATTGTTGTTTACGGCTGAGTTATGAGACAATATTATGTCTGAGTTATTGTTGTTTACGGCTGAGTTATGAGACAATATTATGTCTGAGTTATTGTTGTTTACGGCTGAGTTATGATACAATATTATGTCTGAGTTATTGTTGTTTACGGCTGAGTTATGATACAATATTATGTATGATTTATTGTTGTTTACGGCTGAGTTATGATAGAATATTATGTTTGAGTTATTGTTGTTTACGGCTGAGTTATGAGACAATATTATGTCTGAGTTATTGTTGTTTACGGCTGAGTTATGAGACAATATTATGTCTGAGTTATTGTTGTTTACGGCTGAGTTATGAGACAATATTATGTCTGAGTTATTGTTGTTTACGGCTGAGTTATGAGACAATATTATGTCTGAGTTATTGTTGTTTACGGCTGAGTTATGAGACAATATTATGTCTGAGTTATTGTTGTTTACGGCTGAGTTATGAGACAATATTATGTCTGAGTTATTGTTGTTTACGGCTGAGTTATGAGACAATATTATGTCTGAGTTATTGTTGTTTACGGCTGAGTTATGAGACAATATTATGTCTGAGTTATTGTTGTTTACGGCTGAGTTATGAGACAATATTATGTCTGAGTTATTGTTGTTTACGGCTGAGTTATGAGACAATATTATGTCTGAGTTATTGTTGTTTACGGCTGAGTTATGAGACAATATTATGTCTGAGTTATTGTTGTTTACGGCTGAGTTATGAGACAATATTATGTCTGAGTTATTGTTGTTTACGGCTGAGTTATGAGACAATATTATGTCTGAGTTATTGTTGTTTACGGCTGAGTTATGAGACAATATTATGTCTGAGTTATTGTTGTTTACGGCTGAGTTATGAGACAATATTATGTCTGAGTTATTGTTGTTTACGGCTGAGTTATGAGACAATATTATGTCTGAGTTATTGTTGTTTACGGCTGAGTTATGAGACAATATTATGTCTGAGTTATTGTTGTTTACGGCTGAGTTATGAGACAATATTATGTCTGAGTTATTGTTGTTTACGGCTGAGTTATGAGACAATATTATGTCTGAGTTATTGTTGTTTACGGCTGAGTTATGAGACAATATTATGTCTGAGTTATTGTTGTTTACGGCTGAGTTATGAGACAATATTATGTCTGAGTTATTGTTGTTTACGGCTGAGTTATGAGACAATATTATGTCTGAGTTATTGTTGTTTACGGCTGAGTTATGAGACAATATTATGTCTGAGTTATTGTTGTTTACGGCTGAGTTATGAGACAATATTATGTCTGAGTTATTGTTGTTTACGGCTGAGTTATGAGACAATATTATGTCTGAGTTATTGTTGTTTACGGCTGAGTTATGAGACAATATTATGTCTGAGTTATTGTTGTTTACGGCTGAGTTATGAGACAATATTATGTCTGAGTTATTGTTGTTTACGGCTGAGTTATGAGACAATATTATGTCTGAGTTATTGTTGTTTACGGCTGAGTTATGAGACAATATTATGTCTGAGTTATTGTTGTTTACGGCTGAGTTATGAGACAACATTATGTCTGAGTTATTGTTGTTTACGGCTGAGTTATGAGACAATATTATGTCTGAGTTATTGTTGTTTACGGCTGAGTTATGAGACAATATTATGTCTGAGTTATTGTTGTTTACGGCTGAGTTATGAGACAATATTATGTCTGAGTTATTGTTGTTTACGGCTGAGTTATGAGACAATATTATGTCTGAGTTATTGTTGTTTACGGCTGAGTTATGAGACAATATTATGTCTGAGTTATTGTTGTTTACGGCTGAGTTATGAGACAATATTATGTCTGAGTTATTGTTGTTTACGGCTGAGTTATGAGACAATATTATGTCTGAGTTATTGTTGTTTACGGCTGAGTTATGATACAATATTATGTCTGAGTTATTGTTGTTTACGGCTGAGTTATGATACAATATTATGTATGATTTATTGTTGTTTACGGCTGAGTTATGATAGAATATTATGTTTGAGTTATTGTTGTTTACGGCTGAGTTATGAGACAATATTATGTCTGAGTTATTGTTGTTTACCGCTGATTAATGCTAATTCATGTCTCACTTATTACAGCATGTCTGTGCGTTGCTGAGAGTCCTCAGGAACAGGTTCATGCGAGATCCCTGCCCATTCCACAACAAACTTATTGCGTTTATAGACTCGTGGTTCGTCCCTCTATGGGTTAAAGAGTATGAACAGTTCAAGATAAAACCGAAGAGGTTTAAATTAAAAGACACCCCATATGAGAACGTAGTTAACGGTTTGCTTCCAGTGGATCAACCGACAAATATGAAGTGGATACAAGATGCAGATCACTTGTATATTATTCCACAAACCGGAGGCAATCACTGGGTGGCGCTGCACGTGGACCTGCGCAAGGGACATATTGATTGCTATGATAGCATCGTGGGACAAGTAACCCCATAAAGTGAATATAAAATTCTGGAAAGTTGTAGGCCGTTTACGCGGATGATTCCAGCAATGATGAACGATCTAGTTCCTGTCACAATCCGTGAACCTAGCTTCGAGCAGTTTACCTTCAGAAGGAGGAGTGTCTCCAGGGTCCCTCAAAACGATCAAGTTGTGGACTGTGGCGTGTAAACGTGTAAATTTGTCGAATGTCTAGCGCTTTCTTTAACTTTCGATGGCATTTGTGATTAAATATCCAGGCTATACGGGTTAAGATAGCAGCAGATATCTACGATGAGGCACCTGATATGCTTGCACAGTTTCAATGATATATTCTGTTTTCGTTGATACCTATTATCGTTTGTGGCTGATTTAAGGATTTTAAGGATTTTAAAATATTGTTTGTGGCTGATTTAAGGATTTTGAACATAATCGTTTGTGGCTGATTTAAGGATTTTACAAACATACTTACGGGCTGATTTGTAGTCAAGTTACGGCTGGTTTATGATTAAGAATTAAAGTTTACATTTGACGGCTGAGTTATAATAATTAACGGAAGTATACTTATAATAACTCAGCCAAACCACGAATGAATCTGCGTTAAGTCAGTCATGTCGTAAGAATAACTCAGCCAAACCACGAATATGGCATAACTCGGCAAAACCACGAATATGGCAGATAACCACAAATATTTTTGTAGCAAATTACTCACAAAATGATCACAAATTTATAATGGAAATATAGACACAATAAATATAAATCCTCAAATACAAATTCTAAACCCTAAACCTTTAATTCTTAATCATAAACGATTTATTAACTATAAACTTTGAATAAACATCAAATGATATAAAAATTACAACACATATAACTAATTTCAAAATTTTCAAAGTTTATAGTTAATATTTATCTAGTGTAGATAACAAAGAACTTGCTTCTCATTGGTTAATTCTTAGAAACAAGGATCATGCTTTATTTTATTATCAACCATTGATAAAACTAAATCCAACGGACAAGAATCTCCTCTTTTGTGCTTTCTACTTTTCTTGTCTCTCCAAATGTTTTTCAGATAAATCTTGTTTTTTTTTCAGATTCGGTCACCACCAACACTTTGCCGTCAGATTTTGGGTTGGGTTCGTTTCGTAACTCAGCCGTGCGTTATTCTAACGATATGGCTGAGTTTTAGTCAAGTTACGGCTGATTTATAGTCAAGAAAAGACGATAATAAATTTCATAGAGAAGACGACAGTAAAAACAAGTTAAACAATGGAATTCACGTACTGAAACCGACATCATCTGGGCAAAATTCCTCAAACATATCGGCCATATTATTTCACACTATCCTATTAATCCACTCGCGCTTATCGCCACCACGCGCCCATATCTCTTCAACGAACGCATATGGTCTCGGAATAACGTTCTAGCACACAAATTAAACTGCGACCAAACCGTTGAGGTATGTTTTGGATCCCACGTGTATTTACGCTACAAATTAAGAAAAGAAGATACGTTATAGAGTATATAACCATATTAGGGTTTTTGTTTTTATTGTGCTTTATATCAAAGATTGGTGCTTACCGCGAGGAGGAAAAACCATCGTGTCTTCTTATGGTCGGGAATCAAGCGGTACGTCGGCCACTCATGGTGCCAGTTGTGTTGAAGGATCTCTCCGATCGCGACATAGAGAAAGTGATTGAACTTGACCACGTAACAGTGGTTTTGTCAATCCATACACCCGCACCAGGGTATAGAATGGGAAGATTCTCCCGATCAGCAGCATTAAGGATCGCTTCAACATCTCTGAGAAAATATCCTGTGATGGGAGGAACAACGTCCATGTTGAAAGGTTGAGATGGAATATAAGAGTTAGGAGAATCTGATATAAAGAGAAAAAAGAGATAGGAAGACGAAAGGTTGCCTAGACTAACTTAGGGTTTCGAGGCAATTTACATTTCACGGTTGAGTTATAATACTTCATGGAAGCCAAAAGGTTGCGTAGGTTAACTTATGGTTTCGCGTCAAATTTACATTTCACGGCTGAGTTATGATAATTCAAGGATGAGTTATAATACTTAACGGCTGTGTTATAATACTTCATGGAAGCCGAAAGGTTGCATAGGTTTATTGTTTCGCGCCAAATTTACATTTCACGGCTGAGTTATGATACTTCAAGGATGAGTTATAATACTTAATGGCTGAGTTATGATACTTCACGGCTGAGTTATGATACTCCACGACTGAGTTATTATACTTGACGGCTGAGTTATGATACTTCACGGCTGAGTTATTATACTTGACGGTTGAGTTATGATACTTCACGGCTGAGTTATGATACTTCACGGCTGAGTTNTTCTCATTGGTTAATTCTTAGAAACAAGGATCATGCTTTATTTTATTATCAACCATTGATAAAACTAAATCCAACGGACAAGAATCTCCTCTTTTGTGCTTTCTACTTTTCTTGTCTCTCCAAATGTTTTTCAGATAAATCTTGTTTTTTTTTCAGATTCGGTCACCACCAACACTTTGCCGTCAGATTTTGGGTTGGGTTCGTTTCGTAACTCAGCCGTGCGTTATTCTAACGATATGGCTGAGTTTTAGTCAAGTTACGGCTGATTTATAGTCAAGAAAAGACGATAATAAATTTCATAGAGAAGACGACAGTAAAAACAAGTTAAACAATGGAATTCACGTACTGAAACCGACATCATCTGGGCAAAATTCCTCAAACATATCGGCCATATTATTTCACACTATCCTATTAATCCACTCGCGCTTATCGCCACCACGCGCCCATATCTCTTCAACGAACGCATATGGTCTCGGAATAACGTTCTAGCACACAAATTAAACTGCGACCAAACCGTTGAGGTATGTTTTGGATCCCACGTGTATTTACGCTACAAATTAAGAAAAGAAGATACGTTATAGAGTATATAACCATATTAGGGTTTTTGTTTTTATTGTGCTTTATATCAAAGATTGGTGCTTACCGCGAGGAGGAAAAACCATCGTGTCTTCTTATGGTCGGGAATCAAGCGGTACGTCGGCCACTCATGGTGCCAGTTGTGTTGAAGGATCTCTCCGATCGCGACATAGAGAAAGTGATTGAACTTGACCACGTAACAGTGGTTTTGTCAATCCATACACCCGCACCAGGGTATAGAATGGGAAGATTCTCCCGATCAGCAGCATTAAGGATCGCTTCAACATCTCTGAGAAAATATCCTGTGATGGGAGGAACAACGTCCATGTTGAAAGGTTGAGATGGAATATAAGAGTTAGGAGAATCTGATATAAAGAGAAAAAAGAGATAGGAAGACGAAAGGTTGCCTAGACTAACTTAGGGTTTCGAGGCAATTTACATTTCACGGTTGAGTTATAATACTTCATGGAAGCCAAAAGGTTGCGTAGGTTAACTTATGGTTTCGCGTCAAATTTACATTTCACGGCTGAGTTATGATAATTCAAGGATGAGTTATAATACTTAACGGCTGTGTTATAATACTTCATGGAAGCCGAAAGGTTGCATAGGTTTATTGTTTCGCGCCAAATTTACATTTCACGGCTGAGTTATGATACTTCAAGGATGAGTTATAATACTTAATGGCTGAGTTATGATACTTCACGGCTGAGTTATGATACTCCACGACTGAGTTATTATACTTGACGGCTGAGTTATGATACTTCACGGCTGAGTTATTATACTTGACGGTTGAGTTATGATACTTCACGGCTGAGTTATGATACTTCACGGCTGAGTTATTATACTTCACGGCTAAGTTATTATACTTCACAGCTGAGTTATTATACTTCACGGAAGATGAAAGGTTGCGTAGATTAACAAATTAGGGTTTCGCGGCTGAGTTATAATGCTTCACATAAACATAAAACACATAAACCAACAGTCATGTTCGCTATTACCAAGTAAGAAAAAGAAAATACATGCCAACAATACTACGTCGGACAAGTTTTTGCATTATGCCCAAATTGTTTACACCGAGAACATGCGTGTTGCTTCCTAGGACGTTTATTTCCAAAGGCAACTTCCAAAGATGATTTAATCCTAATTTTCTTGGGCCTTCCTGGCTGGTTTACAACAATCGGAGGCAAGCACGGTTGGATAGTTACAATTTCAGGAACAGGTAACGCTGTATCTGAAGGCATGATTGAATCGGCTTATACGTTAACCAAATAACCGCTCTTATAGTAAGGACTGCACAGGGATATACGAGACACACCCATATTCTCTACAGCTGCGATTGCATGGACGCATGGTATTTTTTCGTGGTCGAAACGACGGCATGTGCATCTTTTTGCATCCATATTTACAACATGCAAATATGATCCATATGTTGCCTCTACACGTAAAGCATCAATCGTTTGTACATCCATAAGTCTTGTTGCGGTGACACGGGCCTATTTGAGAGAAGAACAAAAAATAAACGTTAAGGCTGATTTATCAAAATAATGTCTGGTTTATGAGCATTTGACGACTGACTTATGTAAACGATTACAGGTGAGTTACCTGTAACAGTTTTTCAACACCACGTGAGAGCATTGTTAGCTGCGATTTCGCATCCTCTCTCCTTTCAGCAAACCATCTGGTCATCATAGTCCGTATCGATTCTAACAGTCGAACTATGGGAAGCCTTCTAGCATTTGATAGTGCTTTGTTCATTGATTCCGCAATATTCGTAGTCATTAAATTGTACCTTTCACCCGGGCTATGAACACGCGCCCACATTCGGACACCAGCTCTTTGGAGGTATCATTGCCGCTTTTTTCACCAAGAGGAACAAATGTTTTCCTTTGAATTTCACCAAAATGTTCTTATACAAATGGTAAGTGCAAATTCCACGAGAAGCCAACAGATACACATTACCAATTGCTTTCCCTATTNCGCAATATTCGTAGTCATTAAATTGTACCTTTCACCCGGGCTATGAACACGCGCCCACATTCGGACACCAGCTCTTTGGAGGTATCATTGCCGCTTTTTTCACCAAGAGGAACAAATGTTTTCCTTTGAATTTCACCAAAATGTTCTTATACAAATGGTAAGTGCAAATTCCACGAGAAGCCAACAGATACACATTACCAATTGCTTTCCCTATTGACTTATGTATGTCCGAGATTATCGCAAGATACTTATCGTCAGGAATAACAAATTTGAGTTGCGTAAAAAACCAACGCCAAGAAGCATCATTTTAAGTGTCAACAACACCGAAAGCTATTGGAAAAATCTGAAAATTACCATCCTGAGCTAGGGCTGTTAGAAGCGTCCCTTTGTAACTACCATGGAGAAACGTACAGTCGACAACAACAACTTTGCGCATGAAAGGAAACCCAGCAACACTCGCACCAAAAGCAATGAACACATACTTGAATCTTCAACACTCGTCAATTTGAAGACGCATGACTGTACCCGGATTTGCCCGTCTTATAATGTATAGGTAAGAAGGCAATTCTTTAAAACTACTCTCAGGAGTCCCCAGATCGATCTGCCTTGCAAACTTTAGCGTCCTATGTGACTTCCAATAATCCATCTGTCGACACCAACATATTAATAAATCAGCCGAAATGAGAATAACCCAGCCATATTATATCTATAACTCAGCCGTAAACAACCTATAAGTCAGCCGTAAACAATCCATAAGTCAGCCATAATGTATTAATAAATCAGCCGAAATGAGAATAACCTAGCCATAACGTCATGATAAATCAGCCGTCAAAACCTATAAGTCAGCCGGAGTGTATTAATAAATCATCCGAAATGAGAATAACCCAGCCGTAACGTAATGACATTTCACCCATAATATATCAATAAGTCAGCCATAAAACAATCTATAAATCAGCCGCAAACAATCTATTATCTTTATACTAAAATGCTTATTGATAATTATTCCGACACTGCGAGGTTTAACAGTCGGACCAACGTCACCAAGAAAGTCCCTGTAAAGAGCTCCCAAAATATCAGGTGTTGCTTGTCGGGATCGATTAGAACGTTCCGTCACAGAACATGTGTGTTCCGAATCGTATATACGAACATAGAAATGCGGCTCATCCCCTTGTTTAGATGCACGAACTCTCCAACGACATCCATCCGCCCAGCAATTCATAATCATTGTACTCGGATTTGATACTGGTACATCAAAATCAAACCCATCCCTTACCGAAAGAAGTTTCAGTCGTTTCTCCAACTCGTCTTTGCTCCCGTATCGTTGTCCTACAGCGAGGTTTAGCGAAGACATCTCCAACCTTAAAGCCTCCGAGTTCCCAACCGATCCGGTCGTTTCAATGTTCTAATGTCTCTTCTTAGGAGGCAGAGTCGGTGAATCTTCGTCTTTAATCTAAGGCTCGCCGTATACAATAAAGTTGTCATCATCAGATGACGCACCATCGGAGTCGTCGAAAATATCAAATCGGCTTGAAAATTCATCATCTTCTTCTTCGTCATCTGCTTCTTCGACATCTTCAACGTCTTCTTCGTCTTTGTTTTTACTATAATCTTAACGTAAACCATCAAATCCCCCACCGTAATCTTTGTATCTAGATTCTACTTTTGAGTCAGAATTGATTGGCCGTTTCATCCTTCGTCTCGTTCCATCATTCCGACTAATTTTGCTAGACTCTTTCTCCGTAAACTCCACACTGAGACGTAGCCGATCGATTTTCCATAGGCTTAGAAAACATTGCAACTGTCGATCATTGGAGACATAAACTGGTGGAGTATCATGCGACATATTTTTCATAGCCTTGTTCGAGAACATGTAGCTCAGCTTTACCTGATGGCTCAACTCCTTCAATCCGTAGTCATCGAGAACCAACTTCACAAGCTTGTCGTGCGTTGTTTCCGCATCTATCTGCACAACTCTACACCCTCTATCGTCGGTGTTAAATACATATTTGTGTTTCTTTACCCAATTACCAGAAACTACAATTACCGAAACCGGATCCATCATATATCGGAGAAAGATGAAAGAAAATGAAGAAGAACGAGGAAGACGATGACGAACAGATCTGTTCATGTGAAGAACAGACATCGACGGCGATAAAAACGATGAACACGGCGAGGAAGACGAAGAGGAAGACGACGTTTCGTATTTCTCTGTTGATGATGACATGGAAATATGCATCCGACGTCATTTTTTAATTGATGAAGTAGCAAGTAAGCCACCAAGCGATCACGTAAATTAACTGTCTTAAACCAGCCATCAAACAAAACTTTAAGTCAGTCGTAACATGAATACTATTACAGTAATTAAAAAACGAAAACAAACGGCTGCCAAATTCAGCCGTAACTCAAATGAAAATCTTTAACTCAGCCGTATCGTTTCATAAGTCAGCCGTCAAAACATGCTACTGTAGTAATTAATCTTTCGCTACCAAATCAGCCGTAATTAGGCCGAGTTTTCGTTAACCCAGCTCGTTACGGCTGAGTTATGACACTTACACGAAAATCAGCCGTAACGAAGCAATAACTCAGCTAGCCGGAGAAAGTTAATTCAGCCGTGTCGAGACAATAACTCAGCCAAATTTTGACAAATCAACCATCGGGTTATAACTCAGCCGTAACTTATGGCTGGGTTATCTCGTAAGTCAGCCGTTTTCTCATAACTCAGACATATTTCGTTAACTCAGCCGTAACTTATGTCTGAGTTATCTCGTAAGTCAGCCGTTAGCTCATAACTCAGCCATTTTTCTTAAATCAGCCGCAACATACCGTAACTCAGCCGTGATTGCCGCTGTAGCGCTTTACGGCTGAGTTCATTAATACACGTCAGCGATTTCTGACGTGGCGGCGCGTTTTTTCTGATGTGGAATTAAAAAGTAATGGTATTCTTTGTAATTACGTTTTTTCCTATAACATGTAACAAGGCCACGCTGGGTATGAAAAATATAGGCGAAATATGATAGTAATAAAAAAAAGTTTTGTATGTAACTGGTCATTTCACCTAATTTGTATGATATCTAAGTAAACTTCCTTTTATTTTTTTTGTTTTTTCTTTAACAACATGCATTCTATCGTGTTTGAATCTGGATGTAACATCTGAACGTCAAAAAACAAATTATTTGAGGATATAATTCACTGATTTTTCCATTGGCGAACTCTTTTTAACTCTAACCGGTGATCATTAAAATAACAATTAAAGGATAGTCGGTGAATTATATCCTCAAATAATTTTTTGAGGATGGTAACATGCATGACCATTAAAGTAACAGTATGGTAACATGAGACTACGTTCTGGTGCAGACTTTTTCCATTACAAAAAGTCTTTTTACTACTGCATACATTTAAAATTTTGTTTATTAATAGCCGAAAAGTGATTGTATTAATTACCAAATTTAGTTACGTTTTAAAATCACTGACAACTCTTTAATGAAATGTATTTTCATTAATTCGAACAAGCCTTGTCTGAAATTGTAACCTGTCAAAGATAATCACAAGAATGTTAATGAATACTATAAAGGAAAAAAAAAAAAAGCTCAAACAATAAATAAGTATACTGTATTAAGTATTAACTCATGGTCTTCTGTTTGCTAAAAGCTCTCGAGTTCCAAGGAGAGTTCGCCAATGGAAAAAGTCTAACAAACCAAAAATCCCATTCATTAAAGCTCTCTAAGCTTGGTGAAGTGTTTGTGTTTATTACACTCTTTCCATCATGATATTGCAGTGAAAGCCTGAGAGATTTGGTGATTTTTGATAATATGGAGAATCAACATTAATTCTTCAAGCCTCTTCTTCCTGGCTTCCACAGCCACTTGGTACTCTCTTTATCTCTCTCTCCCTTCTTATATATCTTTCTCTATCTCTCTCAGAACCTAGTTGAGGAAGATGGTTCTGGTTTTGTATTTGCAAGATGCTTCAGACAATTCCTACAGCCTTCTTCTTGAAGCATATTCATAGAAAATACCAGCAGAACACGGCGGAGCTGAGAACAGACGCGTCGAAGATAACCTGGGAAGTGAAGATAGAAGATGGCCGGAGATTTACTGATGGTTGGAAAGAGTTTGCTCTTGCACATGATCTACGAGTTGGTGACACTATCGTTTTCAGAAAAGAGAAAGACATGACTTTCCATGTGATAATTTTCTGACCTAGTTGTTGCGAGATTCGATATGGATCGTGTTTGGACGATAAGAACGAACTCGGTTAGCTGTCATCTGTTTAACTCTGCCCATGATGAAAGTGCATATTTGTGGCCCTATATACGTCGATCAATGAGAAGAACATAACAAATTAACATGTAAAGCAAAGAACACACGAGATTTTTTACGAGGTTCGGTTTCTCCTACATCCCCGGGACCTACTCCAGAACGATTTCATTAGAAGAAGACAACAATTACAATTGTATGCAATTTTTTCTACATGAAACTCTACTGTGAATCCTAGCACATCCGTTTTTCTTTGGATTGCTATATTCACAAAAATACCACCAACAGAACCTACAGATCCCTACATCTTGTTTGTCTGATGGGACGACGCTACACACAACCGTGTGCCTTTCTCAATGATACTCTAGGCGCGTGCATCTTCATGAGACGGCCTCTTAGTATTTATATCCATCACTTAACCCTAGAATCTAGGATCTCCACGCGATCATGGAAAGATACACCTTGCTTCTCAAGTTTAACTACTTACCAAATCTGTTGCAGCGAATATATCACATCCTAGCAACTTGGTCCACCTCAACAAGCCACTAGCCACATCATCTTTTATGCGACGTCAAGTGCTTGCCTTCTGATACGACGTCTGATACAACCTCTGATGCATCAGCCTTCTGATACGACGTCTGATACATCCTCTGTTGCATCAGCCTGTATTCTTCTGATCTCCACATCATATTTCTGTTCTGTGTCGATAGCTGTATCATTGTTCACATCAAGTACTTCCTTAGCATCTGCATTCAAGTACTTTCTCAGCATATGTGTCAGTTCTGCCACAACGTCTTTGTCTGAACTGCCACAACATCTACATTGACGCTACCTCAGCCTCTGTATCACGCACTACGTACTATCCCAGAGTCTGTATCAATGCTATCCTTGTGTCTCTGCTTCATCTGTCACAACCGATGTAACCCGTCTTGTTCTAGCAGGTTCTCAAACCAGTCAGCAATACATTAACAATCTCCCCCTTGATGACTGAGTATTAGAAGCCAAGCATACTGGTAATATGACATGAGTCTCTCTGAACCTTAGTCACGCCATGCGTCTAGACTGGTTGTATCATCACCAAGCTCGCAAGATCTAACATCTTCAATCTCCCTCTTTTTACCTTAGTATGATACCGAAGCACACTGTTTTTATCATCATATCATCTGGAACATACATACGCTCTCTCAAGATCAACCAACTTCAATGTATCTCCCCGAGCTTGAGTGCTCACCTATGGTAAAAACACTGAGCAAATTTTGAGAACATGTGCAAGCCAATGTACACCAAAAAATCTTCAATTCACGTTCTCAGGACCAGAAAACTCCCCCATGAGTTAAGCTCCCTGATCCCTCTAAATCAGCACACGTTAGATGACCAAGAAAAACTCTCCCAAATTAATCACAACAGACCGCAAGAAACTAACTAAATAACTGTGGCCAAGTAACTGTAAATATAGTACATAACTTGTGCTCCATCAGACAAACACATTTTCCCTTAAATTTCAGTTCTGAGATTTACCAAGCAGCATTACCCCCTTGCGTTTGTAAGAGAAGATCTTTATAAAAGTAGTAACACCGTATCTCCGTGACTTGAAAACCAGAGCCAACTAATACTAAAAGCATGGACTCAGTTCCGAGAACTCATCATCTCTGAGTTTGATCAGAAATCACTCATACTCATGGTTTCTCACACAAAAAAACCATCGCAAGAATTCTTTCGAAACACTAAGCCATACTTCAGCCTTATTGAAACTTTTATCGTGCAACTCAACTGCAAAAGATTTTCACCAACCCAAGGCAAGAAAAACAGAAACGGTGACAAGTTTTCTTTCACTCATGAATGTGGCATGTTGAACTCTTCAACTGTTCTTCCACATATGTCTCAGACGCAAAAGTATCCTGTCATAGATGTACCAATTTATATTGACTTTGCCTTGGAACCCTTACAACAACAATCAGTTTTCCATTCCTTTGACCTGCAGTAACCGAACAAATATCTCATCTTTACATACTTTTCGTCCTGGATTTTTACACCAGACAAATGACTTGCAGCCAAATCAAATTCTCAATCTGTTCCATGTTTCGAATGTACCACCTCAATTTCAACAACACACCATCTTGGTTCCAAGCTCCAAATGAACTCTCTTTTGGTCAGAACGTGACCCCATATGTTCATAACTTCCCTGCAACTTTTCAGAGAAAACCAAGCTTGTTTGACCATCCAAAACATAACTTCTTTCCAGATTGGTCACAACATATTCTGTACAGATACAACTTGGAAATGCATGAATAAATCTTGAAGTAATCCCACCGTTGATTTCATAAACATTAGTGCAAAGGAGCACGCCACCAAGTTTCAGTCTGATCAGAACACTTTTGAGTCTCCAAACGTTGCTCTGAAGTTGGTTTGACAGATCTGTCTTTTTCCTTCTCCTCTTCTTCATAACAAACTCCTTGTTCAATAGCCGACATAACTCATATGGCTCCATAATAACTCATAGGTCCTAAGAACTTTCCTTCTACTAAATCCTGATGTAAGGCACGATCAATCTTACTGATTTCTTCAGCTTACACTTAAGTTCATATCCAAAGAAGGAACCACCTTCTTTGGCCCTGTTCGTTTCTGTAGTTGGATGCAATATCTGGATGCTGCATTGGACGCTGCATTTAAATACTGTTCGTTTTTTATTTTGATTTTTACATCCAGATATTGCATCTCAAAGCTATTATGTTTGTTTCTGATTTTGGAACAGCATCCAGATGCAGCGTTTGAAATTAAATAATTAACACATTTAAATAATTTTTTGAATTAAGTTTTAATAATCTTATTTAATTTTAATATCTTTTTAAAAAATACACTAGTAAATTTTTAAATACACAAAAAATAAAACATTAAAAATTAAGGGAAAAACGCTGTTTATGATTTTGATGGGAAAATACGGTTTTATGGTTTTAGCGAGAAAACGTGATTTTGCGGTTTTGCAATTTTAGCGGAAAAATACAATTTTACGGTTTTGGCAGGAAAACGCTATTTTGCGGTTTTGTCGAGAAAACGTGATTTACGGTTTTGGTGGGAAAACGCTATTTTGCGGTTTTGGCGGAAAAACGTGATTTTGCGGTTTTGTCGGAAAAACGTGACTTTACGGTTTTGGCAGAAAAACGTGATTTTGTGGTTTTGTCGGGAAAATGGGATTTTACGGCTTTGGCGGGAAAACGTGATTTTGCGGTTTTGTCCGAAAAACGCGATTTTACGATTTTGGCGGAAAAACGTGATTTTGCGGTTTTGTCGGGAAAATGTAATTTTACGATTTTAGCATGAAAACGCGATATCACGATTTTGGCGGGAAAACTTGGTTTTACGGTTTTTGCGAGAATACATGATTTTGCGATTTTAGGCGGAAAACATGATTTTGCGATTTTGGTGAAAAAACACGATTTTGTGGATTTGACAGAAAAACGCGATTTTGCAGTTTTAATATAAAAACGCGATTTTGCAGTTTTGACACAAAAACACGATTTTCAGTTTTGATGAAAAATTACAATTTGGCAATATAAAATATTAGTATGTAATAAGAATAATAAACATAACTTTATTTAGGTTTATATCTTATGGGGTATTTTAGTTTTTTGGTTTTTGAGATGCAAAATTTGCATCCAAACTCTACTTTTTCTAGCATCTCAAATATCCAAATTTTTTGGATTTTTTAGATTTTGTATCCAAATGCAACATCCGGATACTGGTTCTAAAATGTTCAAACGAACAATATTTGAGTATTTGCATCCAGATGCAGATGATGCAAAAACGAACAGGCCCTTGGTAATCTGATTTTCCAGAACAAAACCACCAACTGTGTTTGATCTAAAACAGAAGCATGAGTAACCATATGCAGCCATTTCTTATGTTCTCTATATAAGCAAAAATTACTCCAAACCAGATGCAGTATATTTCCTTTCCCCATGGACCCATAGGACACCAGTAACAATAACCACCTGTAGAAGGATCACCTATTGATATTCTGTAGCTTTTTACTTGTTCACCAAAGCTCAAAAATATCTTCTTTCGCCAAGCCAATATTGACAAAAAATGACTTACGAAGAGACTGATTCCTCATCAACTGAACTCTTGAATTTCCTTGAAGCGACGAACATGTGCTGTTTCAACAAATTTCTTGTGTCAGTTTTCAAAAACTCGCCTGCAGCTTTCCTTTACTTGAATCCCAACCCTTTATCTGAAACTCAAGTTGAAACATAAAACTGAGCCTGTCGTAACACAGAACGATCTCTTTCTGATGTGCAAGCATTTCTAGGCTCAATTTCAGAGGCAATTTCAGGATCCACGAAGATTTACAATTCCAGTCTGCTTCAGACTTTAGCTACCCCACATAACACTTACGTCTTGATTAACAATCTGAAATCTTGGAAATAGCTTCTTCTTAGAATGCAGAATGCTTTCATCATCATCTGCAAAACTTTCCTGAAAACTCAGCACAATAAATGATGTCCCCACAGCCATCAAACACACGGTATTCTTAATTCCAAGGTAGCTTCTTAGATTTAATTTTCTACCCATCACCAACACCATTGCTTTAGAAACATTCAGCCAACAAAAACGCATCAGACCTTAAGAAGATAATTTCTTGATGCAAAAACCCTTTCCATTGAAGACTCGATCTTTCACTGTCGTAAACCTTCAGAGACCAGATCTCAAATTTTAGTTGATTCTGATTTCTTGTGAATCCATAGGAAAGTTGTTGTCATCAACTTTTTAACTTTCCACCAAAATTGAAAGCCCAAACCCAAGAAACACATGACTGCGTTGACTTCTTGGGAAAATGGTCTATTTCGCGCTAAAACCCAGAAACCACTATGCCACAAGATATTTCGTTGCACATAATCAATGAAAATAATATATAAGTATCACGAAACAGATAAACTATATCAAAACAACATCTTTTCCCCAAAACGACTTACAATAAAACCTATATAAATTGATATTCGATAAATTAATAATTAATATAAATTAATAAATTTGTCGGTTCCGAATCAGGGCAGCGTAAAAATTAACAAAATGCAATAAGATAATAATTTTTTTTAAACTTTTATAATATATTAATAACTCTATAAAATAATACAAAGATAATACAAAAATGTTTACTATATTACATTGGTTATATATGTAGATACATATGCTTAAATGTATAATTATTAATTTCTCTTATTATTGGGACCATATATTTATATAAAAGTTTCAAAAAAATTATTATCTTATTGCATTTTGTTAATTTTTACACTGTCGTAACTCGAGACCGACAAATTTATTAATTTATATTGATTATTAATTTATCGAATATTAATTTATAGAAGTTTTACTGTATGTCGTTTTAGGGAAAATACGTCATTTTGATATATTTTATCTGTTTCGTGATACTTATATATTATTTGTATTAATTGTACGCAACAAAGTATCTTGTGGCATAGTGGTTTCGGGGTTTTAGCGCTATATAATCACCATGGTTTGATTCCTTGGTCAACTTTTTTTCAACACCAAAATTATAGTATGGATTGGATTTTTAAGTTTTAAAGAAATTGATATAGGAAATGGCACCAAGTCTTAGTTGATCTAAAAATTTAAAGAAATTGATATAGGAAATGGCACCAAGTCTTAGTTGATCTAAAAAAAGGCACCGTGCAATTAGTTCAGCTAGAAATAGACCCTTTTCCCACTTTCAACCAAACAATTAAGCCTAATGAACATTATCTCCTCCAAAGTCTTCGATAACTCTTCTGTCTTCATACTGAATCTGAGTTTCCCCTCTCTTTTTTGATGTTGTAAGATCGTGATTAATCTGATTGAACACCCATCTCTTGTTCTTTTCATGATAAAATGACAATATGCAGATTTCGCATGAACCCGTTCTCTGACCTGAAAACACATTATTCTCCAAACTGAAACCCTAAACCTTCACAGATAACAACTATAACTCATAGAATAATCCTCCTGAGGCGTTTCCTAGTTCTCAGAAACTGAAAGTTATTGGATATCTTTCAACTGGTCTTGATAATAAACTGAACCAGACTTCAATCAATCTCAGTCTACTCTCAAACCCAAAGTGAAAAACTTGACCTTCTCTCTTGTGATTCAAAGATGAGTTTGTTGTGGATGCTCTTAAGTCCTCAGCGATTGCATCGGTTAACATACAGCTCTGGGTCACAAATTCAATATGACCATGGAAATGCAGAGCTTTCAAACTGTTTAAGTGAACAAGGTGACTAGAAGCAAGGATTGCAGATTTCCCTCAAGATTCTCCACGTGCATAACACAACCTCACTTAATTTCTTACTCTCCAATCAGACTTCCTGAAGACTTTTACCATCAAGCAACACCACAAGACTTTGCCAAATTTTCTTAATGACCTTTGGTTGCAATGAGAACTTCTCATGAGACTGAAATCTGCAGCCAACCTTTTCTCATAATAGAATCTGAAACTTGAATTTCACATGTGTAGCTCAGAAGTTAAACTCATTGTTGGTAAACATTCCTCTACTACACCTTTGAGGATGGAGTTATCACATGGCTAATTCCATCAACACCTTTTCTAACACAGCTGTTAAAACTGTACAAACCCATGTTCATATCATGTTAGCAATGAGTTTCCAAAACCACAGTTCTGCATCTGAGAATACTCTTAAAAACCCAAGAGTCCGATGAACACATATCACACTGTCTTTCTTCATCCAATTTGCAGCCAATATGAAAATTGGAGACTCAGATTTCTTGATTCAACCTTGCATTTGTCATCAGAGACAAATATGAACCTTCAACAAAACGTTAGAAGCAATTTCTTTATTTTGCTCATGTTGATTTCGACTACTAGACATGCTACATTTCTCCACCGTCGAATCGACCAACTCTGTAGAAAAATTATGTCCTCTCTGACAAGATCTTTGTCACCCTCCTTCAGTGGTGATTACAGAAACCAGCGCCAAGCTTCCCACAACTAGAACCTTTGCAGTTTCCGATGGCCCCTCTGTTAATCCGAATGTCATACTGGACACAAGCTATGACTGACATCTCATCACCAATAACCTTTTTCTATTTTGAAAACCCAACACGTTAATCAGATGGTATGACATCCACTAATCATCCAGCCAAGAAGACAACTTTCTCTTTCTTGAATACTTTGCCGACAAAACGCAGCTTATATGGCATAACAAGGAACTGAAAAAGTATATGCTGATCCACAAGATAAAAGAAAAAAACCAGACCAACTCCAAAGACAGCCCCTTACAAACAGTTTCAGACTTCTTCAATGAACTCCAGAGTCACTATATTCTTGCTAGCTCCATCTCTGACAAATTCGACCAGTAATTAATTACATCCTTCAATAGCATCCCATAAGACCTTCAATAGCATCCCATAAGAACAATCGTTGAATCATGAAGACTTGCAGGCAGCTCCGATCATGTCACCTCTGATTCAAGAAACAGAGAGACATACCACATCCCAAAGCCTCTTATGCTTTATTTTCTGTTAAGACGAAGCAAGACAAAGACCTTATCTCTTGACTTTATAAGAAATTTCCTCCACAACGACATTAAAGGAGAAAAAAAAACCCTTCTTCCTGAAATGTTAGAGATCTCATATACGATTTCAATTCACAATCTCAACATCTCTCATTGGCCCCTTTGTTGATCCTTCTGGTGATACAGGATCTCACGGCTTTCATCATTTATGTCTAAATCCTCAATAAATCTCCACTTGAAGGCTTGAAGACCAAAACCAAAACCTGTGAGCCTAGAGGAGTTGATTTGTGATGCAGACTTTCACAACACATAAAAGTACTTTGTCACTCTTATGAGCACGATCAGCGAAGCTCATATCGTACTTTAAAAATTTCTCAGATTTACAGCCATAAAAACAACCAGTTGACTTTAGAACAATTTATTTCTCCAACCCTGGACTCATCTGCTGATACTTTACCCAATAACACCCATGGACACACACACAAAATTGTAGTTCAAGTTTACTTGCAAAAACCCAGAAAATGATATATGTGACTTTTCCATCACAACGTCAACGTTCTAATGTCATCTCATTGTCCGTAACTAACACTTCTTGAGCAACACTTCTTGAGACAGGACTTCAAATACTTTTCATCTTACATTTAAGCTCATACTAGTTGGGGTTTAACATTCTATTTTAACAGAACATTTCCGGCCCGTAACAAGAGCACAAACTACATTGCATTCCCTCCGAAAATAGCAATCATGAAGCTTCACGGTCTCGAAATACCCAGCACAGACACAAAACCTGCAGCAGTAACTCCTCCCAGAACTCAATCGAAAACCATTGAAGCCTTCATAACCATTAACCTGTCCTCAACAGATTATTGGACTTGCAACATAACCATTCTGCAACTTCCTTTAAACTGAATCCAGAAAACCTGTATCAAACTTAAACACCACACGTAACTGACTTTTCCACACTGAATTAATCCAATAACAGCATGAAACCCATCATCTTTTTATAACCAAAATCCAGCTGATCATTGAAAAGACGTTGTACAAAAAAACAGAGCAAAACTGATTACGGCCCCCCTTCCTTCAAGTCTTCATCACAGACTTTAATCTGTCACCAACCAACTCTGAAATAACCGATGGAAGTACGATTTTGAGAAGCTATTTTCTCGATGATGTTCACAATCAGCAAACTCAAGAGATCTGAGCCAATCTGCTCAAACCAAAGTTAAGGCTTATCTCCTTTGAGAAAATTTCGACTCCATAATCATGTTGAATAAAAAAGTGTCGTCAAAAGTGGCACCAATCATTCCTTGCTTCTTCAGACTACAAGTTGCTTCTGCGCAAATCGTTATTTCATCGGCTTCTCCAATACCAGTGTTTCTCTTCTCACTCTCACAGAATTAGAAACACGTATGTTTCTTATTTCTTATCTTCTCAAATTGAATACTAATCTGGAAGCAAAATCTCAAGATTGAATAATAAAACTGACGCAAGCAATGATGACTCAATAACTGCAACTTCCGTTATGCCATCATCATTTTCTCTCTCGCTTGAATTCCATGGATGCCTAGCTCTCACATTCTGAAGCTTACAATTAATTCGTGTTACACATTGCGAATGACGAGAATTCTGGTTGGTGAAAACCACAATCACTGAAAACACCATCGCTGGTGAGCATATCCATGGCGAAACTCTATCTCTGAATAACCTTCGTTTCTTTGTTGTAAACGCGAAGCCAAGCTACCAAACAAAAGATTAAGCCCATAATGCTATCAGCTCCCCTTTGGGTTTCAGTTGGCCCAAACATACAATTCTTCTTCTTCGATGACAGCGCAATAACACAAACCAGAAACTGTTTCCGATTTCAATTCTCAGTGAGATCTTTGTCGATAACCTGAACCTTTCTGAGACCTCATGATTGGCCGAAAAACCCTAAATCTCCAAAGTTCCTCTCCATGTCTTTGTCTTCCCTGATTTATTCTCTACGTATACGTTATGGACTTCTTCTTTCTCATTCACCTCAAAACTTCTTTGCTAGCCACAAATCCAGTCCAGGACCATACCCGAAAATAAAAACAGATCTTTATCGAGTCCGCTCTGATACCAATTGAAAGTGCATATTTGTGGCCCTATATACGTTCGATCAATGAGAAAAACATAACAAACATGTAAAGCAAAGAACACACGAGATTTTTTACGAGGTTCGGTTTCTCCTACATCCTCGGGACCTAATCCAGAACGATTTCATTAGAACAAGACAACAATTCCAATTGTATGCAATCTTTTCTACATGAAACTCTACTGTGAATCCTAGCACATCCGTTTTTCTTTGGATTGCTATATTCACAGAAATACCATCAACAGAACCTACAAATCCCTACATCTTGTCTGTCTGATGGGACGACGCCACACACAACCGTGTGCCTTTCTCAATGATACTCTAGGCATGTGCGTCTCCATGAGACGACCTCTTAGAATTTATATCCATCACTTAACCCTAGAATCTAGGATCACCACGCGATCATGGATAGATACACCTTGCTTCTCAAGTTTATCTACTTACCAAATTTGTTGCAGCGAATATATCACATCCTAGCAACTTGGTCCACCTCAACAAGCCACTTGCCACATCATCTTTTATGCGACGTCAAGTGCTTGCCTTCTGATACGACGTCTGATACATCCTCTGATGCATCAGCCTTCTGATACGACGTCTGATACATCCTCTGATGCATCATCTTTCTGATACAACGTCTGATACATCCTATGTTGCATCAACCTATATTCTTCTAATCTCCACAGCATATTTATGTTCTGTGTCGATAGCTGTACATCAAGTACTTCCTTAGCATCTGCATTCAAGTACTTTCTCAGCATATGTGTCAGTTCTGCCACAACTTCTTTGTCTGAACTGCCACAACATCTACATCGACGCTCTCTCAGTCTCTGTATCACGCACTACGTACTATCCCAGAGTATGTATCAATGCTATCCTTGTGTCTCTGCTTCATCTGTCACAACCGCTGTAACTCGTCTTGTTCCAGCAGGTTCTCAAACCAGTCAGCAATACATTAACACATGATTTTGACTTTGAGAACCAGTTTGATTGTTACCAGTTGGATTTAATCTTTGTCTTTTTCAGGGAAGATTCAAAGGAAGAAGAAAGCCAAGAAGAATCCAAGAAGAGAAACAGAGTCTTCTCTAGAGCCCTCTTGTTTTGTGGGTAATGTGACGGCTTCGACACTCCAATATGACAGACTGGTATCTACTCCTGATTTGAACCAAAATCTATCTCATTTTAGGGTCTGAATTAGATTAAAATCACGATGTCTTGTGATGAATTTTTCAGAATCTTCCAAGTAGTTTTGTGAGGGAAAATGGTCTAGACACAAGACGTGGTGAGATTGTTCTGATGAATGAAAAGGGTACATCATGGACGTTAGATTTGAAAGGAAAGAACTCAAATCGAGTTACTTATATTAGTCGAGGGTGGAGAAGTTTTTTTCATGCCAATGGACTTAGAGCTAGAGATTTCTTCACTTTCAAATAGATCCAGAGAGGAAGAACTCTGGTTCTACGTTTGTCCCCCAAAGAGCCTGAAGAAGAAGAAGAATAAGCTAATGAAATAGAGTCTCTTTCCACAGAAGCAATGAACAAAGCAGCAAAGACAAGAGGATCTCAGAGGAATGTTCAACAAGAAAAGAAAACAAGGGTATGTCGATATGGAAAGCTTCATCTTCGGCATCTGAAAACCGATCGTGACAGTAACTCTTACACCTTACAACGTCAGATTATCCAGACTGGTTAGTTTCATCACCGAGGCTTTGTTTTTTGTACAGCCTTTATTGATTCTTAATCCTTGTCCTTTCTTTCGGACTCTTTCTCAGGTTCTTCCCATACCGTTCACAAAAGTGAATGGTATAAAAAGGGCAAAGAGGATGAGTCTGTTTGATAAACACGGCGTTAAGTGGTCTACAAATCTGTGGTTTGAAGAGCAACGTAAGAGAATGAGAATTGTAGGATGGTTGGAAAGAGTTCTGTGACGCTAATGGTGTGAAGATAGGAGAATCTATCATGTTGGAGCTGATTTGGGAAGCAGACAGAAGCTCTGTTCTTAAGTTCTGTTCCAAGGTGAATCCATAAAGGATAATAAATTGTACCTGAAGTTATTGGATTCCATGAATCAATGTTATAACTAGTGGAATCCCTTTTAACAATGGTTGTCCTAAGAGCATGTTCAATGCAAAAAATACTTTGAGAATATCTTAACAAAAAAAAAAAAAAAATTAAATAATAAAAAAATCTAAACTAATCAGAAGATGACACACAATAAATGAGTTTCTTAAAAGTTAAGAATTGGTTCTTCTCTCTTACTTTTTTTTATTTTATTATTATTTTTGGTTAAGAAACTCTTTTAAAAAACTTGCATTGAACATGGTCTGAAGTTCAATTATGAATGCTATCTTTACGTGAAGAAGACATTGTAAGTTGCTTTTGTTCCCAATTATATTGTGAGCTTGTGACAGCACTTATTTGTTGGCTAAGCTGATAAAGATATGTTTTTTTGAGCTAAGGACAATATCTTGAGCTAATATGTAGTTAAGTCTTATATAAATGATGAATACACTGAGCAAGGACAATCAATCATTCAGTGATTAGATTTGTTTATAAGAAAAAACTAATTTGGAAACTTGCAGAAACAATATCTTGATTCTTGAATCCAAAAGTCAATAAAATAGCATCAAAGAACAAACACCATTACATGAAAGGGTAAATCATATATCAACTAAACATTTTTATGCTTACTTCTTGAGTACTTGCATTTGCACGTTTTTCTTTAAGTGATTCATTTGCCATTTTCCACTCTTGGTTTTTTTTTCTTGAATCTTGGTCCAAAAATCCAAGATTCTTGAGTACTTGCATTTGCACGTAGTCAATGTGGGTAACTATTAAAAAATAATATAATTATTTAGTATTAAGTATTAACAAAACGAAGTCAATAGAAAATCAAAGACCTATTATTATATATATCTATCTCTGTACGTACCGACGAATAGTCCATCAAATCTCATAGTTACACACATTTAACAAAAAAAAAAATAAGAAGAAGCAAAGACTTCAAAGACTTTTGGTAAACGAAAATTAGAAATGATGAAGAGAAACAAGAAGCTTTTGGTCTTCTTCATCTCCATCTTCTTCTTGGTGGAACTCAGCAGAGAACAGAACAATAGAAGAACCGAAGTCAATGTTGGTGTTGTAACAGATGTAGGGACAATGCACTCAGCCATTGAAATGCTCTGCATCAATTTGTCTCTAGCTGATTTCTACTCTTCTCGTCCTCAATTTCAGACAAGGCTTGCTCCCAACATTGCGGACTCTAGAAACGATGTCGTTGGTGCAGCTGCTGCAGGTACCTTACATCTACATATACATAATTAAAATGTATGGCTTTGTTTTTGTTTTTTATTTATACAACATGCATATGGTAACAAAACGATGCCACATTTTTTTTGAAAATATAATTTACTAATTATTCTTTAATTTGATTTGAAAACTACATTGTGAATTTTAGGCTTCTGTTTCTTCATCTTAGAACGCATGTAGTCTCTCAATATATGACAAAAAGTCTTTCTACTACTGCATACTTTTAAATTTGTTTACAAATAGCCGAAAAGTCATTGTATTAGAGTATTAGTTACTAAATTTAGTTTCGTTTTAAGAATCGTTGAATATTCTTTAATTAATTTTGTTAACTAATTTGATCTAAATTAGCAAAAGAGCATGTTTTGACGAATTAGTTAAAGGTTGACCGATAATCCATTATCAAATACCAAGTTGCCGAAGTCGCGGTTAAGAAAATCATAACAAGATTTTCATGCACCTGGAACGTTGACGAGACAAAACCGGTGGATTTGACTTATTATTTTAAGCCAATGACTCCTTTTAGCTTCTTCATATTTCTTGTTTTTTTTTCACTTATGGATTCTATATATGCTCAATATATTTTACACTTCGATCATTTTTGCATAGTGTATTTTTTTCTTTTCTTTTTGTTTGAGCATAGAACCCAAGGAAAGATGATAATGACATATAGGAAAGCCACTAGACTTTTTATGAAATTATCAGCATATGCCCTTGGTAGATTTCAGCCTAAACCCTAAATCAACGGTGAATCCGGTGGTTTTAGAGTTTTCACACTCATATACTTGTATTCAAACCAAAATAGCACTTTAAACTTTAAACTCAAGAGAGAGAGATATATTATTTTTTGTTTTCTCTTTTGAGCTTTAGCTGGCCGGTCTCACATCGGCCCGCCAAAATCCTCTACGGCCGGGTCATAGAAAAATATATGTGGTTTCTAGAATAACAAAATCGTCCTTCGTTCTCTGTTTTTGTTGCCACCGCCGTTTGTTGGCCAAATTTCCTTTAATGGTTGGTTTGTTATTATAAAAAAATTGAAAGATTTGTTGTAGATTACCACACTTAATTATGTTTAATCTTTCATCTCATAATATTAAAAAGCACTTCTCACCAAATCTTGTTATCAACCGGAAAAGTAGCTTAGACAAAGTATAGAGGTCACATGATCGAATAACGCTTTGGACGGGACTAATATTACATGTTTTGGTTCTGAGCATGAGAAAATTAACGGGTTTCGGCGCAGAACCTCCTGATAATCCAAAAAAAAAAACACTTCTCTATAGATCATCTACATCAATTGGTCAAGCTCTAAGTCTTTTGTGAACCCGTACTGCTAGAACTTGTGTTTCCGCAACATTGACATACATTTCGAGGGTCTGCTTATAATCAAAAAAAGAAAAACTCTTATTGGTTGTTGTCTCTCTTTCTCTCTCTCTGAGGCAAAACCGAAAAAGATGCGGGTTAATTTCCTATACGGTTTTATTTTTTTTTCCCCCTCTTTGTCATTTAACTTATATCCAAAATCTACTGTATCAAGAATACATTCATTGTAACAATATGTGACCTAAAATAGCTATAAATACTCTGTTCTACATAAGGACATGATCAATAAACACTTGTTAAAACCACTTATAACCAAAGTTATCAAAAATCGAACCAGCACACCTCATGGATAGTACTGAAGAAGAAAAAACTCAAGCTTAATGACAAAGCACACTTTTTTTCTCTGCCCTAATTTAGGGGAGAATGATAATGCAATGTTCATGAATTATCATGAACCATCAAAATATAATGTAGGGGATACAAGATTTTTTACACTATTATTGTAGGCTGAGTTAATTGCTCTAATCTTGTGTTCTACAGATTTTATCTATGTTTGTACTGTTAGGTCCATCTATTTGAAGTCATTATAATTCTCTATATGTTAACGGGTAGAACAGAAGAAATAATTTGTTTCTTTATTTCCTTTTAGTTAATGCATGTTTGAATCAAGTCCTCACCTACTCAACTAATGTTGTCTTCGTTTTGACGTTGTAACAGCTCTTAAACTGATAAAGAACAAGCAAGTGATAGCGATTTTTGGGCCATGGACGTCCATGCAAGCTCATTTTATGATCGATATTGGGCAAAAGTCGCAGGTGCCGATGGTTTCCTATTCAGCAACAAGCCCGTTTCTTACTTCTCTCCGCAGTCCATACTTCTTCCGAGCTACATATGAGGACTCCTTTCAAGTGAACGCCATAAGATCTATCATCAAGCTTTTCGGGTGGAGAGAGGTCGTGTTTGTTTACGTCGACAACACGTTTGGTGAAGGTATAATGCCACATCTTACTGATGCATTACAAGAGATCAACGTTCGTATACCATACAGATCTGTTATATCTCTCAATGCCACTGATCATGAGATCTCTCTTGAGCTTTCTAAAATGATGACCATGCCCACAAGAGTGTTTATTGTCCACATGTCCTCTTCTCTTGCCTTAAGAGTCTTTACTAAAATTAAGGAGATTGGTTTAATGAAACCAGGATATGTTTGGATCATTACCAATGGACTTGCTGATGACTTAAGTTCGATAAATGTGACAAGTATTGAAGCTATGGAAGGGGTATTGGGTGTTAAAACTTATATTCGAAAATCCAAAGACCTCGATAAGTTTAGAGTTCGGTGGAGAAAGAGGTTCCCGGAGATGGAGCTGAATGTATTTGGATTGTGGGCTTATGATGCTATCACCGCGCTCGCGACAGCCATTGAAGAAGCTGGAACAAATAACATGATCTTTAATAATGTGGATCTTGGAAGGAATGTTTCTGAACTCGAAGCTCTTGGTTTATCTCAATACGGTACAAAACTTCTCCAGACACTCTCACGAGTTCAGTTCAGAGGACTTGCTAGAGATTTCCGCTTTGTCAAAGGGCAACTGCAACCATCGGTGTTTGATTATAAATGTGATCGGAACCAGAGAAAGGTCAATAGGATTCTGGACGGAAGAAAATGGTCTTGTGAAAAAACTAGACCAAGAACCACAAAGCATGGGAGCTTTATCCACTTGGCAAGATCATCTTAAGCATATCATATGGCCTGGAGAGGCTAATTCTGTTCCCAAAGGATGGGAGATCCCAACGAACGGGAAGAGGTTACGCATTGGAGTTCCAAAGAGATCTGGTTACACCGATCTTGTAAAGGTCACAAGAGATCCTATCACCAATTCACAAGTAGTCATTGGTTTTTGCATAGATTTCTTTGAAGCTGTGACACAAGCAATGCCTTATGACGTCTCCTATGATTTCTTTCCTTTCGAGAAATCTGACGGTAAACCAGCCGGGGATCACAACGACCTGGTCTACCAAGTGTATCTCGGGGTGAGTTAAACCATTAGTCCACTACCAATAGATTACCCTTTGTAAAAATATCTCTTGATATGTTCTTTTTCCTTTACTCTATCACAGAAGTATGACGCGGTTGTAGGAGATACGACTATACTAGCAAACAGGTCTTCTTACGTGGACTTCACATTTCCCTTTACTAAATCAGGTGTGGGATTGATTGTCCCTGTAGAAGACCAAGTGAAAAGAGACAGTATCAGTTTCTTGAAGCCTTTAACATGGAAACTGTGGATGACTTCCTTTTTCATTCTTCTTCTTCCTTATTGGATTTACTGTTTGGGTTATTGAACATAGGATTAACCCGGATTTTCGTGGACCGGCTAAGTACCAAGCCAGTACAATCTTCTGGTTTGCCTTCTCTACCATGGTTTTTGCTCCAAGTAAAGTCAATCTCCCTTTCTACATATATCACAACATATAGTGATTGTTTCTATGTATATTTCCTTATAATGCTTACTCTCTCGAGTTGTGGTTTGTAGGAGAAAGAGTGTTCAGCTTTGGAGCTAGGTTTCTGGTTATAACATGGTACTTCATCGTGCTCGTGTTGACTCAAAGTTACACGGCCAGCTTGGCGTCCCTTTTGACATCACGACAACTTGATCCAACCATAACCAGCATGAGAAGTTTGCTTGAGAAAGGAGAAAACGTTGGATATCCAAGGACATCATTCATCTTTGGAAAGCTTATAGAATCGGGTTTCGCTCGATCCAGCCTCATACCCTATGATACCGCGGAAGAATGCGACAGGCTTCTGAGAAAAGGATCAGAAAAAGGCGGTGTCTCTGGAGCTTTCATGGAAGTACCATACACGAGGCTCTTTCTTGGACAATACTGCAAAGCTTATCAAATGGTTGAAGAACCATTTAGCGTTGATGGATTCGGCTTCGTGAGTTTCCATTAAAAAATCTGTTGTGACAATTTTCAAACGAAGCTATAGATCATGCTCTATATGCTAACAAGATCATGTCTCTTTTTCCCAGGTTTTTCCGATTGGATCACCTCTGGTTGCTGATGTATCAAGGGCCATCCTAAAAGTGGCAGAATCACCCAAAGGGAAAGAGCTTGAGCTTGCATGGTTCAAGAAGAAAGATGAAACCTGCCCGGATCCAGTCACTAACCCTGATCCAAATCCGTCTACATCATCTAGGCAGCTCGGGGTAGATAGTTTCTGGGTTCTGTTTCTTGTTGCCTTTGCAATGTGCGTTTTCACCCTCGGGAGATTCACTTTCTTTTTCTTCAAGAAAAGTCAAGTGAATGATTTGTGGCAAGAGTTTAATCAACCAGACGGAGATTCGTACATCAACAATGTGGAGAAATGTCCGTGTTCGTCAAGCCGACACATGCCTGAAAACAACAGTCAGGAAACAAACCAAGCAGATAACGAGTAAGACACAATCAGACACAAGTAACTGTTTGAATATCGCAAGATACATTTGTTCTTTGTGCATGGACTTTGGAGAATATAACAATCATTAGAATTAGTTAAAGCATGTCTCTACGTGTCATCGTTTACTTGAGTTCACAAAACAACTACTTTACAAGATTGCATAAGTCTACAGTGGGAGAATAATTCATCAAGGATGCAAGAAACTCTGTAAGAGCAGAATCATTTTCATGCTTTGCCTCAGAACAATGTTTGTCAAACCAAAATGTTGCAATTAACTCAGATTATATAAATTAAGAGTTTATACTGGTATATATTTTGTTTTTAACATTTACTCGTATCAATTGAATGTCGCAACTCAGATGTATAAATTAAAAATTGGGCAACTCAGAGCTTCCAGAATATAAAAGAAGGATTATACTGGTATTTTGTTTTTTGGGTTTAGACTGGAGGTATCTTTCTTTCTTTTTTCACTGAATAGTAACCAAAGATTACAAAACAGAGCATAGGTAAGCAAACACCAAACATAAAGACAACCTGAGAGCAACCCCAATAGAGACCCTCCATTTGAGTGTCTTAACATTATATAATAATAAAAAAAGAAAAACACGATTTTAAAATAAAAAAAAATTATGACGAATCGCGTCGTGACATGTGTTATAAGAACCTATAAGAACGGATCTTAAATAAGACACCGTTCTTCTATTATTTATCGGCATCTCATTATTTTTTATTTATTTTTTGAAACTAAGACCCCAATGGGTCTCCATTCCATTGGGTTTGGTCTGATCCGCACAAAGCTTGGTGAGAGGTATCCATTCTTAGATATATAAATTAAGATTTTTTAAATATATATGTATATAATAAATACACATTAACATTACTTAAGAATAAAATACATAAGATAAAGAATATATTTCATCTAATATAACAAGGGTTGGCCAAAACAAAACAAAAACAAAAGAGAGAGAGAGAGAGAAAAGAGAATATATACGATTCTTTGTTGGTCAATCAATGAAATCTGAAACCGTGATTGGCATCTTCAAGTTTCTGCAAAAATCGTTTTCTTTTATTTGTTGGGAGACAAGAATATTTGACATGAAAGCACTCAAATCCACCAAACTAAATATAATATATATATATATATATATATATTATATATAATATATATATAATGACAAAATAGATAAATATATATAATGAGCAAAAAAATTATATAGTGTATAATTTTCTAATCAATCATCACTTTCTTGTAATGAAATTTCAAATAAATAATAAATAAAAATATCATTTACAAATATTAAATAAAAACAACAATGGAAATACTTTTGAGAGGAAAATAACCACTAACTTCTTCCAAAACAGAGACGGAGTGGGGAATTCTTAACTTTCAAATTGGTTTGAAATCTGCAGTAAAAACTTTCCAATCTATCGTTTATATGGTAACGAAACGATACAATTTTGTAACGAATATGCTTATTTATCATACGAGTGGGTCGAAAAGCTATAAACCATCTTCTATCATTTTTCTCTTTCCATACATCTCAGTATAAAAACACAAAGATATAAATAGTTATATTTTTCATCATTTTTTATTATATATAAAAATACAAAATTTATAACTAGTTCGTAATTGTAACTAAAATCATGTGATACAGATTTATCATTTATATTATGTCATCATGTATGCTAATATGAATATATGTGTTTATGATTATAAGTTGTATAAAGCAAATGTATTTGAAGGACTTGTTGTTATGTGAATCGTAAAATAGTTCACGTTCGCATTAGAAATGATGGAATTTCAACTCAAAACGAGTCATCAATTGTTAGATATTAGCCCATAAAACTTATATATTATTATGGAAATATTTTCACTTCCAATTGTAAACATTTTAATAGTTCATGGTCAAACTCACGGTTACATTACGACAGAATTGGTTGGTTATCTCTTTACTTCAAAGCATGTTTTGGATCGAATATATTAATATATGTGATTTTTATTAGAAATTTAGTGTTTCATTCTGTTATTACAAGTATCGTAATTAATTATGAAAATTTTGAATGGAGAGATACAATACATATGGTTCGTCAGCGAAGAGGGACAGTATGCACACATGTCTTCATTCAAAACCTACAGGTTCCCACACAAGCTAGAAGGTTTCATGCGATGGTTTGAAGTTAGCTAACCATAAACATTGGATAGAGAAAATAGATTGAATTGCTTCATTCTTTATTTTTTTTAATATACCACATTTGTAAATGATTATTTTTCGGATTTCTGTTCAATAAATTTGATATTTCATCCAAAAAAAGTGTAAAATGAATTAAGAAGATACATCATTTATGAACAATTTTAAAAAAATAAAAAAATAAAATTCAAAATAGGGTTAGTGAAGTACACTTCTCCAACGGTTTTTCTTTTTTTTGTGCATATCAAAAAATTTAAAACGTCTCTCCATTCAAAACCTAAATCAGGAAGAGCAAAACTTGGTGGCCTATCAAATCTGATAATTTGGGCGAGGCAAATAAGCAGTGCTGATTGCGTATATTCACATAAATGAGGAACAACCACTTGTAAGTTGTAACCATCTCCATCACTAAGCGATATCTATTATGTTCCTCGAATTTTTAGAAGAAAAACGAAAATTAGCTAAATATATATGGCAGTAATTCAAAAATACCAATTTTACTATTTTTCAAAAAATACCATTTTTACTATTTTACAAAAAATACTACTGTTCACTGTTATTTTCAATAATACTAATTTTATAAAAACTCAAATTTATAAGGATTTATAAAACATGTTTATAATGATTTATAAAATATGTTATAAACCTTATAAAACATGGTTTATAAACCGTTATAAACATGTTTTTTACACCTTTATTAATTTAAATATTTATAAATCACTTTTTATAAATGTTTATAAAAGTAGTATATTTGAAAAAAAATAAAAATTGATATCAGAAAAGTGATATCAGAAAAGTGGTATTTCTTAAAATTTTCCAATATATTATAGGTAGTGAATGGGAACAACTGTCATGTGTGGTACAGTTATTTGGTGGTTTTTTATTGAATATTATTACCATTCAACAATAATTGTATAACTAATCGTGGTGTATTAATGTGATGATTAAAACTTATAAAAATTAGTTGTACCGCTTTTGGAAACCGTGCATGAGCAAAAATGATGAACCGTTCAATTTTTATTATTTTTATAGACACTTCAAAAAATATTTTAAAAATTTGTAAATTTATCTTATTAATTGATACAATTTTTTGGTAAGAACAAAATTAGTTGGATCATAGAAAATGTATATTAATATTAGTAATAATTAATTATTATTATTATATCCATACCGTATTTATTATTTTTTGCTTGTCTCGTTCATTTCACATTAACTGTACTTGTTCTATTTATATCGTTTAATTCGATTAATCCATGCTGCCTCATCCATTTTTAACATTTTAAACCTTAATATATTATGCAACCATGCGGATTTGAATCCGGATAATAACATAACAACAATATTTTAAAATTTTTAATTAATTGTTAGTTTTTCGCTTAGTTTACCAAAGTAACAAAAAGAACTAAAAATTGAAGCATTATTAAAAAAAAAATCATTAGATGTACGCAGAGTTCCAAAATGATTTGAAATTAATGATTTATTTATGAGAATTCTTCATTTGTACAAAATAGGTCAATTTTGGGTTGAGAAGGACGTAGAATGGAAAAGCGGAGATCTATTCAGTTACAAGAAAAAAGCAATGTTTAGCTGGTGAGTTTGTGCATGTAAAACTGCAAATTGTAAGCAATGTTTTTTAAAAAAAAACTTTAAATTGTAAGCAATGTTTTAGAAGTTTTTATGTCTTAGCCAACGAGGCTTGTTTTGTTAGAAAATAGCCAAATTTGAACTTCAATTTGGCAAAAACACTAGTGGTAATTAAAGGAGATTTTTCACAGATGACTTTAACAAATACCATAGGTTATGTATAAATTTAATGATATGTGCTTTAACAAAAAAACAAAATTAATGCTATGTGAAATAATAGCATGTCATATTAAAAAAAATAACATGTTAAAAAATATAGCATATCATCAAAAAATATAAGTTTAAAATAAAATATCATCAAAAATAGTATGAATTTTTTATTATAAAACCGTGAAAATTATCATCTCACTTAAAAGTTATTTACATATAAAATGGTCATAGTCATTTTGCAAATAACCGCTAAGTAAAGGTAGTCGATTTAAATTTGTCTTAAAGTTCTACAATCCAATCTATGGTTTTTCCTTTTGTGAAAATTGTTAAAAATCTATCATTTTTCTTTGTAACAAATTTCTTACCTTCAACTATAATCTTCTTTCATTCTTTTCAGGTTATATTATCATTTTTTTCGTTTTTTATTATTCAAAATATTTGAATTCTAACATTTAGTATTTTACTTGATATTCCTAATCATAGAAAATATTAGAACTTTTATTTATTATCGGAATAGAATAAATCATAACATTTTAAGATGGCGGAATAATAACCACTAAAACAACAACAAAAAATCCAAGTTTGAGAACATGAAACTAATTTAATTGTTAACAAACCTAATATAAAAGTATAAAATAGAATGAAATGAGATAGCTATATACTTATATTAAGAAAATAGTTAATGTTCGGGTGCCAGGTTTCTTATCAAGAAAAAAAAATAGTTTTATATGTACGTCACGAAACACCCACGGTAACAAAGAAAACACCAAGTTGGGAATATGTGTTTTATCTATATATAAAATCCTTAAAATGATTTTAAATAATGGTTGTGCCTCCAATTTAGATAAAATATATTTTTTTAAAGATAAAATAGTTTTTTTTTAGCACCAATGTAATGTTATCAAACATAGTTACATATTTTTTATTATATATTAATATGCCGATGCAATATGATGAGTCTTTTGCTTTTTTCGCGTCCCGTCAAGAATATTTAACGTAATACAGCAGCATGCTAATGCTTTTCCTCTTTTTGTCGTGAAGCTTAACTTGATCATTTAGAAAATCAAAATTTAATGAACAAAAAAATGTAATGTTCAGATATTTAAAGTGGAATTCGATTATCCATCGGAAATCCATCAATTATTATCTTTTTTATATAAAATCATTTTTTTGTATGAATGTTTTTTTTTTGTAACTGGATATAATATGGTGTAACAAGGGGTATTTGAACTCAGATTTGGGAATCAACCATAGAGATTTTCACCAACTGTACTGTTGATATTTTTTAAATGTTAAGTTCATATTTTATTTTATTTTTAGTCACTCATCGTTTATTATTTATTTGTGCAATTTATGAAAAGGAATAAGAGTTTGAGGAGCATTTCAAACCCAAGTGGCCATGGCTCATAGCCTCATATATACAACCGAAACTTGCTCTTTTGTGAAGTGGATGTAATGATCTATCTATGTCATCATCCCTGGATTGTTATATACTTTCATATAATAAATGATTGTCCTATACACTAGATATAGAGAATATTCTTTCCCAAAAGGATTTACTTTACTTTGTTTTTCACACATGAGCGTTTACCGATATACTTTTAATGAAATTACTCACTAACTTTTTTTTAGGTAAACATTTTCCATCTTAAAGGTTAGTCTTACTCGTTGGTTAGCGCGATTCATCTAACAAGCGAAAAAATAAGGTTTTGAATATGAAGATAATTAAGACTAAGAGCATCTGCAATCCTACTCTATTTTTGGCTTCAAACTCTATTTTGAAGTAAATTTCTCTCCAATCCTACTCTATTTCTCACTTCAAAATGGAATAAAAATTGAGATTGCTCCATATTTGGAGCAAACCTATTATATATTATAGGTTCTACTCTATTTTGGAGTTGAACTTTTTTTTTTACAAACTGGTCCTTTAAATATTATATATTTTTATTTTGTATTATTTTATCAACACAACAATAATTATTATCGATACACTATAATTTTTTAAAAAATATAAAATAAATAATCATAAATAATTGAAAACTACAATTTTTATTTTTAAAAACTGCATAATAAAATAAACTTAAAAATGCATTACAAGTGTTGAAATTAAAGATAATATTTTTAAATAAAATTTTTTTATGTTTTTATGATATTATGTAACTTTCTTTTTTTCTATGTCAAAAAATGTAACTTTTTTTATTTAATAAATATTTAATTTATAATTTATAAAAGTTTTGTAAGAAAAAAAATGGGGTTAATTTGTAAATTTTAGAATTAAAAGGTATTAATAATAAAATAAAAATAAAATCTATTTAGAATATTCTTTTTTGGAGTAAAAAAATGGAGTTATACATTAGAGCAAAACTCAATTCCATTTTAGAATTACTCTATTTTGGAGGAAAAAATGGAGTTTAGGAGAAAATAGAGTTTTACATTGGAGATGGTCTAAAGAATTAAGAAATGGCAGATTTTCATGATGAGTATACAGACGAGGAGAGATTCCAAACCGCTAGAAGTTTTTTTTTTTTTTTAAACTTCTTAAGTAAAAGTATTTTATATTTTTAGAGTAATTGTGATATTGATTCTTTTGGGTCATTTTAGAGAAGCCATCGACTAATGAGTCTGCTCCACAGCTTTTTTTTTTTAAGATAATCTTGTATTCACCGATTATGTAGTTTCGTGTGTGGTCCCATAACTTTTTTACATATTTTTTAGAATAAATAATCAAATCATGAAATATCTATATGATGGTAAATACTCTTTTAACTTCATATGGTTGAAATTCAGTTTGCAATTAATTAGAAAAAATTGAAAGAAAAAAAAACACAAGTGAAATGCAATACATGACTGAGAAACTCATTGCTACTCTTTAACAAAAAAAAAAAAAAAAAAAACTCATTGCTAGTTTTATTTCCGTTGAAATTATTTCTGGTAGTTATTTGGTGAATGTGATTTCTTTTTATATAAAAAAAGAGAGCTAACAATTGTAAAAATTTATTCTTATTTTTTGTTTGATTATATTAGGGAAAATAGTCGAAATATGAAATTAAAAAAAAACAAATTATATAAGAAAACAAATAAATCTACGAAATGATTGACCGTGCAAAAGTTGTACCGGCCTCCACTGCTGAAAGGTGCAAGTGGAAGCTGACGAAACGTGGGACACAAGTTATGTCACATAACGAATGCATACAAGATAATAGTGCAGATACATCTGTTATGTTTCTTCTTTTTTTTTTTTAGAAGAAAAGCATTTGTCATGTTTTTTTTTTTTTTGAACAAGGTTTCATTTGTCATGTTTCTTATTTCCTCGTAAATGCAAATACAATTATAGTTTCCCCCAAAAAAAATAAATAATATTTCTTTTTTTGTTAAAGTATTCTATAAATTTTGAAACACGTGACTAGAAAACACCAATATTGAAACTTCAATTTTTTGGGTAAATAAATAAATATTATTTCATTGGACAAACATAAACTAAAATAGTATTGTTGAGTTGCAATAACACGGTGCTTGGTGCTTTTATATTCTTAAAAAAAGATGTATTGAGTTCTTTAATGACGAACGTATTGAATTTTATAATTGTGGTAATGATTCTCATTGTGACAATGTGCCAAATCAATTTGGACCAAAGATATTGTTGGTCGAATCTAATCTTAGTTGTGTGCTTAGATAATACAAAATATAATTGAATTTGTGTAGTGACAACGACGGGTGAGTTCAAATTTTCTGTGTTAAGAACTAATATATTTTCTATGTTAATCTTGTCATGTAGAGAAACTAAACTATGTGCCCACTGTTGTGAATATTAGTTGGATCTGATTTGTGTTATAAATCGATAAGAGGGTATTATGAAAGAATGATAATTAGTACTTTAAAAAAAAAAGAACGATAAGTAGAAGAGGTAAAAGAGAAAGGTATAATATAATAATAATAATGTTATTTTTTAGGCACCCCTAATTGTTAAGGTAAAAACTAAAAAGACCATTCTTCTTTAAATAGCAAAACTTTTATATCAAGCGAATAAATAACCTATGTTAATCACAAATAGTGTTATTAAAAAAATATTTTAATTATATATATATATATTATTTTGTATTCTTAAAAAAAAAAATTAACTAAATCTCAATTTTATCCATACTATTTAGATTTAGTAATTTAAAAAGATTTATTTATTGTATTAACATAAGGTATAAAAAAATATTTACATATTTTTTAATATGTGTAAAAAATATTAAAATAACATTTTTGTGAACATTAAAAAAAAATATTTTACTAATTTCAATAAAAAATGTAAAACTATACTACTCCCTCTATTTTTTAATAATGATGTTTTACGTTGTACACACAAATTAAAAAAATTTATAAAATATATATTGTAAGTTTGTAACCTTCTTCATTATTGTTTAATTTAAATTTATTAATTAATATAAATTAAAAAGTCATTTATTTTTACTTTTTGTAGTGATTTGTGAGAATATCACTTATTTTCAAACAAAAAAATCCTAAAATATTAACTATTAACAAACGAAAAGAGTATTAATTAACATGTATTCTATGCCATTTTAATAACCGTCATAAATATTTTATTGGTTGGTTTTTTTAAAGAAAAAAAAAAGCGTCAACCGATGACTAGAAAACACCGATCCAGTTAATAAACATCAATTTTGGTAAACATTTTACTGGTCTTTTCAACATCTTTTTAATATTTTATATAAAATTGTTGATATTATTCAGAGTGGATATCTTGTTGTAATTTTTAAACGGATTCGATTTCTAATTTTGTACCGAATGGTAAAGTATGTACTGATAATTTTGTTACTAGTCTTAAAAAGTACAAAACAAATTTTATCGTGGTAATGGTCGCAAATCAAATTTTATTGGATGTCAGAACATTTATTTTTTATTTGACTCAGATTTATTTTTGTGTAATTTAATGGTAGATTTAGTTGGTAGATTTTTTTTGTTGCATACTTATTTGTCAGATTCATCACCAACAAATCATACTTATTGGTCATAAACTTTATTTGGTAGACTTTACTGTGAATTTTCGGCAATGATGAATCATTTTAATAGGTTTAAGGAGTTGTTCAAATGTAATACAAAAACAATCCAGAATCCATATCCTATGATTTTTTTGATGAAATCACCACATAACCTAGAGAGAAGCATTTAGACCACATCAACGCACCAATTGAGAAAATGATGCACAAAGGGATTTGTTAGGACTTTAACCCACAATTATCATTTCCTCTACGTCCTTTCTCAATCACTTCTGTCTATCTTATTATTGTGCAAACATTGTCATTTACCACCAAAGCCAGTGTGCTCTTTCACTGTGCCTTATGTCGCACTAAATATCTTGTGGGCCTCTAAATCATCACAGATTTTCCGTTATATACCTGGCAGAAAAAATGAAAATACTTCAGTTTTTTTTATTATATCTCTAATATTTAAGACTAAGCATTACCAAACAGGTGGTGTGACCTAGTGGTAGTGTAAGAGGGTTGGTTCCTTTGTACCTCGAATTCAAACTCCCTTTGGGTATTAGGGGAGAAAAGCCCAAAACTTTTACAGTTAATATAAAAATATCTAGGACTAAGCATTTTTAAAGCACTTTTTGGGGAAGATTTAGAATTAGACTTGTTTATTACTATGAAAATATTTTACGATAAATGATTTGTTGAAAAGTGATTTCTTATAATGATTGATCAGCCTCAAGCGAATGGAATAGAAAAAAAATCAGGTTTAAACTTTTTGAACAGTAAATGAACTTTAAATTTTTTTGCGAAATAAATTTTTATACTATATATTTGAAGGTTTGAACTTCTTACGTTTCGTTAGTTTATTTGTTTTCTTTAAACTATTTCAATTTCATTGGTCAAAACATATTTTTTTAATGGCATAAATACATCTACTACAAGGATAAGTGAAATATAAGTGTTAATTTCAATTTTTTTAATAAAAATATTCGTAATAAATTTATATTTTATATAAAATTAATTTACTATTTTTCCTTAAACTATTTCAGTTTTATTGGTCAATACATAATTTTTAATGGCATACATGCTTATACTATAAGGATAATTGAAACATAAGCGTTAATTTCTACTTTTAAAAAATTTGCAATATATTATATATATAGCTGATTTCAGAATATGCCTATATATATTGTAAGGATTAGTATCCTCACCATTTCAATAATAAAAAGAATGAATTTTCTTTAGAAAAAAATAATAAAAAGAATGAAAGTAAAAAATTTAGTAGTTAACTAATGCAGGGGGACAGATCACATGTTTTAAAATAGACCGATCACAGGATAAATATAAATATTTATAACAACATAGCATTAATTTAAATCTGATGACAGCTTTTGATGGACAGTGGACACGATATAGCATGGACTAACTTTACCTCTTGGCTCTTGTGTTCGTTTTCTAAAAATAATTTTAGTTGTTACATGGAACATATGGAACTCATGTAAATGACTAATCCCATGACGAATGCTCTTGAACATGAAACTTATATAACTGACTAATTCATTTCATGGTACTAATCAAGTGCAAAATTCTAGTTCGTCAATAAATCATGCGGTAAACAAGTATGAATAAACCTTTAACAAACAAGGAAGAAAAAAATATGAATAACAAGTCTACATAATTCACACACTAATCATCAAAATAAAATATCAATTATTATTGAAAGGAAAGAAAGATATATGTAATATTTTTTTTTAAAAACATATATATTTTTTTTTTTACTTTTAAGTGATGTTTTAAAAAAGTTTGTTTCAAATTACGTAATATTTTCAATATTTTATGAAAATTAATTGGTTTTGTTTTGTGATTTTTTGTATTTTACAGTTTATTTTTTTATTAGTTGAATTATAATTAGGTAGATAGTAAATGATACTTTAGTTTAGAAAAAAAAAATTAATCTATGGTTTATTCATAAATCACATGTATAGTATACGATTCATACATGATTTTATTGATGATTAAAAAAATATTTTAACATTTTCTTGATTTATGCGTGTCATCTTTGCGCAGAAATCATGCTAATTATTCTAATTTTATCGAATGTCCCCAAAAGAACATTTTAATGATGATTAGGTTTTCGACACAATATAAAAAAACTCAGCCTAAATTTATATGTTGTCAAAACCAGACAATGTAGTGGGTTTGCATTTTCGAGCAATTTCATATTCGCATGGTTCTCCATTCTTAGTTTTTGTTGTAAATGGTCTTGAACACTAAACCTCACAAAATAAATCATTCGAAATATTTGCGATCTCAATAAATCATTTTTCCAAATTATCATTTTTATTTTTTATTAGGATTAGTAGATGTTAATGGGCCATAAGGCCTTAATCTCTAGAGAGTATGTGTAAGATGTCACAAATTGAAAGTTGGGAGGGACCTTGACTAATATATAAGAGACTTGAGCCAATCCACTCATTGCCAATTGGTTTTAGGTTGGAAGCTCATGAAACTTAACATGGTAGCACAGTCCGATCCGCACACTCTCGTAATCCGGTCCAGAAAATGGCTCGTGCCCCTCGATCCGAAATTGATGGTCATGGCGAGATTAATGGCTAGAAGGACCATTATCTCGAGGGGAGGTATTGGGATTAGTAGAGGTTAATGAGCCATGAGGCCTTAATCTCTAGAAAGTATGTGTAAGTTGTCCCACATTGGAAGTTGAGAGGGATCTTGACTAATATATAAAAGACTTGAACCAATCCACTTATTGCCAATTGGTTTTGGGTTGGAAGCTCAGAAAACTTCACATTTTTAGTTCGTAAAATCCAACACAATAAAAATGAGAATGATGAACAAATTTGCGATTTATAAACAAATTTGAGAAAATCGCAAATTTTATGATATCGCGATTTTCTCAAATTTTATCAAAATTTAATAAACAAAAATGACAAATTAGATGAAAATGGGATTACTCAAAATTAGGAACACACCTACCAACTCATATGTGAGTTTTTAATTAGGTTTATAATTTTTGTCTTTTTCGGTTTAGTTTTAATTTTATAGTTAGATAATATTTGTTGATTTTTCAGTTTAAAATTACGGTCAAATACTAATATTTTGTGTGGTTTTTAGTCGAGTTTGTTAATTTGTATTGCTTTTTAAAAAATAAAAATACTTAATATTAATTCATCCCATTAAAATGGATTTTGGTACATAGACCTCGGCAGAGAGAATCAAACAAAAGTGTGGTAATAGACTAGGAATATTAATTGGTTAAAATTAGATAAAATATAATCTACGGTAAAACCTCTATAAATTAATAATGTTGGGACTTCAAAATTTTATTATCTTATAGAGTTATTAATTTATCGATAAATTAATAATTTATTAATTTATAGAGATATTCTCGATTTGAACTTTTAACGTTCATCAAGAAACAATAAAAAAATGTTTTCAAAATTATAAAATTTATTTAGAAAATATCAAATCAAAAAATTTAAAGATAAATAAACAATGTTTATAAGCTTAAAACAATAATTTAATCATATTTTACTATATTATCTTAGCTATATATGTAAATATATATGCTTAAATGTATAATTATTAATTTAGGTTATTATTGGGATCATATATATACATAAGAGTTTCAAAAAAATTATTATTTTATTATCTTATCGAATTTTGCTAATTTTTACACTGTTCCGACTCGGGACCAGAAAAATTTATTAATTTATAGTGATTATTAATTTATCGAGTATTAATTTATAGAGGTTCTACTGTACCTAAAATGTAAAATGTAATCGTAAACGCAAAAAAAAAAAAAAAATTCAAATATGCGACTGGAAAAAATAAACTCGAGACTTAAAAATATCGACCGCTGGCGGACATGCGACCGGAGGACGTCCTCTTTGCCATAAGGGACTAGGTAGCAACGGGTTGTCCAAATCCGACCACCAGGACCACTCACCGCATTAAATCGAAACATTCTTTACTTCCAGAAAAAAATGTTGAAAATCACGGAGTCTCCTACAGTCAAGAATGTCGACTTCCTCCGTAACCAACTTACATATACGATTTACTTCCGACTTCCAACTACGGATCGCCATACACATCACCGCTACTCGAACAAACACCTTCAATTCGGTCGGTATTAGTCGTCGTTGACGACAAGCTGACAACACCGCCGAGGGGAACCGCATATCTTCATGCGAAATCAACCGCTGCAGCTTCCTCTGACAAAGGCACAACTACCATTCGATGAGAGCAGACAACATCTCTAAGCCTCAAAGGAGACGCCACCGCACTCGAGCGAAGCATGCCTCCACTGAATCTCCACCAAACCCCTTTGTCGAGGCTATGGAGTTTGCGCAGTCACATTGGAAGCCACGTCACAGTGCCACAGAGAAGGAGAAGTCGCTTCTGATTTCTACCGCCGATAGTCCTAATCCCGACGATGAAGAACTTAAATGCTAAAGAGATGGATGGGAGTATTTCTCACGAGCCGGTGATAAACGCCGTCGATCGATCGAACCAAGTAGTGTTTCGATCGATAGGCTTCACTGATGGATCAAACCAAATCGTGTTGGGTCGTTTAGTCGGCCGATTCAGATATTCTAGCGGGTCCTGCTTGACTTGGATCGATCCACCATTCGACCCAATCAGGTCGATTGAGCTGGGTCGATTCAAGACCAAATTCTTCTGCTTGTTTTATTTCGTCGCCAGACGCACCAGTTTTCAGTAATTTGAGCATAACTTTTGATCCAACCATCTGATCGCTTTTAAACAACTTGGAGATGAAAGTTAACATTCATGGCTATCTTGTGTTCAAATTTGGGGATGATCTGATGGTGGAAAATCTTCCATATAATATCAAATTTCTGATGTCCAATCTTCAAAATATCAAAAAACGTCTCATTTGCTCAATACTCTAGATTATCTGTCAAATTTTTATAAATCATAAAAATACTGAAAATATTAATTTGTAATCAAATATCAATTAGTTTTTATTAAAAATATATAAAAATATTATTATATAGTAATAAAATACATAATATATCAAGTATATTTTTAATAAACCGGCACTGTAACATTTATGGACCGTAACATTTTTATCAAAGTAAGCTTGACATTGAGCTTTAAATTTTTTTTTTTTTTTTTTCGACATTGCATGCAAATAAATATAGGTGGCAAAACTAAAGTAAAAACCACTTGGGACAAAATGAAATTTAAAGATTTATAAAATAAGTGGCTTTAATTGACCAAATTCAATTAATTAAATTTCGGGGGTGACTCACTTTCTTTCTTTTTCCCCAGGTACTTCCTACCTATAAATATAACATCTCATCAAACCATTGTTTCATTCATTCTCAGCTTTCTTCTTTTTCTTCATATAAAGTGACAAAATAAACATAAAAAAAAAGAAGAAGAAGAAGAAAACCTGAGAGTAACAGAAGAACATTAAAAGAAAAAATGAGGCCCTTGAGCACTAAACAATCATCTTTAGATGTAGCTAGAAATGCCACGTTAGCAGAATCATTGGGAAATCACCGACCGCCCCAATCGCCATGGCATTCGCCGGTACCGTACCTATTCGGAGGCCTTGCGGCGATGTTAGGCCTCATAGCCTTCGCTTTACTCATCCTCGCCTGCTCTTACTGGCGCTTATCCACCTCCGGTGATGATTCCGGCGAAGGCAACGGCGGAGGAGCCGGCGAAGAGAAAGAGAGTAGGTCTGGAGATAAGGCGGCGAACGCTGCGTACGAGGAGAAGGTTCTTGTCATAATGGCCGGAGATGACTTGCCGAGGTTTCTGGCGACGCCGGCGGCGAACAAGTGTGTGTGTGGTGACGAGGTTAAAATAGTATTTTCGAAGGAAGATGGCGGTGGAGAGAGAGAGAAAGCCAAAGAAAATGAAGAGACAACGAGTCACTGAACTTTTTTTTTTGTTTTCTTTTTCTTCTCTCAGTTTTTCGTTTTTTTTTTCTTTTTTTTTTGTTACTTATTTGCCTTTTAGGTTTTTCTTTTTTGGGGATTTTCTTGGGAGATTTTCCTTCGTGTTTTCCCGAGAATGTAAATTTTACTGAGAGAAAATTTTGGGTTATGATTTATGAATGTTTGTTTGCAATTCCCTTTCCGATATTGGGGAAAACTACATTTTTTTCTAGATTTCGTAATTGTCAAGATACAATAATTATATCACAAATTACACAACACAAGTGATCATCAATTCAAAGCTTGCATTGTTTTAAAAATAAAACAACAAAAAAAAGCTTGCTATGGAAACGTAATTCATCCCAGACGTTTAAGATATACTCCCTCCGTTTTGATTTAAATGTCGTTTGGAGAAATATATCTACAATGTAATTGGATGTATCTGGATGTATTTTGAGTTTAATACATCCATATACATTTTCTCCAAATGACACTTAATTAAAAACAGAGAAAGTAATACATTCAATTCTTTGTTTAATTATTTTCAGACATTTTTTTTTCCATAGATATTCGCTTATTTACCTTTTTAATTATTAATTGTTTATAGTCATATCCTCCATGCATTTGTTTGTGTTACTTTCATATTTTTCATTGCCATGGAATTGTGCTAAATTAGCTATCAATTAGGATCTTTTAAATACCGTTGATAGTCCGTAACTAATTTGTATCCACCACCTAAATATTAGCTATATTCTTAAACTATTTCGTGTGAATAAAATAATGTTTTCTATGAATTAACATCGAATTCTTTTTGAATAAAGAATTTGAAACACATTGTATGATGTAAAACAAAATATAATTCGATTACTTGCCCAATTGGCTTGCTTTCCTTTTAATCTGATAATATCCGATAAACAAGACCAATTTTTCTTCTTTTCTCACGCTATTAATGCAAATAGATTTTGAAGTGAAGTGCACTCCACACAAACGTCTAAAGTTCAGGGTTTTGCGTTATCTTGGATCAACTTTTTTGTTTACAACTTACATTAATTTTATTTTTAATTTTGGTATTAATGGCTTTATGTCTAATATTCGATTAATTTTATAAAAAAAAAATCATAACGCCATTTAGATAGTTCAGGCTGATTTGCACAAACCTGCAGGCTACAAGTCCACTGATTTAACAAAGGTGAAAAAAAATTATAAATTTAATAGTCCATTAGTAGCAGCAAAATGATTTGTTAATTAGCTAGCTGTTTGTTCTCTGTATCTAAGAGCTGCATAAGGGAAACGTGACACGTGGGATAAAGAGAGTAATTTATATAGAGCAAAGACAATGATTCTTGTTTGACTTATTTGACATCTGCTGAGCTGTCTTTCGAGGTGCCGAGTAGCCGCGTCTCCCGCAAGAAAGTTCCAAAGCAAAAAATCATTCTTTCTTCTTTCTTACTTTGCATTTATTTCTCACCTTTTCCTTTATTTTCCTCAAACTTTAAAATCGTCTTTTAACTTTGTCTTTGTGCAGTAGAGAAATGTTCTAGTTTTTCCTATAGAAGTTGGTCGGAGAGAAAAAATAATATCTCTAATTTGTTCTTTAAAATAACGAATCTAAAATAGAAATGGATTGAAGATATTCTAAATAGTATGTCAACAACAAAGACACTAATTCACACGCGTGAAGTTGGATTCTCCTCCCTTTCAACAAAGTTTGTGTCTTTTGTGGTCCAAAAACAGAAAAATAAACATCAATAGAGAGATAAAAAAAGATTATTTACAAACACGAACAAATTATGATATTTTGATTGTTGTAAGTTTCTAGCGTAATTCCTACTTTTTCCGTTTTAAATTAGTTGTCATTTTAAAGTTAATTTTTTTTGTTTCAAGTTAGTTATCGTTTTATGTTTTTAAATGCAAAATTTTAACCAAATTCTAGTTTTATCTTTATTCTGTTAACTTATTAATTAATAATATCAAATAAACCAACTGCAAGCTACTCCATAACAACATCATGGTCTGACCACTCGGGACGAAGAGTCCACAATTCAAATAATGTTCCATAACTGCAACACTGTCAAGCAAATCAAGTCGTATTGTTTCATAGAGAGACAACTGCAAGCCGTACTATTCCACTACAACCTCATGGACTGACCATTATTCATTGTTCCATAACGACCTCATATATAACATAAAATCAAATAACATAGAATATCATGTTTTACTAATTTTCTACACCATCAATAAAAATCAAGCATCGATAGAGAAGGTAGCGGTGATAATACTGACAATGAGTGGTACGATTTCCATATGTCAGAAATCTCACTCAGTATTTTCGGTGTAAGACAACTGCTGCCACCAAACAGAGAAGCAAATGCAAGCTATACTATTTCAGAATGATCTCATGGACTGACATTCGAGATGGAGAGTTTAAAATACGATTCATAAATCTAGAGATCATCAAACCACATGATTTGATTAGGAAGAAAATGAGAAGAGGTGACAATGGTTATGGAAGAGAGAAAGAGATAAGAATGTTTTTTTTTTTTTTAAATGTCTTGTCACCCTTCTCTCTTGCACAATTCAAACTGAAACTAAAGGATATTTCTGTATTTAATATATAAAATACAGACAATATTAATTTTCTTTTGCTCATTGCCGCTAACTTCCCTAACATAAACAGTAGGGGGTGGGCAAAAAAATGCCGAAGAAATCAAACCATATCAAACCGAAAAAAGTAATATGGTTTGGTTATAGTTAAACCTAAAAAACTATTTGATTATTACTTTTTAAAAGTTTTGGTTTAGGTCTGGTTTGGTTAAAAACCGTCAAACCGAATGGCTTTTTTGGTTTCAGAACTAAATTTTAAATAATTTATATTTTCTTATTTTCTTAATTTAGCTTATGTCCATATTTTATTATTAGGCTTAACTCATAAATTTAAATATAATATTTACAAAAAATATCTACATACAAATATTTAAAATATAATATTTACAAATACAAACTATGAATAGAAATATATTTTTTTTTTAGTTTTTGGCTTTTATAGACTTGGTTTTATTGATGATTTAGATTTATTTACTATGATTTGGATTTTATTATTTTAACTTTTTTTTGTTTTGTTTCAATCATATCTATTATTACTATTCAATATCATAGTTTGAATCAAAAATTCAAAGTTTTTCGTAATAGTATAATTCCGAAAAAACCGAAACCGAACCATACCAAACCGAACCAAGTTACATATGGGTTTTGTATGGTTTTAATTTTTATAAAACCGAAAACCAAAGAAAACCGAACCATACCAAAGCAAAATATACAGTAGAAACTCTATAAATTAATAATCGATAAATTAATAAACTCTATAAATTAATAATTTCTCCGGTCCCAAGTCGGGCAGGTTCAAAATATAATATAAATCGATAAGATAATAAGATAATAATCTTTTTAACAAAACCTATGTAAATATACGGTCCTATTAATATAATTAATTAATAATTACCATAAAAATAATCTTATACAAATATATAACTATGATAATCTATTAAAATATGAGTATATTATTGTTTTTTATATTAAAATTAAAATATTGTTACAATTCATCTATAATTTAAAAATAAAATTTTGAAAATATTATAAACTTTACAAAAAATATTATTTTTAATTAATTATTAATATATAATTTATTTTATTCAAAACCGATAAATTAATAACTCTATAAATTAATAAAATATCATAATCCTAATATTATTAATTTATAGAGTTTCTACTGTATATGATTTTTATATGACTTGAATTTTTATAAAACCGATAAACCGTAAAATCAAAAAAATCGAACCGAAATCAAACCGAAAACCGAAGTGAGCAGTTAAGAAAAAGTAATTGACAGAAAACCATCATCACGGACTAATAGAAGTAAGGTCCAATTGTAAATACAATGGGCTGAGTTGATAAATAGTTGAGCCCAAACAAAGTCTCTGGCCGAATCAGAGACAGCGAAAGAGGAAAACATGAAAATTAGTAAAACGTATATTTCTCGTTCTATCGCGGGATCGATTTCAGTCTTCCACTACTCGCAAAGAAGAGAAAGATCTGAGGTCGAATGGTCCAGGAGAAGAAGAATCTCTCTTAGATCGTTTGATCTGATCTGATCTGATCCGATCCGACGAGAAGAAAGAAGAAGAAGAAGAAGATGGGAATCCTGTTCACGCGGATGTTCTCCTCCGTGTTTGGCAACAAAGAAGCTCGTATCCTCGTCCTCGGTCTCGACAATGCCGGAAAAACTACAATCCTCTGTAAATCACTGCCTCCCATCTTTCGCATTTCGTCTCTCTATAGACGCTTTTGGTTTGATAGATTGGCTATTCAGTGACTAGGGTTTTCGATTCGACGTTTTTGGTTTTGAGTTTGCCGTTGATTTTGATTCTCCGTAATTTTCCAGATCGGCTTCAGATGGGTGAAGTTGTCTCCACGATTCCGAGTATGTATCTATCTCTCGAGTTTGTATAAATGATTGATGTTTTCCGTTTATTTCTTTACTCGGATCTAGCTGATGTGATTTTTCGGATTTTGATATCGGTTTATTTCCGATTTTTGCTTTTGCTCCGATCTGCAGCTATTGGGTTTAACGTCGAGACTGTGCAGTACAACAATATCAAATTTCAGGTCTGGGATTTAGGTACGTTTCTAAGAATGTGTTCGAATCCGTAAGATGCTTTTATGTATTGAGCTTCGAATTTGAGGTATTAGGATGGATTTTGGTATTTACGGGAAAGAAGTTCGAAATTCACTCTGTATAAGCTATCATTAGATCAATCCAGATCAAACCTTCTTTTGATGGATCCAGTTTGAGATTCTCTTAGTCTTCCTTCCATGTTGACTGAATCCATGTTATAGCAGATCTTTAGTGATACATTTGAATTATTTGAATGCTTTTCTATGGATGACTTACACAAACCCATGATCAGCAATTTTCCTCGATTTAGACCCTTTAGATTGTATCCTCATAACGATGAATAGTTGCGGTATATGTTGGTATATTGGAGTGTCTTGTTTCATGGTATTACTTTTTTCGTAGTGGTCTTGAAGAGGCAGTTGAAAACTCGATATATTCGAATATGGGTCGATATGGACTTCTGTGTATATCTAAGAAAGTGATGACTTGATAAGTACCACATTTTTCTTGATTGTTCTGCACAAAATGCTTGTATTATTTGTTTTATCAATCTTACATATGGTTTGCTATTTGCGTTTCACATTTTCGTAAGCTTCGATGGAACATTAACTAGAATTTTATTGTGGCAGGTGGACAAACGAGCATCAGGTAGCTTAATGCCCCTCTTTTCTCATTTATAGAAACGATGAATATTGCATGTACTGTGAAGACCATGAAGACCATAAGATGGCTCCATCAAGATTATACTGTTTGTGTGTTTCCCCCAAAAATTTGATTGTTATTATTACAGGCCATACTGGCGATGTTATTTCCCGAATACCCAAGCAGTGATCTACGTCGTTGACTCGAGCGATACAGATCGAATCGGGGTGGCAAAAGAGGAGTTCCATGCAATTTTGGAGGTAAACTACTGCTGAGGCTTCCTCTTACCGTTGTAATAATCGAGGCAAAACTTTTCTGGTGACATATACTGGTTCAGTTTCTTGTTTAGGTACTGTTATAGACGCTTGTAAGTTTCTCGATCAAGTATTCTTAAATTGTCAAACAGCTTTCTAATAGGTGACACTAAAACTGAAGTATCTAGGGTTAGTTCAGGATGGAAAGAAACAGCCCCTCCATAGATTTGACGATCAAAGCGTACTTGATTGTACTTCTGCCATTGTCATCGTCTAACTCTGACTCTCTTTTGAACTTTGTTTTATAGGAAGAGGAATTGAAAGGTGCGGTGGTTCTCATATTTGCAAACAAGCAGGTTAGTGATATCTAAGTGTTAGCTTAGCGTTATAAACATTTCTGCTGATGGAATTTGCTCTGAGTTTCCTTAAAATCATCAATTGAACAGGATCTTCCTGGTGCACTCGATGATGCTGCTGTGACAGAAGCCTTGGAGTTGCATAAGATAAAGAGTCGTCAGTGGGCAATCTTCAAAACTTGTGCTGTTAAAGGCGAAGGGCTTTTCGAGGGCTTGGACTGGTAAGCAGAATTTTCAGCACAACATGTAGTTTGTATGACTGAGACCGAACAATTTCTTTGCGCGTTTGGTTCTCAAAATATTATCTTTCTTGTCCATCTTTTGATCTTCAGGTTGAGTAATACATTGAAGTCGGGAAGTGGCTAAAACTATCTTCATACACTTACTGGTCATCTCTCTCAACAAATTTATCTTCTCTTCTTTACTTATTGGTTTGTTTAGTAATTTGCTTAGTTCTTCATCTAAAGAGTTAATATCAACGACATGTTCACTTTATACATTTTGTTTCCTTTTGAGAGAGAAAGACTCTACACGGATTTGTGATTGGGACCCATATGAGATATATCACCATTTTAACATGAAACTGAAATGAATCCTAACGAAATACTCATAAGGAAGGTTCCAAATTAAAAAGCTCAAACGTTTAGCTTTTAAAAAAATCTGAATCGTATGTCCTTTTGTCTGCTTCTCAATCGTATGTCCTTTTGTCTGCCTCTCTTTTGCATTTGCGTATGTTGTTGTATTCAATTATTATATATTCGTTTGATTAAAAACCTTAAAACTCTATGTTTTAATCTTAAAATCAAACTTTCTATTTGTATCCAAATGGTTCTAAAACAAACATTTTATATATTTTCAAATTTTTTTGGAACCGTCATCTGGTCGACCGGGTCACAGATTAAAAGCAAAATTTTCTGGATTTTATCGATTATATAATTGACGAATTTTAGCATCAAACCCGAACCGAAGTGTGCCCGGATCCCGAGTTAATCGGTCCGAGTGGGCGGTCCCGGCTAGGCCTGAAAATATTGCCCAAAACATTTAATTTATTATCCAAATTGTATAATAAACATAAACTAATTTTTTGTTCCAAAAATATTATTATTTAAAAAATACCAACAAAATAATATTTTTTCCAAAAATACCACAGACTAAAAATATTTTTTAAGATTTTATGTAATTTAAATATTTGGGTTTTGGTTTAATATTTTGACTTTAGGGTATAATTTTTAGGGTTTAGAGTTTATTTTTTAGGGTTTAAGGTTTAGTTTTGAGGATTCGTGATTTAGTTTTAGTTTTGTGGTAATTTTGGAAAAAATATAATTTTAGTGTTATTTTTGGAATTATGGTATTTTTATAGTATTTTTGAGAATTGCCTTTAAATTTTTTTTTTGGTCGGAGAAAGGAGACAAATGTCTCCTCCAAATTATTATAAATATATTTTTTTATAATTATGAATTGCCCTTAAAATTATTATAATATATTTTTTGTTGTAATTTATAGAAAAATTATAAACTTTCGTGATTTTGATAGGAAAAAGTAAGAACAATTGGCAAAATTTCTAGGGTTTGTCTTGTAAGCCACCATGGAGACTCCTCCGCAGGGAGATGACAAGAGAGAATCGCTACCTCTAGATATGATGATCGAGATACTCACAAAATTGCCGGTGAAATCTCTCTTCAAATTCAGATGTGTCTCGAAGCAATGGTGTTCCATCATTCTTAGCCGATCATTCATCGACTCTTTCATGTCTCGGCCACGTTTCCTCGTCGGCCACGTTCAGATCCAACATCAAAACTCACAATCCCATCCCATCTCTGCTCGGTGAATTTAGCCTAGCTCCAAAATACAACACAGCTCCATTGATGCATGCAACGTTAGTAATGCGAAAATAATGGATAATTCTCATGGAAGCTGATGCAGCGGCATAAGGATAACTTGGCCGACAAGTAACGTGTTTTATGATTTATTGTGTTAGGCTTTACGTTATGTTACTTTATGGATTTCATGTTAATTGGATTTTTAGGTGTTACGTTTTATCTTCTTAGGCTAGGGTTTCCGTTTACAAATCTCTTATATAAAGAGGTGAGTTGTAAGGTTTGATGGAGTTTTTGAAGTTTAATAAAATAGAAAGTCTCTCTTTGTCCTTGTGTTTGATTTGATTAGATTCATCAAAAAAGAAGCCTTGTATTTAATTTGATTAAATTCAACAATTCAAGAAGCAGTTTTCAGAGATTCATCGAATCCCTAGATTGAGCTGATTATCCAGTTCGTATGCTGCGCCAGGTTGGTATCAGAGCAAGCGACGTTCCTTCTCGATGGCTAAAAAGCGACGACGTAACCCTCCGTTAATGGAGAACGAGATTTTGTGCCAGATGGCGAATCTCACAGAGCAGATGAAACAACTCACATCGTTTATTCATGTGTTGGTGTTGCGGCAAGCTGCTCCTCTAACTATGAATGAAGATGACATCGATATATGTGACGATGTTTTTGATGTGGAAGACGAAGACAACGTGGATTTCTTTGCGGAGCAATTGGTGGTCCAATCTATGATGTGTTCGATGCAGATAATGCAGAACTAATCATGGTTGATAGAGTTGAAGATGATGATGCAGAGTCAAAGAAAGAAGAGAACCTTGAGATATGTGAGGATCCAGTGTATGACATATACGAAGACGAAGGTGACGAAGAGATCTATGATGATGTTAATGCAGAAAAAATCAACAACACTTACAAGGACGACATCTTCGTTATAGATTATTGTGGTGAACTGCTCTATGATATACACGAAGACAATCAAATTTGTCAAATATTAAAAATTGTGTAGAGACACAAGTGGCAAATTGGTTTGACGAAATATTTTACATGTTGGGCTTTTGAAGAGAAAGATCCAATAAGAGCTTCAGTTCATCATTATTATTGTGTGGAGCACGTGTGTCTTGTCATTCAAAATTGGATGAACAAGATGATTGAAGTGGGGGAAAATTCCATTCTTTTATCCAAAGAAATTTATCGGTGGAAGGATCGAGAGAAAAGGGATAATGCCTTTTGCGGAAAACAATTTGGAGTTGAAGATCACTGGTTAAGATTTGAGGGCAAATATTCTCTAACCCGGAGAGGCTGATGCAGCGGCATAAGGATAACTTGGCCGACAAGTAACGTGTTTTATGATTTAATGTGTTAGGCTTTACGTTATGTTACTTTATGGATTTCATGTTAATTGGGCTTTTAGGTGTTACGTTTTATCTTCTTAGGCTAGGGTTTCCGTTTACAAATCTCTTATATAAAGAGGCGTGAGTTCAACCAAGGGATTCGGAGGATTGAGTTCGGCCAAGTTATCCTTATGCCGCTGCATCAGAAGCACCTGTAGAAGAGAAGTGAAACTATCCTGCTTTTGTGTCAACAATCGTTATAGTTATAGTTTGTGGATTCTTGATGATGTCAAGAAGCAGGTTTGGTCGAAGATTGGTGTTTTCTCGCCTTCCTTTTGCGATTCATATCGGAATCTCAATCTAAGAATCTGCGGCGCCACTGATGCTGGGGAGATCATTTTTGTGGATATTTTAGTTGCTAGTGGTGCCTTTGAGCTTTTCTATTACGATTTGAAGAAGAAAAATGTGAGTAAAAGAGTTGACATTGGAGGTATCGCAGAGTATGGTAAGATCAGGCGTCATCCTGATGACACTGTTCGGCATATATCTATTTCATGTGACCATGTGGAAAACATTGTTTCTTTATAGTTTAATGAAAGACTATTCGATTTATATTATACATCAGGATTGTTTTGGGCAGTCTGGGTTCCGTTTGTTTCCCTGAATATGTACTTCTTTTTCTAAGCCTCGTAAGGATTGAATTGGTAACACACAATGGTAAAAGTGTTTTAGTGAAGGTATAGCGCGGTGCAAAGATATGAGGATGCCGCTTTTGGTACTTTACCGCTTCTGTGATTGATAACTATTAAATCGAGAGATTCCTTACCGCTATGGTATGTAGTTACCAGTTGAATGCAATATGTAATATGTGTTTTTATCTAAATATGCAATAAGTAGGGGAAGAATACATCATTCATAATCTAATGAGAGCATATGAGGAGGAGGAAACAGAAGAAGACAATGAGGAAAAAGAGGAGAATGATGATGTTTTTATGTCATTTTCTAATCTTAGTCTCTGTTGAACTTTGTGTTGTTTCCGTTATCTTGGTTTTTACTAGGACTAACTTGGTTTCTGTTTTGAGGATTTAGTTTGCTTTGAACTGGTTCTGTTTTCTCTGACAGTCTGACTCTATGGAATTTGGATTTTGAAATAATCTTGTGTCGTGGTGTTCTAGTAGATCTCTTCTGTTTGGTGTGTGTGGATTTTGGTTTGTTCGTTTTACAGGATGCTTGAGTTGAGACATTCATATAGAAAGAGGGAGATTATAAGCTCCAGAAATTTGAAGCTAGAAAAGAGCATGTAGTGTTACACAAGAAGGATGTTGTGTAACACACTTCTATGGATCAAGACGAATAGATGTCGTGGTGTATTCCTATTGGCCCACAAGACTTGTATGTGACAAGCAAGAAGGAGATTTGGCAGCGCTAAAGCTAGGAAAAATATATATTCACAACTAGGCGAGTTGTGCAATATATAATAGAGTCAGACCTAAGGTATTAGGTAAAGCTTTTTAGTGTTGTAATTCTCATATGGATCAAACGTGAGTTTGGGTTTTTATTAGCTTTGGGCATTTCGGGATTCGGAACATGAATTTACGGCTCTGAGACAGGAACGGGTAATTTAGAAATTAAAAAATAATTCATAAAAGAAAATCCGATAAGAAACAGGACAGGAAGTTTGGGTAACAAGATAGGTTCAAGATATTCCCAAACTCTCAAAGGGTAAACTTTAGGACATATATTTCGGTAGTTTCGGGAAAATTCGAGAAATTTCGGATAATTTCGAAAATTTTTGGAAAAGTTTGAGAAATTTCGGGATATTATATATAATTTTTAAAATTTTAATTCTTAAACGGGTAATTCGGGTACCCTATCTCATACCCGTTCATTTTTTGTACTTTTCTCGTATCCGTTTGAATAAAATAAATGATTCTGAATGGATAACTATTTATTCGAGATTGTGAATGAGAAGAAATCCGGAATGGGTACGGATGGGAAAGGAAAACCCTTCCCGAAATGTCTAGTGCTAGTTTTTTATAGGTGAGTGAATAAAAAGAGCAGCACAACTGTTGTTGTGTACGTAAGGTGGGTATACTAGGAATTGGTCCGTCTCGAGTCATGTGTGAAGTAAGTGTAATTCGAATTAAAAAAGTTTGTAAGTTAAAAGATTTCCAATAGAACATACGTATATGCTGAGTTTTTGCCTTACTTATATCGTAACCTAAGTTTTTGATTTTACATAACAACCAAATTTTTTTAGTCTAGACAACATAATTCAGTAGCTTAAATTTACATTAATAAAATCTTGTAAATTGAAGTATATAAAACATAGAGAAAAGGAGATTTTGGCTCCGATGTCTGGCGATTCGTCGTTGGCACCGGGAGATTTTGTTCTGCTTTTGGTTTTGATGTTTATCAGAGGTATATGTTATTTCATCAAAAGTGGATCGGATCTCGTTCTGAGACAAAACTGGTGGAGATGCATACATGGTGCTGATTTCTGGTGCTTGTTCTTATGCTTTTTAATCTTTGCGAGTCTTTCTGAATCTAGGTCTATTGATTATAAGTAACTGCGTAAGTTTTAAAAATTTTGATTACTAGTTTGATATACGATTAGGCTTGCGTCATATGTACACATTTTTGGATTTGTTGACAGTGTGGCATAGCTACTTTTGTTGTCGTTGTCGTAATTAAGTAGTGTTTCCATCATTGTCGCCATTTTCACCGGATATTTCTACAATATCTTTTTTTCTAGAGTTTCAATTTTCCGGGTAGTAGTTATGTGTTATGATTTTTAGTAATCTCTCGTCTTCGATCATTTTTGGAGTTTTGTAATAGGATTTAAAAGGTGTATCAATCTGACAAATCATATTTTCGGCAAAGAGTTTCGCTAGGTTCTTTACATTTTCTTTAGCGGTTTATCTTTTTAATCGATGGAGGGTTCTTTAGAATGATTTTATGGTCTTGTTTTTTTCATATGTCTCCTTTTTTCACTTTTGTCTCCGAAGAAATCATGTTTGACTTTTGTCTCCGGAGAAATCCTATTTTTTGCTAGCTCTTATATGTTTCAAGATTTTAAAAATAAAATAAAATTTCCCGTGAAAAAGAAGTATATAAAACATAATTTAAAGAATATTTGAGTATGTTAATTTGACACTAATTAACCATAGGCCTCGGCGCGGATCGGATATCCGGAAATTTTCTAGTATTTGTGATTTGCTTTGTTTTTACCGGATATCTAATTCTATGATTTGATTTGCTCCGAAAATATACGGAAATTCGAAAATCCGGATATCCGGAAAATTTACGGATATTTGCAGATATTTGCGAATATTTACAGATATTTGCGGATGTTTAGTTTGATCCTTTTAATACAAACAAAAAATTAAAAATATATACTTTTTATGATACCTTTTTATCTAAACTTTCAAGTAAAATATTAAAAAAATAATTAAAAATAAAAAAAATAAAAATTTAACTTATTACTGGAAGAATTTCCTATAATAAATGAATTTTTTTTTAATTTGTTAAATTTCAGTATTAAAATAACTAATATATAAATAAAAATTCATAAAAACTTATATATACATATAAGAATTATATAATATATATAATTATTTATATACATATAACAGAGCGGATCGGATATCCGTTTCTTAAAATTTTAATATTTGTGATTTGCTCCGTTTTCAACGGATATTGAGTTCTAGTATTTGTTTTACTCCATACAATTACGGATATCCGGATTTTTCGAATCGAATCGAAGCAAATAACGAATCAAATCAAATATAACGGATATTTTGCCCAGTGCTACTAAACCAAATAATTTGGGATACTTAAAATGATATTTTTTTTTTAATTAGGATTGATGTGAAAACGGGTCACACCAGTAAAAGAACTTTAAAAGGGCGTAGTACTTTGAGTTATTCTTCTTTCCTTATAGACATCTCTACATTTCGTGTTGTATTTTTGTTTTTATTCTGTTCTAAATCAAATCTTTACATATTGGTTCGAATTCGCACTCCGGTAAAACCAATGGAATATAACCCCAAAATTGATTTAGTTACTTTATATCGCCAATATTATAACACCGACAGTTTCTTGCTTTAGAGATGGGTGTGGCCTTTGGACACATGCTTCTGTTCCCAAATAATTCTCAGTGGACCACTTCTTGATTTATCAAATCAGTTTACACATTCTCCCTTACTTTTCATTCATCCAAAATTGTTACTATTTTTTTACTCTTTGAAGTTAGTACCATTTTAATCTTCTTATGTACCGTTTCAACTATCTTACCTCTTTGATAATTGATCTCTATAAAAGCAGTAGACTCCTTATCGCAGCCGTTAAAAACTACCGATCATCGGAGGGTATAGCTTTATCAAAAGGTCGTGAAATTTCCGTTTTGTGAAAGTCCGTGAGATTTGTGATGAGAACATGAAACCAATAAATGCACCTTTACATGACTGGGCCCCACTTCTCCGCAGTGTCTCTCGATTTTCAACTATTCGGCTAAGGTTTGCTGACGTGTCATTTTCCTATTAGCTATTCACAGATCTCCCAGGACCCCACTCCAATCCCGGCGCGTCCGGTACATTCGCTATTTTCAGATCGTGAAGAGTCAAGACAGAAAGTAGCTGACTCCATTATTGTTTAATATAAATTAATAAAATAAAAAACACGAGAGAGAGAGAGAGAATCATGTCGTCGTCGAGACACTGCGACTCGTGCATATCGGCGGCGGCGACTCTGTTCTGCCGCGCGGACGCGGCGTTTCTCTGCGGCGAATGCGACGGGAAGATCCACACGGCGAACAAACTCTTTTCGCGTCACGAGCGAGTCTGGCTCTGCAAGGTCTGCGAGCAAGCTCCCGCGCACGTCACGTGCAAAGCCGACGCGGCCGCGCTCTGCGTCGCGTGCGACAGAGACATCCACTCCGCGAACCCGCTCTCCAGCCGACACGAGCGCGTCCCCGTCACGCCCTTCTACGACGCTCCCGGAGGATCCGCCAACAAATCCGCCTCCTCGTCGGTCAACTTCCTCGACGAAGACGCTGACGTCAGCATGGAGGCCGCGTCTTGGCTATTGCCTAATCCGAGTATCAAGGAAGGAGGAGGGGGAGTAGAAATCCCTAATTTGTTCTCCGATCTGGATTACTCGGCCGTGGATCCGAAGATGGAGGCGTCGGAGAATAGCTCCGGCAACGACGGAGTCGTTCCTGTGCAGAACAAGCTGTTTCTCAACGAAGATTACTTCAATTTCGGTATCTCAGCTTCTAAAACCTTCCCACAAGGATTCAATTTCATCAATCAAACTGTATGAACTCTCTCTCTCTCTCTCTCTTTTCATCGATCGCAATTTAGCTGTCATGGAAACGAAATTAGTCAGATCTAGATATTAAGTAATGTTAGCTTCACGATTTGCTCCGAGTTCTGCTTAATTTCGAAAACTTTTGGTCTTCTGGATCTGGAAAATTTTGATCTGATCGAGTTTGTGAAATGTTAGGTTCCGTCGACATCACTAGATGTAGCGTTGGTGCCTGAAGGTGGATCCACGGCGGAGATATCAAACACCACGACGGCGACGACGGCGACGACAACACCGGCCGTGCAGTTATCTCCGGCGGAAAGGGAGGCTAGGGTTTTGAGGTACAGAGAGAAGAGGAAGAATCGTAAATTCGAGAAGACGATCAGGTACGCATCACGTAAAGCTTACGCCGAGATGAGGCCAAGGATCAAAGGAAGATTTGCGAAGCGAACAGATTCTAGAGGCAGTGATGGAGGAGACGTCGGAGTCTACGGCGGATTCGGCGTCGTCCCGAGTTTCTGAGTCCTACATGTCCCGTTGAAGAATCAAAAGAAACATGGTAGTAACTAGTAACCGTTATTAGAAAGATTACGGATAATTAAAATGTATCTCGATTTTAATCACGGGTTAAGTTATTAGATAATATTGTCGCTTTGAAAATATTTTTTCACCCTAAAATCGTAAGTTAATAAATTTTGATTTACAATCTACATATAATGAGGAAACGAGTTTAAAGTTACATGATTGAACCAAAAAAAAAAAGTTACTTGATGTTATCATATTTTATAAGAAAGAAAAAACCATTTGACGGTTTAAGATTATTCGGGGTTCAAGATGAAATGGTTTGAACAGGATCGGGGTAATTTGATAAACAAATCCTAAAATTAAGAAAACTTCAGATGGTTCAAATGATAAATTAGTAGAAATGCAAAATTAAGAAAAACAGATTTAAGAAACATTAATATCTCCAAGGAACCAAAACTGAAAAATTCTCTTCAAATTTTAGGTAACACGAGACAAAAAGAAAAGGAAACATTTCATGTCTTGAAGGTAAGAAACTTACATTCATTCTTGAGCATAGTCGGAAAAGACGACTTCCTCAGTGACATCAATAACATCCTCAAACTCAACTTCTTTGGCTTCATACTCATCTTCTTCCTCATCATCACTGATTTCGCCATCACGGAGGTTTTGCCTCTCGAGTTTCTCTTCTTCATGCAGAGACTTCCACTTCATCACCCATTTCTCCCATTCTTCCTTCAAAGCCTTCCTCTTCTCTCTGTCTTGCTCACTCAACAGCAACGACACGTCCTGGTCCTCTGCCTCATACTTCCTGCTATACTTCTTCAGGTTCTTTGCCACCTCTTCTTCCTTCTCTGGAGTCAAGAACGATGGCGGTCTTGGTCGCCATGCCAACTGTTACCATGGAACATTACAGCATATAATTAGACAATGCAAATGGATGAAGCTAGTTTGAGACCAATGTTTTGTTACATACCTGGAAGAAATGATCCTTCAGTATCCGGTAAAGCGAAGTTCCGTTGAAAGACCAGATGCTGAACCCATTCTCCATCTCATGGACTGATGTCACTGCGGTTGCAACGTACCTGCGAAATTGAGAAAGAAAAACCAAGCCAAGCAACATCAGTTTTTCTGCAATTGAAACTAAGAGAAACCACTAATGAGACAGTAGTAGTACCTTCCAGTCGGGTCCCATTCGATATCAGTGGCCATGAAGTGTTCAGCTGTAGCCATTGTCTCGAGCTCATCCACGTTGAAGAATTCAAGCTGGCCATTGAAACCCTTTAACCCAGCAAGAATTATGTACTTGCCAGTGGGAGACCAGAAGAGGGCATTGGCTTGTTTGGCCTTCAATGTTCCTAGCTTCGAAACCCTTCCAGAGTTTTGTGCGGTCTTCATTGAGTAGAAACTTACGTCTGGTCTTGGTTGGTCACCTTGAATCACAGCAAACCTGTGACCCTTTGGCTCCCACGCGAAAGCAATGATCTTGTCGTTCTTGTTGTCCAGCTCAAGAACCTCGATGGGAATATCCCTTTCTTTGATGCGGAAAAGCTCGAATCCAGAGTACGTGCTCTTCTTTGTTTTTGTGTATCGATCTACCTTGACAGCGAGATACTCTCCGCTACTCTGCCAGTACATCTTGCAGTCACTCACACTGAAGAGATTCTTCTGCCTCAGCTCCACCTTGCTAGGGATTTGGACAAGAGCGACCTGGAGATAGTGATATCAACATGTTAACTAACAAAACAATTGGCGGAGAAACGAAAGCAAATTGTGGATTTAGGGATTTTCATTTCCCTAAGAAACCATAGAAAAATACCTTGGCAGGCTGGTTTCCACCGCCTTGTTCAGGAACAAACAGTGAAAGGATGGAATCAGTGGGAGACCAAGAGATATCCACAACATTATCAACCTTCATGGATTTCTTGTCTATTAGGCTAAAAGTCTCAGTTTCATAGACAGATACAGTGTTTTTGCTGAGCTTGGCAAAGTATTTATCGTCTTTTCCACCAGCCCATCTGCAGAAAAAAGTTTACAAGATATCAACAAATGTAGAGGAAACATTTTTATTGTATATTTTTAGGAAATTCAGACTCATTTCAATAAATTACTTGAAAACAGGCCAAGAGGCACCAGCAACACCACCAGGTCCTCCAATTGAAAACTCATCAGCACTACCCTTGAAATCTCTCATCATCCTCCCGGTTCTCACATCAAAGACCTTTATCTCTACTTTCTGAAAGTTGGACAAATATCAGAATCCTTTGCGTAAAGATAAGTTACAAAAATAGTAGGAAAGAACAGAAGCAAAGATGCACTCACACTTGCATCACGCGGGTTACTTGGCTCCTGGCTATGGTAAGTTACCAGGTATTTCTCACCTGGTGGAATACCTTCAGTGGAATCAACAAAATAAACGTCAAACTTCAGGCCCACAGAGGAAAAAAGGAAAGAACTACGTAGCAATCAAAAGAAAAGTCGAACCATATTATGCTGATAACGCATGAGACGGGTGAAGGTGTCAGCGCCACCCCAAACGGCTGCTCCCTGCTTGTGAAGTGTCACAAGGTATGTGCCGAGAGGAGACCACTGCACATAACTCTCTGTCCAATACTGCATAGGAAGAGAACATCATAAATTTAGATGATGGTAACATTACATATAGCATTGCACTAAACAGTCAAGTGACAAATATGGGAGATGCACAAGAAGTTGTAAGTAACTTACAGGACGCTTATGAACTGGTTCGGGCTTCTTCTGCCTAGCATCATTCCATAGGACTTCAGTATCAGGGCCAGAACGAATGACGAGCTGATCCCGGGCTTTTTCATCAGTAAGCCACTTTTGCAAGTTTTCCTGAAAACGTAGCATATAAGTTATAACTAACGAGAACAATCACCTCAAAAGACTGCAATGAATACACAAATGTACATGCAACTAGAGTTATGCAATCAAAATATATTGGTTAGTATCCATCAAATCTGTCAACACATGAATTCACTGAATCAACCAGAGATTAGCCAAAAATAAAGAACATATCGCGCAGTGGAAGTTATCAAAAGTTTTCAAGGTACATGCCAATTAGAAACACTGCAGCCGCTAATGTGACGAAAACTACGCTTACCCCAGGCACATAGGGCTTGGTTTGAGGTGCCTCCCATTCCTCCTTCACATTCATCAACCTGTCGAAATCATCGAACATGTTTACGGCAAAGATATGGGACTTGTCCAGCTTGTAGCCTTGAGTCTTTTCCTTGGCGTTTTGAGCTTCCTGCAAACAAAGCAGATATTGAAACAAACTCTTAGCAAAACCGGATCAAAACCCAAAAATTAACATAGAAAAGACACTACACTTGGGAACAATCTAGTCCTGTCTCTCTTTGCTGAAACATATGTTGCTTGAGTAAAGTGAATCTCACTAACTAAACCTCGAAAAGGGAATATCAACGACATATATGTAAGCTGAAACAAGATGAGAGTAGAGAAGTAACCTGAGGGGTATTGAACTCGATAAAACAGTAGCCCAATGTCTTCTCGGTATCGGGATCAACAGGCATCCACATTCCGTTCTCCTTGATTACACCTAACTGGTTGTAAATCTTCTTCACAACACCTTCTAGTTTCTCAAACTTCTCCTTGGCGACAACAGGGAGGTTATCGACCACGATTATATTACCGAACCCAGTGTCGAATTCTAGCTGGTCATCGTGGTAAACAGCTTCATCATCACTAACAGCACAACCACAGCAAAAAAAGACCATAAAGAATCAGTTCCACTGTTCATACGTTCACAGAGATAATACGAAAGCATACTATTCGAAATTTCATATACACCATTTGAGAAACCAATCATCCCAACATATAAAAACAGGAGATTAAAGAGACTTTGATATCAAATCGTGCATAATTACGAGAAAATTATTCAAGTTTCTCACATTGCGAACGAATTTTCTACAACATTTGAGGCAGAAGATTAAGAGAAACCAAGAGATCTAATAGAGAAAGCTCACCTCTCAATCCCAAAGTCGTTTCCAGGAGGAAGTTGGATTGAATCGAGATTAACCTGAGACCAATCGATCCCTAACTGAGCCGCACGGGCATCAATATCAACGTCCGCCATGATTACAAAATCTTAGATCGCAGATTCTCTCTCTCTATAGGAATCAAGAGACAGAGCGAATGGATTATCAGAGGAAGAAACTCGAGGAAGCGCTCGAATAGAAGAAACTGTTAAGACTTGGAAGGAGAGAGTGTTGCCTAGGGTTTTTAGTTTTTGCAGTTAGTGATAAGGCGATGAACACAGAATATTTTTATTGACGGAGATCATCATTTTATTAGTTTGGGCCTACATATTCTAAAGCCCATTATCATAACGGCCCGATCTGTAAACCTAAAACCGACTTTAACTCTATAAATTAATATATTAGTTCAAGATTTAATATAATTCGATAAAATAATAAAATAATAAAGTTTTATTAATATCATAAAATAACAATTAGTATATAGTTCTTTCATTTCGTGATGTTTTATAAAAAAATATTATTTTAAATTATATGATGCTTTAAATTTCAATAAAAATTTATTAATCTTTACTATTTTTAGCCATTTATATTCTTAAATTGTTTTAATATGGTTGAATTGTATTTTAGAATGCATTTATTTTTATACCAAAATTTGTTTTGATGCTATTTTATGGTATCTTCATAAATTAATAACTCTATAAATTAATAAAATATCATAATCTCAACATTATTAATTTATAGAGTTTTTACTGTATTTTTTCTTTGTTCCACCGTCGATGATGAGTAAAAATCCTTGGAAAAGCATGAAAGATTTTCAATGGTAATTTATTTTCTTAAGATATAAAATATTATATTATACTAATACATTTTATTTATTTATTTATTTTTTGTTTTTTTTGTCAACAGCCTCCACTCTTAGAACGGTTCAGATAACCAAACCGGTGGAGTTGAGTTTACATAATCTAAATGATAAAGGTAGTCTCGAGCACTTCGTGCCAACTTGTTCGCCTTTTTATTTTGAGCTCGTGGGATATGCGAGATAGAGTAGAATGTGAATTCCTGCATGCTTCTCTCGTATTCCTCCAGATGTAGTGCGAAGGCCGGCCATTCCTCTGGTTTAGACACCATCTTCACCAACTCGGAACAGTCCGTGACGAAAGCCACCGCAAATCTTCTTGAATCGAGCATGCAATGCATAGCCCATATTAAAGCTTCCAATTCTGTATGTAATGGAGAAATGTTTCGCCTTACATTTTTTGTCCCCATCAATGTATCCTCATTACCGAAGCCTTGGCAAAACCATCCTAGCCCCGCATTTACTGTTGTCTCCTTTCAAGACCCATCTACTTTACATGTCAAACCCGTATGGCCTTGTGATCCGGATACACCTGATCCATGTTGTGTGTTCAGCTGAACATCCTCCACTTGTGCGGCATCCCATGCGCTTGCCTCTGCCTGGGCCATTTTTAATTAGTCACGTGGGTCCCGATCTATATTAGAAAATATCTTATCATTCTGTGCCTTCGAGATATACCATAATATCCATGGAAATACTTTCATTTCATCGTGTTGCGGTAATTGCCAGAACAAATGTGTCATGTTGGTATATAGAGCTTCCGTTGGAAAAACATATGGCGGTGTTGGGATCGCCGATAAAACCCAAACTTGAAAGGCCGGTGGGCATTCAAATAATGTATGATTTATCGTTTCCCTCTCCGCACCACATCTTCCACATTGTGGATCACAATTGATACCCATGTTGCGCAGACGATCCATTACCGAAATACACCCGGATATTACTTGCCATAAGAAATGTTTCATCTTTGGTGGGCATTTGACCTTCCAGGCGTGACCTTGTAGACTACTCACATCGGGTCCATAAAGTCTTCGTAAATCGCCATTGGATGGGTATTCCTGCTCGATTGTGTAACCCGACTTTACCGTATATCTTCCCGTTTTCGTATAGTGCTAGTTTGCATCGTCTTGTCTTAACTTCCTACATTTTATTTTTCTTTGTAACAAGTTACTGTTGGCATATAAATCCCGGGCCACTAAGCAGTAAAATCCAAAAGCTCACCGACAAGGTCAACTTACTTACCGAAGTGGAAGGACTCGGATCGAAGTCAGTCATTAAAACTCGTTTAAACTGAAGCTCAGAGCAGTAAAAGTTAAAACCTACGGTAAAAACTAAAAGCTGACTCCGACGACGAACTGAAAAATTATTCAAAAAAGAATAATTCAAGGTTTTGAGCAAAAATGGTTGAATCCACTGAAGTAAATGCAATTATCACAGAATCAAGAGGAGTAAATTGAGACGTTAAACACGGTTTCAGAGCTATAAAACAAGAGGAGGAGCAAAGACCAAAACATATCACAACTTCTTAGAATTTATAGTACACATTTATCTCTACTTGTCATTTCAACTCATTTCTTTGTTCTTTCTCTTGTAAACACTCCAAATCGTCAATACTAAAGCCATCTTATATAATAAAGTAAAGTTTTTTTGAGAAGTGAGTTTTGAAATGCTGACATGTGGCAGATGATGTGTCACCTACATTTAAAGAAAAAAAAACATAAATACATTAATAGGTGTACTTCATTTTTAATAACCAGAAAAACTATAATTAACTACATAATTATAGAAAAAACATATGTGATGTCTTATAACATATAATAAAAGGTTTTCATCAGGAGCCCTGAAAATTTTGGGACGGGTTTCCCGTTCCCTCCTGTACTGTCCCGAATTTTTCATCCCATTCTCTATCCCGTTTAAAATAATTATTCATTCAAAACCATTTATTTTATTAATACGGGTATGAGAAGGGAATGAGTATTAGATCGTGTACCCGAATTACCCGTTCAAAAATGAAAAACTTGAAAATTCTATATATATATTTTTCAAATCATTCTGAAATTTCCTAGGACGTTCTATCATATTTTCTTTTGAGAATTATTTTTCAATTCACTAATTTTCTGTTTCCGTCCCATAGCCGTAGATTTCCGTCATGAGTCCCAAAATTTTCAGGGCTGACATACCTTCATTCTACACATTTACATTTGAAAGAAAAACTTCTCAATAAAAAAAATAAAAACAAAAAACTGCAATAGAGATTCTACAACAATCTATAAATAGAAAGAACAAAACAACAATCTACAACACAACTCACTTTTATTACAACATAAATTTCCAATAGAATATATATATATATATATAATTTCTTTCACACAGTCAACCGGAACAAACTGCGTCTCAAAATCACACGTCCACTCCGTCAAAAATAGAACATCAACTACACAATCTGTTTTAGCACCGATCAGATACTTCAAGTAAATAACACTATCTTCAAAAATATGATTAACTTCTACCTCACTTATCATGATATGGATGACACAACATCAAGTACATTAACCAAAAGTTTAATAAACTTTATTCGAAAATCTATGTTATCACGTCGACCACATAACACACAATGCCTCGAAGTCTCTTTTGAAATTGAAGATTTCAATCCAAATGCATCAAGAAAACTATATGTTGATTTTGTAATTGAAGACTTAGAGAGAACATAAATCCAAGCTACACAAGAAGAATATGACAATTGTGATATATGTTTTGATAATCTACAAGGACCAAAAAATATCTTAACATTTAATTTTACATTCACAAATTTCATCACAAATATATTTGAGATTGGTTATACTATAAAATAACATGTCCTTAATTATTGTCGAAAAGAAATTCTCATTCACTATAGATATTATTATTCCACCAATCTTTCAATACAAAGTTATAAAACTACATGATATTTACAAAATATAAATTAATATTTATCCACAAATTTTTACTAATAAATTTTATAAAATAAATTTTAAAAATTAAACATTAAAATTATCACAAATCCGTGCAACGCACGGACCTTCTCCTAGTTTATTTCTATTTTCTGGTGTATTTGCTCACTGAACTAGATATGATCCAGTTCGACACATTCTTTGAGCTCGGTTACTTGAGATACTTATTTACAAATATTGACCGATGTGATTTATGATACAACAGTTACATATACATTTTTTAGTTGTTATTGTGTCAAACTAATTGTTACATAATGCAAACATGTCCCCCCCCCCCCCCCCCCCGTAAATTGTCTTTAGGGGTTGACTCGTGCAATTTTTTTTGAGTCAAGCATCTAGAAGAGCACCTTATAGAATTTCGTTGGTAGTAATGATGCACATTTGGAACAAAGAAAAGCCAAAAACAAATAAAGTACGAAGACTAAGTAAGTGCAAAGTTCGTCAAAAGATCCTTTATACTGCTTTGGGGACTTTAATCTCGTCACTAAAGTCCATTCAAAGCCTTAATTTTTCTTGATTTGACAATTTTGTTGTTGACTATTGAAGTGATCTTGTGCTCTATCAAATCGCAAGTTCATGCTTGATTGATCCGTTTTGACTTTGGACATAAAACAAGTGACAACCAAAACCACTCCAAACAGAACATGTTGAATTTTCAACGAGGAGTAACATCGGTGATTGTTGCTTTATCTACAGAACAAGACTTGCTGCTCGGTTGAGCCGGCTCCAATCCATGGGCTAATGGGTCCGGTCTTGGTCCGTTCCCGAAGAAAAATCCAGGTGGTAGAGGCACAGGCAGATTGATTGAGCTGTTTGTGAGCATTTGGTGAATCGTCGACAATGTTGGACGATCTGTAGGATTTTCTTGAACACATAACAGCCCAATATGGATATATCTAACGAGTTCATTGCCATTACATTCTTCTCTAATACCATTATCTACGAGTTCAAGCAATGATTCGTTCTCCCATAGTCTCCATACCTGTAGAAATTATGCAAGATATATATCGCTGTTTAAAAGAATCAAATAAAGTTTTGGACTTAATTAGTTTATAATTTGCTTACATATGTGACTAAGTTGTTAACTAAACCATTCATCTGGTAAAAGCTGCTATTCTTTCTGCCACTAATGATCTCAAGAATCAAGACTCCAAAGCTATATACATCTGATTTCGTCGAGAATTGGCCGTGTGTCACATATTCAGGTGACATGTAACCGCTGCAAAATACATGTTAAGTTGGCTGCAAAAATGGTTCATTAATCGAAAAAAATTCATCAGTTTCATTTTAAGTATATTACTTACAAGGTTCCAACTATTCTTGCTGTATTGGCTACAGTTTGGTCCACTCCAAAGATCCTTGCCATTCCGAAATCAGCGATTTTTGGGTTCATGTGGACATCTAAGAGAATGTTGCTGGCTTTTAGGTCACGGTGTATAATTTTGAGCCGCGAATCTTGATGAAGATATAGAATTCCTCGAGTGATTCCCGCGATGATGTTGCGTCGCACTGTCCAGTCCAACCGAACTCTCTTCTTAGGATCTGCATATTCATAGATAATCACACTAAGCTATGTACAAGACGTAAAAGACCGAAAAGAGTATAACAACATAGCTAAAAATTAACTGACCGAAGAGGAAATAATCGAGGCTTTGGTTAGGAACAAACTCATAGACGAGTAGTTTCTCTTCCCCTTGTAGCGAAAACCCGAGAAGTCTAACGAGATTTCTGTGCTGAAGCTTTGCAACAACAATAACCTCGTTCTTGAACTCTACTTCGCCTTGTCCTGATGTTTTTGAAAGTCTCTTTACCGCAACTTCAGTTCCATTAATAAGCGTACCCTTCAAATTAAGTTACAAATTAAGCATATATCATCATCTTTTCATTGTTTCTCCACAAAAGAAGCCAGGTGGACAAAATATACCTTGTAAACCTCACCAAATCCACCTTCACCAAGCTTGTTTTGCTCAGAAAATCTACTTGTCGCATCTTCAATCGTCTTTAAATCGAATTGAACAGATTCCGCTTCAAGTAAGACCCATATTAAGCTCGTCAAAAAAAAGTTCCCAAAACCAATCAAGAAATTTACAAACAAACAAACAAAAAACTCACTTGGAAGTTCAATTTTTTGCTTTTGCTTTCTCTTCTTGAAAATAGCTACGCCTACATAAATCAATATAATGAAAACGATAATAACAATGACAATCGCAGCGATAACTCCTCCTCCTAATAATCTTGAATCTGCACAAAACCACCAATTCACCAAAAACATAACTACACTAAACCAAAAAACCAAAAAAAAAAAAGCAAAAAACAAGAATTACTCTGAAAATATATCCAAAAAAGACTTACCTTTTCTTTTGTTTTTAATGGTCGTCAGATCATCAGCTAGAGAAGGCGGCTGTGCAGGTGAAAGCGGCTGTTGTTGATTATCAATATTATCAAAAGCACCATAGAAAGGAAACAATTCCCACCGGAAAAAGCAGCTTGGCCGCAATATAATACTACCTTTCTTCCCGTGGTACACTGTCTTATAGTACTTAACGCTTGCCTCTAGGCAAACTTTACAATCCTTTGAAGAAACATCTGGAGTGCATTGCATCAACACCGATATGTTCCCGTAAACCGGCACCGGAGCTACATCCTTTGCATAGTATTTACTACTAGACGATCGTAACAAAGAAGAAGAAGAAGAAGAAGAATTGTTTCTCACTGACGAGGAAGCTGATGTGATCATACGAGACATTAAACCATCCCACACACTATCAAATTTCTTTTGGTCTTTTTTTTCTACGTCCACCATATTATGAAAGACATTAACCGGATTTAAGACGAGGACACCGGAGAAGGACTTGATAGAGTAGCGAACAAGGCAAACGATCTCTTCACCTGTCCATGTGAAAGCGTCTGTCTGGTTCGGACAGATCTGTAGTAAACCGTCGGATCCGGATTTGATACAGGTGGAGCAAGTGTCTTGTCCAGCACCTGGAGAACACATTCCCATGGCGTAGACTCTGTTGGGGCCTAGCCCCATCGAACCGTTGAAGCAGCCGTTATGATCAGTGACGTTAGAAGCAAGAGTAGAGTTGATGAGACGGCGGTTCTTGTCGTATGGACTATTGGGTTTGAAACTCCCACCAGTGTCGTCACAAGTTTGTTGTGCAGAAACAGAAATGGCACTGAAGGTTGTGATTATGAAGCATAGGATTAATACAGAGCTCTTCTTTCCCATTTTTTTTTCTTTAGTTGATTCAGATCGTGTGTGTGTGTGGAACTTATCAATTTATCGAGAACTTTGAATAGTACTATACACTTGAGTGACTACAAATAGATTGACTACTTTTGTTTTCAGTGGGAGACTTAACTTTGGATTTCAGTGGGAGACTTGGACTTTGGATATTAGGGATTTTTTTAGTGGAGATCTAAAGAAAATACTATCGATGCCATCATGTAGAATTTTTGATGCAGCCATTTCCATGGGCTTTTAGTTTTTATTATAAAATAGTTTCTTAGGCTTATTGTATCATTGAGACTTGATGAATTAATAAAAAAAAGGATTTCCTAAAAGTGGTTTTAATAAATCACTGAGAAAAGTATTCACAAACCCTAGTTTCCGGATATTTTTAGAATCAACGGATCTAGTTCTATCCCTAGAAGCTTTCGCTATATCAATTGGTATCAGAGCTTCGTCTTTTTGATTTCTTAATCGTAAAACGATTCTGGATCATGGTGAATAGTAGCATCTACACTTTCGAGGATGAACGTCCTTTTGTTGAAAAGAGCCAAAAGAGTTAAAGAGAAATCTATGGTAATCTGATCTATGACGTCTATGAAGACGATGTTGATCGTTCTTCACGTCGTAGATCGGATCACCATAAATTTTTCTTTATAAATCTTTTGGCTCTTTTCTCTCTCGACAAAAGGATTTTCGTCCTCGAAAATGTAGATGTTACTACTCACCATGATCCCGTTCTTTGATTAAAAAATCAAAAAGACAAAGCTCTGATACCAACTGATGTAGCGGAAGGTTCTAGAGATAGAACTGATCTGTTGATTCTAAAAATATCTAAAAACTAGGATTTGTGAATACTTTTCATAGTGCTTTATCAAAAGCTTTTTAAAAAAAACTTTTTTTTATTAATTCATCAAAACCTGAATACAACTTTAGGCATAAACGGTTTATTTATAATAGATCATAAAAACTTTAGAATATTTCAGAAAGCTTTAAAAGATAAAAATTAAAATAGAAATATGTAAATAATATAAATATATAAATAAATAATAATAAAGATATTCTCGCTGCATCAATTTTGTAATTCTACTACAGATTATTTTTGTGCTATAACAACGTATCATAATTTCTATCATTGTTTTTGTTAAAAGTTCTCTATACTTTTCACTTGGACATTAATCGATAAACATAAAAAAAAGTTATCTGATACAAAAGTATTTGATTTATATATAGATAATGGTCTTTCTAGACCTATTTCTTTTTAAAATGATACGTAATTATTTGGACAAATTTTGACCAGTTTGCAAGTAAACAGTTCTACAGAATAAAAATAGGAGATCTCTTATTGATCAATGAATCTGAATTCTTAATGACCTCGAATTAAAAAGAATTAATGATATCGTAAATCACTAAAATATGATCTCAAACGTTGCTCGTTGCTGGTTGAAAGTCTTCACAAAAACGTTGCTCGTTGTTGTGTTATATCCCTTCCTTGCCTTTATTTATAGGTGTTTGTACACCCAAATCATAGTCAGATTATATATGTCGGTCGTAATTCTAGGTGGATCGGGCATGACGGTCACAACCCTACTCGAATTAGATCTGGAAGGTCGATGTTTTGTCCTAATACTCTTCCAATTTAGGGTTTATGATATAACATCAACGGTATATCAATAAAAGCGACCTATCATAAATAATATACGAATAAACACTTATATTTTATATTAATGATATATGAATAACGATCAATTATATCTATGATATAGTGACAATAATAGCAATGATATATAGCTTCATGAGCTACTCTTTTTTTGTTTGTCATACATTGTTGGGGATGGATGATTATAAAAGATAGAATAAACTGTGTTTTTCCAAAGATCCACAATCGATTTCTTTTTTGATAAAACATCTTTTTCTTAATTTGATTTTGTTTGGTCGCATGGTATATTATCATAAGAGATTTTTGATCTGATCCTATTACAAATGATGATCAATCAATCATATTCAACTATATGCAACACTTGCGATTATGATGAACACTTACACGAATAACGACTTTATGACGCAGCTTTCCTCGCGTATTTAAGATGAACAGTTCTCAGAACCGGCCCAAAAATTCTATGGACCCGTGCAATTTTACAGTTTTATAAATAGAATTAACAAAAAAAAGTCCTAAATTTTTTTTAATGAATCCTAAAATCTAACTAAAAATTGTCAAAAAAAATTAGGAACCCAGTGCAAATACACCTCTAACACATGGTTAAAACCGGGCCTGACAGTTCTACATGCACAACACCAACAAGAAGTTTCTCTACCATTTACGATGAACAGTTCTACATGCACAACACCACAAACAAGAAGTTTCTCTACAATTTCTGATTTCAACTCTATGAAACGTCTTTGCTAAGTCTCGGACTTTCTGTATCTTCTTTCCACACCCGAGATCCAGAATATGTTTTCTCACGTACCGCTTAAATCCACCCTTGGCGAACCAAAAACATTTCTATCCATTTCACCCATTAAAATGAGTGAGACGAAACAATTCTCCAAAAGAGCTATTTCAAAACTATTGAAAGTAATTTTGGAAATAACTATTCAAAAGGATCACAAGCATATCCTTGTAGATATGTGTACAAAAGTAATTTTGAAAATAACTATCTCAATGAGTATATTTCAAAACAAAAATCTGTAGATATATTGCGACGGATATAAATTCGAAAGGGGGCCATATACACCATAATACATTGCAGCTGAACATAAATGAAATCAAACAAATCGTGTTAAAACTAACAGAAGTAAGTAAGGCAACACAAACTATATTCCCAATTCGTTTTAATTAACAGAGGAACAAGAGCGTCTGATCTCACCTTCCTCACCGACTCTCACACCCATCACACTCATCTTCATAAACGACTCAGTCCATCTCTCGAAGAAACTCTCCTCATCGTTCCCAAGAATCTCGACAATCTTCCTCGTCCGATCATCTTCCATGAGAGCCGAATCCGTCTGGAACAGACCCTTGTGCGCTTGTAGATTTCGATAATACTGATTGTCAAACGTCGAAGACGTCTCTGGATCGTTGTTGACGACCGTATTCGTCGGATCTATCGACGATGAACACTTGTTCAAAAGCGTTTGCGCGTAGGAGTTGTCCAGAGACGCGTCTACGAGCTCGAGATTGCCTCTGGGATCTCTTTTAAACCTGCTGTTGAATGTATTGCAGTGAGCAGCTCCAATAGTGTGCGCTCCTGAGAGAGTAATAGACTCAAAATTCAATGCTTCCTTAATAAAAAAAATAAAAAAAAAGTCTCTTGTTCTTGAACATTTCAAGAAACATACATACCTGAGAGAACAACAAGATCTTGAACAGATAAGCCTTTAGAGGAAAAAACATTGATCATCTTATCAACTGTGAAATCTGTATCGATGATGTTTGGTCTGACATTTTCTGCCACTGAGACCGTCCCGTCTCTTCTCCCTGTCGGTATCGCAACGACCGGTCCTCCAAGCTGTCCGGCCAAACAGCAAGAAACAGAGTTCTTATGGAAAAGATTGAAAGAAACAAACACTATACTTATATATGCAACTAAGTTTGATGAAATTTTACAGCTTCGACAGCGTCTCTAGCAGCAAGAACGAGGATATCAGCGCAGGAGACTATGCCCGGACAGAAGAGTTCGAGGACATTTTTGGCGCTTTCAATCACAGTGAATCCTCCCAAAGACGCGTTCCCAGGGTCGCTTCTCTCTGTGCCGTTACCTCGAATCAACACTGATCCATCGCAACCCTGAGACATCAATAACAAGAATAAAAATCTTATTTTGTAATCCAAGAAACAGTCATGCATGTTTTTGCAATGTAGGTAATATATACTTGGACGAAACAGTCGTGGAAGATAAGACGGAGGAGCTTCCCAAGGACTGATGGATCAGAGGCTGAAGCCGATCTAACGGTGTTCCTGACTATGAACTCTGCTCCCGGACATGAACGGCCATAGAAGTTGAAAGAGAGGTCAGCGACGGAAGAAGAAATAAGAAGTAGAGTAAGAAAAAGAAGAAGAGATGAGATGAATGTCGATTTTGGTCTGTAGTAAGAAAATGAAAACGCCATTCTTTGAATGTGTCTCTCTGAAGAAGGAAAGTGTGAGGTTGCTTAATCAACAGAGAGAAAGAGAGAGAGAGAGAGAGTAAGAAGAGGTAGTTGTCCTGATAAATGATCACTGTAAATTGCATTTGTGTTTGTGTCAGAGAGAGGAGAGAGAGAGAGTGTGTGTGTGATGGTTGAGTCAGGACAATTTAATGACAGTTCTTACTTTTTTTTTGATATATGCATATCATCAATCTGCAAAAACAAGATTTGGGTTTTTGGTGTTAATGCCAGAAATTGAATTGAAAGAGTGACACCTTTTCAAGAGTCTGAACTCGGAACTCCCACTAGACTAAATTTTTTTCAATATTTTGACACTTTTCTCGTACTAAGTTCAGATTTTGTTTCCCCTTTTCTAATGAAAAATCACTCATGCTAATCATTCCAAGTACTGTCTTTTTTGCTTTTTATAGTATGTCACACTTTTGCAGGCAATACAAAAAGAATCTGTAAAGAGAAAAAAATGTACAAAACTATCACGTATTGGTGCTTGAGAAACTCTTAATTTGTGTCTGATGATAAGCTTAGGGCATGAACAATGGTGTTTCTTAGACTAAGGTTCTTAAATAACTAAGGCCCTAAAATAAATAAAAATTGGGATTTAATCAGAAAATTGGATCTTAAATAAGAACTTTAAGTCATATTTAAGATATGTATCTTATTGACACATGTCTGAAGGAGAGTGGTCGGTATTTTTTTATGGAAAAAAAATAAAACTTTTTTTTATATTTCAATAAATCAAATAAAATTTTCATTAAAAAAATTCAATATTAAGAACCTTTTTAAAGGTTTTACCATTGGAAGAAGAAAAATAAAATAGGAATTCTTATATTAAATCCACAATAAAAAATTGTTAAGAACCTTACATACGATTTACCATTGTTTATGCTCTTAGACGACATTTTTGGAACTGGTACTATTGGGAGATCAACGATATCTGCCGTAACTGAATCGATCTCGTTGATCTCCCAGTTAAGATAAGGTAAATCTGCTAAACTAAGATATTGTTAAATCTTTATGATCTTTTCTATAAATATTGATCTTAGTAATCTCGTCATTCGGTTACAAGAAATTGTGGGATTTTTTTAAAAAATGTTTGTATTTTGTAGATTTAATTAGTAGTTTGAACTTGATAGGCAGGGCCGTTCCGGCCATAAAGCACATGAAGCATAAACTTTAGGCCACAATTAGTATTTAAATTTTCTTAGGGCCACATCTAATTTCTCTGCATTGGCTCAATAGCATTATAGCAACATATGATTCTTTTTGAATTTTCCATGCACGTATTCGAAAACTCGGTTGGTTCCATAGAGAATTACAATTTACAATTTATTGTTTTTCTTTTACAACTTTCAGTATTTTTTTGGTATTTTCTTAGCTTTTTCTATCAAAAATATTAACTATTTTTACGAGTTTATAATCATATTTATTTCAATTTTTAATTATCAACTATCATCAACTAACACTGATTAAAATTCAAATTTATTTCGCTAAAAACACACAATAATTTTTTTTTTCTATATTCTGATTCCATTGATTCCTTTTAACACTTTTATGAAATAATTTTTAAAATTTAAATGAAATCTTATTAAGAAGCAATAACTCCAAATCTAAATAGTTTTTTTTTTCAAGAAACATATATAATACAAATTTATTTTTAACACTCCACATCTATTTTTCTATATAAAATAAAACAAGATATATTCATATTAAAGAATATTGTAAGAATAAAACAAAATTAAAATTTTCTAAAAATAACTAAAGACCACATTTTTCCATATTATTGCTTTAAGCCTCCAAATATTTAGGGACGGTACTGTTGATAGGCAACTTGATTGATTCTTATAGGACCACAAAAATAAACAATCCACTTTAGTCTTTATACTAAAATCTATTTTATCTGGTATTACTCGTAGGTGGATATTGAAATGGTAATGACTAATCAATGCATTACCAAGTACGAAATCAAAGTTGCACTAAGTTCCAAGAAGCAAACAACAAAACAAAACAAGTTTTGGTATGTAGCCTTGACCAAGATAGTAGTTACTTGAAATTTGGATCAAAGGATCCAGCCTCTGGCTCGATTTATCAAAGGGTCCAGGGTCCAGGCTCTGCTTTTTGCATCAAATAAGAAGAATTGAATGGATTGTCCAGGAAATTGAGCATCCGAAATCATCTGGAAATTGCTGCAGCATAGGAGAAATATCAAGGCCTCTTTGCATAGGTTTTCAAATTTCATGTTCGGTATTTAAAAGAGGATTATTAAGTAAACATCTCATATTTTGTACAAAAATCAACAAAATAGGCTATTAATTTTTAAAATTAATAAAATAGTCTAAAATTATAGGGAAACTATAATAGATGACATTAAAAAACATCATATTTAACTATCATCAGCCGACATTTTCTCTCTCATATTACATATATTATAAAGTCTTTATCACCCTTACATTTTTCTACTTATTACTAAAGCTGGTTTTTCTCTCTCTTTCTTAAAATCAACGACAATGGAGAAAGAAGAAAGTGGAGATTGATGATAAGTGTGATGATAGTGATGCATGAAGATGGTGTTAGATTGGTAGCGGCGATGCCGACATTAACGGTGGTGAGGAAAACGGCGCCGGTGGTGACGATGACGATGGTGATGAGGACGGCGACGGACGACAACGGTGACGGACGGCAACAGCGACGGTAATAACGATAACAGCGACGATGATGACGACAACAACAATGGTGATAACGACGATGAGACGATAACACTGGTGAATAATTGAGACACGTCGAGAGCTTGTTGATGACGGTGAAGATAACAAAGGAAGAAGAAGGAAAAGATAATTGGGTTAGCATGTATGTTGTATAATTGAGTTAGTGTGATAATTTTATATGGATAATGTGTTTAACATGTATTTTATATTGATAATTGGGTTAACATGTATGTTAGATAACTGATTAAACATGAGTTTTTCACAATAATGTATTTTTTATGATATGATAACTAAGTTAACAAGATAATTTTCCATGAATAACTAGTTTAACATATAATTCACATGCATAAATGGGTTAATATGTATGATGGATAACTGATTTAACATGTATTTTTTACCATATGCTAATTTGTTTAACATGTTAACTACATAATAACAGTGTAGATGTGTATTATTTAACCTCGATGAACAGTATTCTCGGATTGTGAACAGTGTTAACGTCGAATATTGAACAGTGTTGTCGAAAATCAACGACGCCAACAGAGTTTTTTTACCAATGACATTTTAAGTAATTATATCAGATACACAAAGACTTTTAAGGATTAAATTTTGTTTCTCTCTCATAGTTACATAATTTTGAATTAATTTTTCCTATCTACTTAGTTAATTGGTCAACTATGTATATACAATAAAATGATAAAATCACCCAAAATTATACCTTAAAAGTTAAAACTAACTATTTTTTTAATGAAATTCAGAACAAAAAGAAAAATCAAAAAAGTGAAAATCTTTTCGGTTTGATCAAAAGTTTATTAATGTTTTTACACCAAATACGATTTATTATCATTTATGCAGAATAATAAAGATAACATATGATTTTCAGCGTACAAGTAAATCTGTCGTAAATTTTTGTAAGGTGGTAAAATTGTCCGTCGTACGGTAGTCAGTCGATATAACATTTTTCATAATTTGTAATAAAATAATAAATCAATGTTAAAAAAGAACCAAAATAATATATTTATTTAATATTTAGAGAATTGATCTATTTTTTAATTTAATTTTCTTTTTAACTTTTTCTACTAAAAGAAAAAAAAACAATTTTATTTGGTAAGTTTTTCTATGTGGTGGAACGAGGTCCATCTATTGTACAAGCAACCTATGATCTATTTATCAGAAACACACACTAACATTGGAATCGATTTTCTCTATTAAAGATTCCGCCATGGCTGTTTCTTTTCTAAGCTCTTCTCTTCAACTCACAGCCACTTCTCCGATCCTCTTCACTAAGCTAACAACAACCACCACAAACCAAATCCAGTTCAACCAGAGAACAACAACATGCACACCAACCAAACCTCGCCTCCGTCTCCTCCGCCGTTCCGCCGCCGCCGGTACCGCCGTGACGTCAGATCAGGCGCAGGGAGAAGGAGAGGTTCTGTTAAACCTCACACCTGAGGATGAGAAACGTGAGGAGGTGGCGGATTACGATTGGACGGAGGAGTGGTATCCTTTGTACCTCACCAGAGACGTCCCCGACGATGCGCCGCTCGGTCTCACCGTCTTCGATCGCCAGATTGTTTTGTACAAAGACGGCGACGGAACTCTTCGATGCTACGAGGATCGCTGTCCCCATCGGTGAGTGATTTAGCCGGAAAAACTCGAACCACTCGTTTTTTTATTTCACAAATCTGATCTCCACGATTTTTTATTCGCTTGTTGAATATTAGAACAAGAAAATGATTTGTTTAGGAGCTGCTGAATAGTTTTGGGACATTCGGTTTAGTTCGGTTCGATTTTTTGGAAAATAGGTTCTAATAAAACCGAAGTATGACTCGGTTCGGTTTAACTTTTAATCAGTTTTGGTTAATTCGGTTCGGTTGCACAAAATCTAAATTCGGTATATAAATTTTGCCCACTCCTACGGTACTGAAATTTTGAATTTTGAGCACCGAATTGTATGATGAATAGTTTTGGACATCCGGTTTAGTTCGGTTCGATTTTTTGGAATTTTTTTATTCTTTATGTTTAACTAAAATATATGAATTTTAATATTTTTTGGTTAATTCGGTTCGGTTTCACAAAATCTGGATTGGTTCAGTATATAAATTTTGTCTTTTAGGTTAGCAAAGTTGTCTGAAGGACAATTGATTGATGGGAGGTTGGAATGTTTGTACCATGGTTGGCAATTTGAAGGAGATGGCAAATGCGTCAAGATCCCTCAGGTTTTTTTTGTTCACTGATTTTTTGCTTCAGAGTTGAATACAAAAATTCAAAGATTCTTCTTATTCACTTTACTGTTTTTTTTTGGTTTGTTAAAAGCTTCCTGCGAGTGCAAAGATTCCAAAGGCGGCTTGTGTGAAGACCTACGAGGTGAAGGATTCACAGGGAGTTGTGTGGGTTTGGATGTCGACGAAGACGCCTCCAAACCCGGAGAAACTTCCTTGGTTTGAGAATTTCGCTAGACCCGGTTTCTATGACATTTCGGGTACTCACGAGCTACCTTACGACCACTCCATCCTTCTAGAGAATCTGATGGATCCGGCTCATGTCCCTATCTCTCATGACAGAACCGACTTCACCGCTAAAAGAGAAGACGCTCAGCCGCTGGTCTTTGAGGTCACCGAGCGAACCAACCGGGGTTTCGCGGGGACTTGGGGACGAGAGAAAGACGGGAAAGGGAGTAACTTACTCCGGTTTGATGCTCCGTGTGTACTTCAGAACAATCGGGTGTTTGAAGGTAAGGACGGGGTGAAGAAGTACTTTTCGGGGCTGTTTCTTTGTAGACCTACAGGACAAGGGAAGTCTATGCTTATCGTTAGGTTCGGGGTCACGAAAAGATCGCCTTTGGTTCAGGTGTTGCCTCTATGGTTCTGGCATCAGAATGCCTGCAAGGTCTTTGAACAGGACATGGGTTTTCTGTCGTCTCAAAACGAGGTTCTGATGAAGGAGAAAGTACCAACTAAGGAGTTATATCTAAACCTAAAGTCATCAGACACATGGGTCGCTGAATATAGAAAGTGGATGGACAAAGTTGGTCACGGGATGCCTTACCATTTCGGGCACAGGACAATCTCTCTCCCCAAGGTCCCTCCCGTAGTGGAACACGCCCCCGCGGGACTCATCGCGGGTCTCTCGGCGACTTACCCTGCGAAAGGCGGGCTTGGGACGATGCACGCTCCCAATTTGGCTAACCGGTACTTCAGGCATGTGATCCATTGTAGAAGCTGCAGCAATGTGATCAAATCTTTTGAACTCTGGAAAAATATCCTCTCCGGCACGGCCGTGGCCTTGACGGCTTTGGCCATTCTGGTGGCTAGTAGACAGTGGAAGGCTGTACTGTTGGGTTCAGCAGCGTTGTGCTCCGCCGCAGCTTACGCTTGCTTAACGGCTATAAAAATGAACACCAATAACTTCATTAGAACACACAGAAGACTATGAAAATGTATATTTGGCACGTCTCATCCTATTCTTGCTATATGTATTTCATGAAATACTGTTTTGCTTGTAAACGCAATTTTATAATCCAAAAGGTTCTGGTGTTTGACCATAAAAAATTTAAAGCTAAAACTTGAGCCATTTCTTCTCTTTCTCTTTGCTTTCTACAGCATTGGAGGCAGATGCTTGAGCAGCTAATGTACAAGCCAATGCCTTTCGGACTTCGTTCAATCTTTTTGTCGCAGCCTCTGAAACAATCTGATCTTTCTTGTTTCTGTTCACCATCTCTTCTAGTTTCCTCACTTGTCGCTTCAAGTCATTTACTTCGTCTTCGTATGTGACCAAAGCTTTCCTATCTACTGGACCTTTGTTCTGCCTCTTTTTCATAGACTCTCTTCCATTTACTTTCTCATGGCGCGAAGAAAGAAGTTGGTCGTTGATTAGGCTAAACAAATCTGGCTTCGATTCCTCTTCCTGTTTTGCTGCTCTAGCTGCTTCTGCAAACTTCTTCCCACGCTTCCTTTTCCCACCTCTGCTCCTTTTCTTCTTTGGTTTCTCAGTTTTATCTTCACCGTTTCTAATATGCTCAAGAGCATGATCCAGTGACCGCTTCGGTGGAAGTACTTTTACCAAGATGGGGTCTAATATCCCTTGGCCAGAGGCGCCAAGTCCCATCCCTTCACGGTATCCCATACTCGCCATCATCTTAGAAGCTATTCCTCTGGTGTGATTCTCCCACTTAGCAAATATGGCGGTGTCAGTTTGTACGCCTCTCCTTTGATTTGTGCTCTCTAAAAAGCCAATACCTTCTGGAGAATCTTCATCGTAATCACTTGAAACAGATTCTTCAGAGCCTGAAGCACTCCCTTCTTCGTCTTCCTCCTCCTCTTCTTCTCCGTCATCATCAGTCATCTGAGCGTACTCTGATAATGCCATAGCATCAGATCCTAGCTTCGCGGAGCTTCCATCATCTTTGAAAACAACTCCGCCTACTTGTAACTCATCATCCCATGATTCAAGTTCAGCCACCCTCCATATGTCGTACTTACTGCCAGAAACTGCCCAAATCTTGGAGCCTACCATCGATTGCTTCCACTCAGTCTGCTCGTAGTTCTTCAGAGAAGACAACGGCACATCCAGTCCTGCATTGAAAACTTGGGAGTTAACCACCAGAATGACAAATTGACCACATTTTAAAAAAATTTCATTTACTTCACATTTTTTAAAATTTTCATTTACTTATTGCTTGAAACGATAATGGTAAACATTATGATCATTTACTTATTGCTTTGAAACATACCGTGTGATGAACGACAGGAACCGCCAAACCGACACCTCTGTTGCATGAAAAACTTGCACATCTGCACTAGTGCGGTGCAGCGTTAGTATCTGAGACACGAAACATCAGTTGCAACAACGCCAACAGTAACGATGTCAAAGTTATTTTTGCTTGTAGCAAAACTTAATCCAGCTACATAGGACGAGCAAAACTGAGGCTTTTAGAAAAAGACAACTAGATCATGTGGAAACACACAAGAACTGAGTATTAACACCTAACAGATGAGACAATAAAAGGAAATGTCAGATAGTTACTGATGATGAAGACTAAGAAAATCTCACCATCATGCTCTCAGATGTGGGTGTAAGGAAAGAGATCTTTGCAGAATCAGAGCCTTCAAACCCAATAACGCGACCATTATACCAACGGCCATCGGTGTGCCGGAATCTGCATTTCGATCCATCCGAATCCTTGTTCTCTTCGGCATTTTCTGGCTCCAGTTCATTTGCAGGAACGACATGCTGAGGTTTGACTCCAGCAGCATTACTCAGACCATGCAGCACTATGTCAGCTTCCTGCAATAACCGAGCACGTTTTAAGTGCAAAAGCCCTTCCTCTGCATCTTTGATTGCTCCGAGAAGTTCTTCATGGACCTTATGAGAGTTAAAACCGCCACATGAAAGCAGAAGATAAAACACAACTCATGAGATTTAAGGATAAGATTCTTATCATAAGAATGGTTCAAACATTTTATCAATAGCTACTCTAAAAAGGGCTTAAGGATACTTTCTATACAATACTCAGCATTATCATCACAAAAAAAACTGAGATATTTGTTTACAATTAAGGATTATCAAGACAAAAACGAAACAGCTTTCGACTAAATTGATAAACAATCTACGATTCGGAACTTATACAGGACATAATTGATAGACAAAACGATCGCAAAACTGTTGAATTTTGGGCTAAGAGCGAGTTAAGAATCGTAGCATTCTCAAGGAAACTTGGGATCTGATTCGGAGAAGAAAAATTTACCGAGAGGAGCTCGGGATTAGATGGGTCAGAGACTAGGGCTTCGTCAATGGCGGAAAGCGATTCTCTCTGGTCTTTCAGCTGAATGTCAAGAAGATTTTCAAGGGATTTGTCTTCTTCGCTCGCCATAGCAAGAGGAATCTCGAGTCTCCTGCGTAGGAGGAGGAGAAGGCGAGAGGGAGAAGAAGAAAACCTCTTCGGGTCGTGCCGACTCGGAAGCGTAAACCGGGCTCGAATCGGAAGAAAACCTCTTTCACTTTTTTTTTTCTTTCTATAGAGCCCCTAAACTTTAGTTTTCCGATATATTTTTCCTAAATTTTTGAGCTTATCACTAACCTCCCAAATTTACACTTTATTGCTAAACCATCTAAACTTTTCATTTTTAATTAATTAATTCTACATTTGCAATTAAACCTATGGAAATCGTTTTTTAAAATAAAATTGCGTTTACCCAACCCAATCCGGAAAACAAAACTTTTTAAACAAAAAAAGGAAATTGAATCATCCGATTTCACATGTAAAATTGCGTTTAAATAATTCCTCTCTCTTTTTATTTTTATCTTAGATTAGAAGAATACACGCATACAGGCATGATTTTTTTATATTATTTTGAAGATGTTTTATTTATATATCAGACTTTATATGTTCACAACAATCAAAATTAACCATTATATATTAAAAAAGTATATAAGTTTTGATTGCAAAGAATTTGTTTGGGCCATGGAAGAGAAAAATGGCGAAGTATTAAGTATAGTTTGATTCTATAAGAAAGTTTAGTCTAAATTTAATAGGTACTAAAAGTCTAAAATTATTTCTTAAATAAACTAAAACTCACATGAGCGAAATGTGAAAAGAATGAAGGTGGTAAAAGTCCACAACTTGTTCTATTCCCACAAACTCCATAAAGTTAAAGATTTATAACTTATATTTCTTTCTTTAATTCGGAGTTTTAAAAATTTAATAAATGAGTTTTATCTCTATTCTTTATATTAATTTTGATTAATTTTAACTTATAGAGTTTTTGATCGATTTTCACACATGATTGCAATTCTATTTTGCTATGGAGAATATTATAAATAAATATTAGACCACACACCTAAAGAAAAATTGACGGGGATCTGCACATCCTTTTTGAGGCGCATATTAAACAATATTCATCAAGCTTGTTGGAAGATGCAAAATTTATGATTTGACTCTTCAGTAAGAAGGCATTCTTGTGATTGGAAATTGATGAATGACAAATGCTACCCCTTATATCTATTTCATCCATACATAGTTTTTGCCTATCCAATTCACAAGCACGAACACAATTTCATAAAATTGAAAGGGTTATTTTTTGGAAAATTTAAAAAAATTAATGCGTAAAAAAACATACATTGTTAAAGTCTAGCATCCATAAACATACATTGTTCTTTCTGTATTTCCCAACATTTCTGGGTTTTCCTAAGTGGCACACTATTGAACAAATTGTAGACATTTTCTGCAGTTGGTGTTGACCCAGCAATCATGGGTGTCGGTCCAACAGTTGCCATTCCTGTTGCAATCAAGGCGGCTGGTCTAGAACTCGATGGCGTCGACTTGTTTGAGATCAACGAGGTAAATAGCAAACACTTGCATGATCTTCTCACCACATATCTTTTCCCAAACATTCTGATCTTCTTACAAAATATCTTTTCCCAAGCATTCTGATGATAACAATCCTTGTGTGTTCAGGCATTTGCATCTCAGTTTGTTTATTGCCGTAATAAGTTAGGACTTGACCCAGAGAAAATCAATGTCAACGGAGGCGCAATGGCCATAGCACATCCTTATATGCTCAAATTTACCCTAGAACTACTCTCTCAAATTTAGATCAGTCGCAGTACTTAGGGATCGAATCCACATGGAATTAGATTGTCACACAACAGATTTTTAATTCCAAATTAAGCTAAGAAAAAGATGGAATTAAAAGACAGCAAGCAATTAAAAACTTAGTAAATTCAAGGGAGAAAAAGCTAGATTCGGAGAAATTCTCAGGTGAATCCGAATTGCAGATCTCTAGACAGAATGTTAGGAATTTATTAAGCACTGTTCTTGAACTTGAAACACTAATGTAAAATTAATCAACTCTAGCTGCATAGATTATCTATGTCTAAACTCTAGAATCCCAAATCTCTTTGCAAATTCTAACAATTTCAACAAACATTAAGTGTAGGTTCAATTGTTCACAAGATCCTAAACCAAATCTCTTTGCAGATAGGAATCTTGCTCATCTAAGATTAGTTCAGGCAATTAATCACACTCTCGTGTCTACCAACATCGGTCACTTTTGGAACTGGCTTAGTTGATGTGGATATCCGATGAGAAATTCCAGCAGATTTTAACATTACATATTTTCACCAAGATTAGTGTAACTTTTGCTCCACTTGTCCAATTGACTTCAAACCACCTCCACATGAATTGTTATTTCCTCATGCACACTCCGAGACCTGAAATGACTCGATAAAGACTAAAACACTCGAAAAACTCATGAAAACCTTGATTAGAATGCGTCAAAAACGCAATACATCATTTTCCTCCTTCGATGATAAGAAGACGCATCAGTCTGAGGAATCGTACTTTATTTTGTAATTGTTGTTCTTGATTAAAGTCACAACACTTTTGATTACTTTCCGATTAGTTCATGAATTTCATCAAAGGAAAGTCAATTTACCGAATACCAATGTCATTACTGCCATCATATGGTATTTGGATCTATGTTACATGGAAACGGAAACGGGTACGTGGAAACGGAACGTTTCGAAACGTGGAAATGCCATTTAAAAAAAATATAGAAATGAAAATGTTTTGGAAACATATATATATATATATATATATATATATATATATATATATTAGGCATTAACACCTAAATTATATTATAAGTAAAATATTTAAATCAACAAAATTTAATATATAATTTTACATAATTATTAAGTAATAAAAATTAAAATATGTAAATTTAAAAATTTAGAAGATTTCTTCATTATGAATTTCATTAGTTCCATTAACCAAAACTATCTCAAATTCTAATTTATCGAGAGAACGATTTTCAAACTCAATAATATCAAAATTATTCTTATTTACCAAATCAAAATAATTATTAGCAAATTAATTATTAACTTACTATAAATAATTAATTTGATCACTTAATATTATTTTTATAATTATTTATTTGTTCCAAAAAATAAAAAATTAATTTGTAACTTGTTTTCAAAATGGAAACGCGTGTTTCTAAAATGGAAACGTGTTTCCAAATTGTTTCCAAATTGGAATTTTTAGGAAACTCGATTTTTCGTGTTTCCGAGAGTTTCGGTTTTCCGAAACGTTTCGAAAACGGGAAACACACCTCGGAAGGAGTTTCCAAGCGACCTAGATTTGGATCCTCGACCATCAAAAATTCGGATGCAATAGCAACAATACATTTTTTTTCTCTTTTTAATCTTGTTTGCCTTACATTTCTTCATAAACAATTCATTAAAAATTGAAATCAAACTGAAACATGATTTGCGTTAAAAAAACGGACATACATTTTTTAACATGATAAATAGTAATGATAGTAAACAATACGCTATTCTATATAGATATGCATAAAATAGAATCACACATCCTTTTTACAACCCATCAATTCACAAATTTTACCACAAATGTATTTCAGATTAGTTATACTACAAAACAACATGTTCTTATTGTCAAAGAGAAATAATTTAATATTTTATATGCTTACGATGAATAAAAAAAAATTCTTATTCATTATATATATTATTATTCCACCAATCTTTCAAATGCTAAAAGGCTCTCTTTTTCCTCCTTCGATAATAAGAAGACGCATCAGTTTGAGAAATCATTCTGTGTAATCGTACTTTATTTTGTAATCGTTTTTCTTGATTAAGGTCACAACACTTTTGATTACTTTCTGATCAGTTCATGAATCTCATCAAATAAAAGTAAAATTTACCGAATACCAATTTCATTACTGCCATTATATGGTATTTGCATCCTCGGCCATCACAAATTCGGATGCAATAGCAACAATAGCTGCTCAGCAAGAGGAACAAGTTCTGATTCCCCTAGGCATATTCTTCCCTGCTTATCTCTTATCTATTATCATATCCAATCGGTATTCTCTTCCTTTTTTTGGTTATTGTCCCTACTTCACATTATTTTAGGAGATTTTTATAACTTTTAAGAGATGTACTGTGGCATTGTTTATGCACAAAAAATAGATTTATTTCTTTGTGTTCTCTTTGTGGCCACGCAAAAAATATATTCATTTATTAGGAATGAAAATCATGCACTGTTTGCTTTCGTGAAATCTTTATAGTTTAAGGATCACTCCTTCTTTCCTAATCCATCGAAACTCAAACCACCACCACTGTTGCAATATGGATTCTACTCTCTGGGACCTTCTTTCTGATTATGTCCATGTGCTTTCTCGGAATGGTGACAGCTTCACCGCCCTGATAGGGTCAAACCTCATTCTCTATAGATATTATTATTCTGCCAATTTTTTTTTAATACAATTTGTTTTTAAAATGCATGATATTCACAACTTTAAAATTAATATGTACCTACAAACATTTACCAACAAATATAAAAATTAAAACTGTCAAAATATCACACAGACTCGCGCAATGCGCGAGCCTTCCTCTAGTTAATAATAGTAGACAGTACTTTGATTTGCAGCCTTCATAAACGTGTGTAGACGTTTTGATTTGCAACCATTTGTGTAACATAAAAAAGTAGTGATTAAGAATATCATACAATTATACACAAGAAAATGATACAAAGAAAAAGAAACTAATCATTGTATTACTAGACTAAAGATTTTATAACTTACAAAAATCTGTAGAAGTTTAATATCCATGCATAAAATTTAGAACAAAGAGAGTAACTACAAAGTTGTTGTTACAAAGTTTCTGATTTTGTATTTAAGTCAATGAGTTGTTAATTTTTACTTTTCGCACTTCTAATTAATAAATAAATACTTTTCATACTAATGTTATTTTTTTCTTTACTTACATTTTTTTTAAAAGAAATTATATGTTATTGTTTCTATATCTTAACCAAATATAGTTGATCAAAAGTTCATTAATACTTGTACATCACGAGGTATAGAATACAAATTCCAAATAATGAGATTTATACAAATTAATGAAAGTAAACTTATCTGAGATTTTCAACATAGTGAAAATAGCGCCGTTTGTCGTAATTTTGTGTGTCAAGAGTAAAACTGTCCATCATAAAAGTGGTGCAGATAAAATCGTATATCGTGAATCATTGTATGTGGGTATAATTGTCCGTTGTCGAATCATCCATGTAATTATTTTCATAGTTTGAAAAAATTAATAATTTAGACGACAAATATATAACTATCGTTAACACTTCAAATAAAAAATATTTTTTATTTTATAGTTTAATTTTAAATTATAGATGGTTAATATGTTTTGTATATGGTATTATTTTATTATATTATTTACAGTCCTGTTTATTATACTCTTTTAGTATTAATTTTAAAAGTATTTAGTTTATTTAAATGTAAAATATATTATGCTCTTCTTTTTTTGTAACTGAAATATATTATGCTCTTGATTAATTATAATTCTAGATCAGCCCTTGAATATACCAAAACTATATGACTAAAAGATTACATACTACTGGAGTGATACATCTTATTCTACTCCATTGTCTATTATTATATTTATAGAGAAAATAACAAACAAGTGTAACCTAATATTGAAAGAACATTTTCTTTTTATAGGCAAAACGGCGAAAGAGGTGACTGAATATGACACCACTTGATTTTGTATTTCATGATAGAATTATCGTCTCTAATTCATTTTTTTTATTAGTACTTAAGACAAATTACTATTGTCATATATAAATTTTGCGTGTTACATTAATTTGCATGTGCACATATCATATGTTCTTAAAAAAGAAAGTAAGAAAATGTATTAATAATATTAGATAGTACTTTGATTTGCAGCCTAGATTAACGTGTGTAGACGTTTTGATCTGCAACCATTTGTGTAACATAAAAAAAGAAATAATAAAGAAAATCATACATTTATACACAAGAACATTATACAAATAAAAAGAAAAAAATCATTGCGTTACCATACTAAGATTTTATAACTTACAAATATCTATAGCATTGTACTATCTATCCACAAAATTAAGAACAAAGGTAGCAATTACAAAGTTGCTGTTACAAACATAAAAATAAATTGCCAACTATACAAATCGATCTCATAATAATACCACACCATACTCAAGCATGTATATAAACAAACAATCTCTCCACCAGATTGTCCAACAAAGAAAAACAACAAAAACCCGCCATAAAAACTATGATGTCGACAAAAAAGAAAGAAAGCCTCGGACGACAGAAAATTCCGATGGTTAAGATAAAGAAAGAGAGCCACCGGCAAGTCACTTTCTCAAAACGTAGAGCCGGTCTATTCAAGAAAGCTAGTGAGCTTTGCACGTTGTGCGGGGCAGAGATTGGGATCATCGTGTTTTCTCCCGCTAAAAAGCCTTTCTCTTTCGGTCATCCGAGTGTCGAATCCGTCTTGGACCGGTACTTGTCCCGAAACAATCTGTCCTTAGCTCAGACGCAGCAGCCGCAGGGAAACCCTACAGCGAGCTGCGAGCTTAATATCCGGTTGACGCAGATTTTAAGCGAGGTAGAGGAAGAGAAGAAGAGGGGTCAGGCCATGGAAGAAATGAGGAAAGCGAATGCAAGCCGTTCGATGATCAATTGGTGGGAAGGGCCAGTGGAGGAGATGAATATGGTTCAGTTACAGGAAATGAAATCTGCGTTGGAGGAGTTGAGGAAGACGGTTGTGCCGGAGACCAATATGGGGCCGTTTTATGGGGTGAAAGAGGATGTGTTCGGTTTCTTGGATAATAAAGGGACTACTCCTTCTTACATGAACATGTCTTCTGGTCTTTCTAATAATTACAGCTTCGCTTATGGAGATGGTGGTGGTTTTTGATTCACCGATGTTCTTTTTTTTTTTTTTTTTTTGGGGGGGGTAGTAGTTGAGGAAAAATCGAAGCAAAGAAGTTAGAAGCTAGTATTTTGCTAGCTGGTTTTTTTTTCTAAGATTATTTTTGTTTCTTTGGCAACATCCAGAAAAATCTTTTATCTTCTTGAATGGTAGATTATATGCTATAAAGTAAAGATATCTTAGAATTAAGATTCTTAAAAGTAACTGATCAAAATCCCCCACCCACCAAAAAAAATTCTTAACAAAAACTTAATTTGATCTACTTTGTTTAATGCTAACCAAGATGCAACATTTAGATTTACCATTTAAATCTTGTACATTTATTTTTTATTTATTTAGAAGAATATATAGTTTTCTAAATTAATAAGTAATAGAATATAAAATTTATACATCTAACTAACTTTTAAAACGTTGACAAAAAAACACTCTCACTTTAAAATTTTAGTTATATATATACTGAAATTTAACTCATATGTGTTCTAAGAATATAATTCGTCTGAGGCAGGCTTGTGGAGTCTCAAGCTGTCTATTTTCCTTTCACTTATATCTTTCAGGAGTTTAACAATCCCATTAGCTTGAAAGATCGGAACTTACATCTAAATCGCAAACTGAAGAACTAAAGCTGCGATCTTCCCCTGAATAGTTTCTTGCAAATCATTATTGACTTCTTCAAAAGGATCTTCATCCCAACATACATAACTGTGCTAACCTTAAAATTATAGTTTAACTAAATCCAAAACTTGACACCATCTTTTCCATGATTCCATAGCATTTAGAGCCGGTTTTAGATTCTTCTAACCCTAGTCCCTAAATCTGACTTTGTGTGCAAACAACACTTTCACTAACTTCTCCACAGCTCCCACTTGGGGTTCTGGCTTCCTCCTCAAGAAACTCAGTTAACCGATACAATCACCCAAATAAACCGGTTCAAATAGGAGACGGGAAATAAGCAACAACAAAAAAAAATCTAAAAAAAGGAAATAACAAAACCAAAAACAAAAAAGGAAACAACGATAAATAAGTAAATAACCGTTTTGAGTTTCTAAAAAAAGGAAATAAGGATGGAAAAAAAAGGAAAATTTGATCGTTTGTAAAAACCCTATATATATATAGTAATTCATCTCTTCTCACTTCTCTTTCTCTACATCGATTTGTTGAATCTGTTACAGTAACAATCGATTTGTCCAACCAAACCTCTGTTCATCCCTCGAGCCTCAACGAAGTTCCCATCAATATCTCCTACAGATTCCAGAGATTCACGATCGATGAATCCGATGGAACCCTCACTAGTGCTGGAACTTACACGGGGGTTCTTCTTCCCGTATCCAGTCCGAACCATCTGTTTACGCTCATCGATTCTCGTCTCCTTGGTCCTCCCTTGTCCCATGATATCGCTGATACGATCGCTAATGGAGCGATTCAAAGCGACATGTGCATTCTGCTTCGACTAGAACCTTACCGCACGTCCGTTAACGTCGATTTGAAGGAAGATGTGTTGTTCGACAATGTTTCCGTTTCGGAAGAATCGACATGTGCAATCTGTTTGGAGGGTTTGAGGAACGACGATGAAGACGACAATGATTTGCTACCTTGTCCGCATCGTTTTCATATGAGATGTATCGGCGAGTGGTTAACGAGGAGTAACTCTTGCCCTCTCTGTCGTGAGATTGTGTACGAGGAGGACTCATGAAAGAAACAGATTTTGAATAGTCTTATGTTTTTTTTTTTTTTTTGAATAGTCTTATGTGTTTTATTGTAATTGAAACTACTTTTGTTGTTAGACATTTTTAATGAAAGAATTCAGATTTATCAACTCTTCCTTTTTTTTTTTGTAATAAAGCACGATGAAAACTTTGAATTATAGATTCTGTGTTACCCATAAATTAGAATTCATGTTTAGGCAAAAAAAGTAGTTAATACAAAAAAAGTGTCAATCTCTCACAACTTAAGGATAATCATCAATAACCTGAAGAAGCTGTGACGGTGTTGCTGCTGGGTTGAGCTGTGTGCAATCACTGGGTGCATCGAGAAGCATTTAAGTGGTACAAAGATCATAGCAAAAGGAGGTTCTTATTGATGACGTGGAGCTGGAAAATCAGAACACAAAGCATAAGGAAAACGTTGATGGCGGTTAATCGAAACTTGTAAGCTAGAAGGAAAAAGGAAAACAAGAGGAAAAAAAATCAAGAGATAATAACAAAAAAGAAATTGTTCTTATCTTAGGATTAGGAAATTATAAAAAGCTTCGACTCTATGGGTATAAATAGATGTCGACAGTTGCTTTAGAAAATTAGAGATTTTCTCTATCTTGGTTTCTTGTAAGTTACCATTAAAGATAAATCTAATTGAGAAATTTGGTTGAGAAATCTCTGTGTTAGTGTTATCTCTATAGTTCTTGCTTTTTCAATTGTTATCCGAGTGGGACACCTAGCCGAGCGATCTTTTCTCTCGAAAATCAGGTGTGATTAAAGTGTCTTAAGAACAAAAGTTTAAAGAATATAACTCTCTTTATTATGTTTAGAAACTTATCTCAAAACTAAACACAAGCAATTGCTCTTAACTTAATATTTTTGTCACAACTCGACATAGATATATATAGGCTTAACACAACTTTGTTAATCCTATTCCTAATAAAATTAGACAACTCCTAATTCCATTAGGATTACAATAAAGTTTTCTTATCCTAAACCAACTTGTTATGGATATCTTAGGTGGCAAGTTATAGAAGCTTATCCAACATTCTCCCTCGTAAGCTTTGTTGACTTCGTTTTGGACATGTCTTGAACTCCTATCAAATTTATCATCTCAGCAAACTTGATCCGTGCCAATGCCTTAGTTAATATATTCGCCTTCTGCTCAGTTTCGGGTACATGCTCCACATCAACGAGCTCCCTCTCAATACATTCTCGAATGAAGTGGTAGCGCTTATGAATGTTCTTACTATTGCCATGAAACACCGAGTTTCTGGTGAGTGCAATCCCAGACATGTTGTCGATCTTGATGAGAACTTGTTCTGTCCTCCATCCTGTAATCTCGCTTAAGAGATCTTGAAGCCATATATATAGCTTGCATTGCCGCTTCCGTTGCTGCCATAAACTCGGCTTCACATGAAGAGAGGGCAACCGCGTCCTGTTTTTGAGAACACCAAGTAATTGGTGAAGATCCAAAGTAGAAAATATGACCCGTCGTACTTCTTCCATCATCTTGGTCAATATTATGGCTACTATCACTAAAGCCAATAAGTTTCTTTGAACCTCCACGCTCAAACTTGAAGCCATACGCCATTGTTCCCTTAAGATACCGTAGAATGTGCTTCATTGTTTCACCATGTGACTTTCGAGGGCTTTGCATATATCTGCTATCAACTCCAACAGAAAATGCCAAGTCTGGTCGCGTGTGTAACAAATATCGTAGACATCCTACGTTCCTTTTGTAACTTGTGGGAGCTATTTCTTCTTCTTCTTGTGCTTTAAAAATCTTCAATCCAAACTCCATAGGTACTTGAGTCGGATTACAAGTTTCTAAACCAACTTCTTTTAAAATCCGTCGAGCATAACCCTCTTGTTTAATCTCGATTCCATCTTCTCCTTGATATTCTTCAATACCAAGATAATAAGTGAGCTTTCCAAGATCCGATATCTCAAAGTTAGTTGACATCCCGTTCCTGAATTCATTAATAGCCTTGAGAGAATTGCCGGTCACGAATAAGTCATCGGCATAGATCGCAATAATGAGAAGATTTCCTCCTTCTTCTTTTGCACACTTCTTGAATTCCATTTTCTTTAGCATTTGGTCCAGCTTTGTATTCCAGACTCGTGGAGCTTGTCTTAGGCCATACAATGCTTTTGAAAGTTTGTATACCTTATGTTCTTTTCCTTTTATCTCAAAGCCTTCGGGTTGTTCCACATAAACATCTTCTTTTAATTCTCCATGTAAGAATGCGGTTTTTACATCCAGGTGATGAATCTCCCATCCTTGTGATGCTACTAATGCTATCAATACTCGAATGGTCTCAATATGTGCAACTGGTGCAAATACTTCATCGAAGTCTATGCCTGACTCTTGTACGTATCCCTTTGCCACAAGCCTCGCCTTGTGTTTGTTGATAGTATTGTCCGCGTTCTTCTTGAGTTTAAAGACCCACTTGAGACCAGTGACCTTCATATCTCCTGTTCTATCAACTAGAAACCATGTCTTGTTTTTGTTGATTGACTCGATCTCATCTTTGCATGCTAGTCTCCACTTTAATGACCCATTTGCTTCCTTGAAGCAGCTTGGCTCATCGTTTATTAGGAGTAAAAGTCTTTCGCATTCTATGTAGGCTTGAAGGAGGTAATCATCAAGATAGGTCGACTTACCTACTTGACGATTTGATATTCTTAGTGGTTGCTGTATAGGTTGATCGTGTGCTACTTCTTCTTCGTTTGTGTTGTTATCTTCTCCATGGTCACTTAGGTCTTCGTTTTCATTTTCGTAATGATCATTACCGACTATTGTAGGTCCTTCTCCTGTGTCTACAATGTCTCCCCATCTCAAGTGAAACATTCCTGGATTCCTGCTTGATCCTTCTCCAGTTTCACTCCAATTCCAGCTTGACTTCTCATCAAAGATCACATCGCGGCTCACCACAATCTTCTGCTGTGATGGATTGTAGAGCCTATACGCCTTGGATCCAGGTTCTAGACCAAGATGTATTAGTGGTCTTGATCTGTCGTCGAGCTTCTTGAGGTTTGTTGTCTCTATTTTAGCATAAGCTAAGCAGCCAAACACCTTTAGATGCTCAAGATGTGGTTTCTTGTTTCTCAAGCATTCGTATGGAGTCATGTTCTTGAGAGCTCTTGTTGGTACTCTATTGATTATGTGAGTGGCGTGTGGCACAGCTTCTCCCCACAAGTAATTTAGTACTTTCATGGCTTTGAGAGTACTTCTTGTCATCTCCAATAGGGTTCGATTTCTTCTCTCCACTACTCCGTTTTGTTGAGGTGTGTAAGGTACCGTGAGATGCCTCTTGATCCCGTTTGTATTACAGAATTCATTGAATTCTCCTGAAGTAAACTCTCCTCCTCTGTCCATCCTTAAAGTCATGACTGTCTTCCCGAGGTCCTTCTCTACTAGGTTCTTGAACACTTTAAACCTAGAAAACGCATCACTCTTCTCCTTTATCAAGATTGACCACATGTATCTTGAATAATCGTTTATTATAACAAATATGTATTTGTTATGAGCGATGGTTGGTGGTGAGATAGGACCACACAAGTCTGCGTGTAGTAGTTCTAGAGGTTTAGAAGCTCGATAGATGGTTGCTTTAGGAAAGGATTGTCAAGTTTGTTTTCCCACCAGACTCACACAATCTGTTTTCTTCTTTAGACTCTGGTAAGCCGTGGACCATCTTTTGTGTCGACATAGCTTTCATCGTTTTAAAGCTTATATGTCCTAACCTCGCATGCCATCTCCAAGAGTCTTCTTCTATACTCGTGTTTAGACATATTGGCCTCCCAATCTTGAGGTTTATTTTGTAGAGTATTCGCCGATCTTGTGACTTTTACTAGGAGCTTTCCACTTGGATCATGAACCGTCAGGAAGTCTTGTCTCATTCTGACATCGCAACCAGCCTCCGTAGCTTGTCCTAGACTTAGGATGTTGCTTTTAAGGATGCCTGTAACAAGCTTATGTTCTTCCGTCTTGCTTTGAAATAGTATAGACCCTTTCCCTCCTATTTAAATGTACGATCCGTCTCCAAATTTGACTTTGCCTTTTATATTTTCGCTTAGTTCTGAGAAGAACTCCTTATGGCCAGTCATGTGGTTGCTTGCTCCATTATCAAGATACCAAAGTCCTCCTTCTCCTTCATCGTTTCTGTAGTTCTTTGGTATGATATTTTCTTCGTTTAAGAACACTACTTCGTGCATATAGAGAGCCGAGTCTGTGTCTTCTGTCTCTACCTTGTTTGCTTCTTGGATCTTTTGTGTTCTTTCCGGACATATAGACGAAAATTGACCAGGCTTGTCGCATCGATAACAAATCACTTTCGATCTATCCTTCTTTTCTTTTGACTTGTCTTGATCCGCTTGATTTGTTGATCTGTCTTGAGAATTGAATCGGCCTCTTCCCCGTCCTCTGTTTCCTTTTCCACGACCTCTCCCTCGTGAAGAAGACGTGTTTCGTTCCTCATAATTTGTATAGAACAGCTTTTCTTGTGTATCTATGTGGTTCTCCTCATCTAGAATCCTTTCTTCATAAGCTTTGAGTCTTCCGATCATGTCTTCAAAGCTTGTTGTTTTTAGGTATAGAACTTGTTCGAGAGAGGCTATGATGTGGAAGTACTTTTTTCTTGGTAGGCTATTGAGAAACTTCTTCACCAGTTTAGCCTCCTCAATCGTTTTTCCAAGAGAAGCTGCTTTTATTGATAACTCCGATAACTTTCCCGCAAAGTTATCGTTTGTATCCGAGTCCTTCATCTTGATCCGATCAAACTTTGACATTAGAGTTTGCAAACGTGCCTTCTTTACACGATCAGCTCCTAAATGTTGAGTTTTGATCGCTTTCCAAATCTCTTTAGGAAATTCTTGTTCGCCGACTTGCAAAAATCAGGGCCTTCGGGATGGATTGAAAGAGTATTGCTATTGCAACATCATTCTTGTTGGGTTCCTGTGTTCCAAGTTCGATTGCTTCTTACACCTTATGAATCTGCATCAACACTTTCATCCTAATAGCCCATACCGTGTAGTTTGTATATGACAACATAGGGCACTGAATCGAGATCATCTTATCATCTGATCCCTTGGTCGCGGAGGAGGATCGGTTTCTGTCATAGCTTCACTATGTCGATCTCCTCTGTGTATAGAACTTCATGATCAAGTCTCCTTCTTGATCGTATCTCCTTATGCTCTTATACCAAATAAAGTGTCTTAAGAACAAAAGTTTAAAGAATAACTCTCTTTATTATGTTTAGAAACTTATCTCAAAACTAAACACAAGCAATTGCTCTTAACTTAATATCTTTGTCACAACTCGACATAGATATATATAAGCCTAACACAACTTTGTTAATCCTATTCCTAATAGAATTAGACAACTCCTAATTCCATTAGGATTACAATAAAGCTTTCTTATCCTAAACAATCTTGTTATGGATATCTTAGGTGCCAAGTCATAGAAGCTTATCCAACAGTGATCCTGCATAAAAGATGGCGATCTATATGACATTTAGGGTCGTGAATCCTACTGCTTTGGACAAGACTACTTACAGATGGTGGAAATTAAAGATGACAACAACGATCAAAAGTATTGATGAATATGCATGGACTGTTGTTGAAGAAAGATGGTCACACCAAACAAAGGCAGACAAAGATGGTAACGTAATTCCGAAACAAATGAATGAGTGGACAATATCAGATAAGTTGCAAGCGAAGTGGAACTCAAAAGCCATGTGTGAAATTTTTAAATCTGTGGAGGTTAAATAGTTTGAGTTGATTCAAAGCTGCAAATCTGCGAAAGCTGCCATAAAAACTATGATATCATCAAAGAAGAAAGAAAGCTTTCGACGACAGAAAATTCCGATGGTTAAGATAAAGAAAGAGAGCCATAGGCAAGTCACTTTCTCTAAACGTAGAGCAGGTCTATTCAAGAAAGCCAATGAGCTTTGCACGTTGTGCGGGGAAGAGATTGCGATCATCGTGTTTTCTCCCGCTAAAAAGCCTTTCTCTTTCGGCCATCCGAGCGTCGAATCCGTCTTGGACTGGTACTTGTCCCGAAACAATCTGTCCTTAGCTCAGACGCAGCAGTCGCAGGGAAACCCTACAGCGAGCTGCGAGATTAATATCCGGTTGACGCAGATTTTAAGCGAGGTAGAGGAAGAGAAGAAGAGGGGTCAGGCCATGGAAGAAATGAGGAAAGCGAATGCAAGCCGTTCGATGATCAATTGGTGGGAAGGGCCAGTGGAGGAGATGAATATGGTTCAGTTACAGGAAATGAAATCTGCGTTGGAGGAGTTGAGGAAGACGGTTGTGCCGGAGACCACCAATACGGGGCCGTTTTATGAGGTGAAAGAGGATGTGTTCGGTTTCTTGGATAATAAAGGGACCGTTCCTTCTTACATGAACATGTCTTCTGGTCTTTCTAATAATTACAATTTCGCTTATGGAAATGGTTGTTTCTGATTCACGAATGTTCTTGTTTTTTTTTTTTTTTTTTTTTTTGGGTAGTAGTTGAGGTAAAATCAAGCAAAGAAGTTAGAAGCTAGTATCTTGCTAGCTGGTTTTTGTTTTTTTTCAGATTATTTTTGTTTCTTTGGCAACATCCAGAAAAATCTTATATCTTCTTGAATGGTAGATTATATGCTATAAAGTAAAGATATCTTTGAATTAAGATTCTTAAAAGTAACTGATCAAAATCCCCCACCCACCAAAAAAAATTCTTAACAAAAACTTAATTTGATCTACTTTGTTTAATGCTAACCAAGATGCAACATTTAGATTTACCATTTAAATCTTGTACATTTTATTTATTTATTTAGAAGAATATATAGTTTTTCTAAATTAATATGTAAGAGAATATAAAATTTATACATCTAACTAACTTTTAAAACGTTGACAAAAAAAAAACACTCTCACTTTAATATTTTAGTTGTATATATACTGAAATTTAACTCATATGTGTTCTAAGAATATAATTCGTCTGACGCAGGCTTGTGGAGTCTCAAGCTGTTTAACAATCCCATTAGCTTGAAAGATCGGAACTTACATCTAAATCGCAAACTGAAGAACTAAAGCTGCGATCTTCCCCTGAATAGTTTCTTGCAAATCATTATTGACTTCTTCAAAAGGATCTTCATCCCAACATAACTGTGCTAACCTTAAAATTATAGATAAAAAAGTATGTCGTAAATTATTCTAAGCGAATATAATTTTTTGTTATCAAATCGTCCATGTACAGTTGTTCTCCTAATTTGTAATAGTTAATAATTTAGTAAAAAAACAATTATGGTTAACACTTAAAATAAATTTTCTTTCAATTATATGTCTTTAAAGTATTAATTTTATGATTTAATTTTAAAGTAAGATAGTAATATGTTTAACTTTATATTATGTTATTTATAGTCTTATTTATTATATTATTTTAATATTAATTTTGAAGGTATTTAGTTTATTTAAATATTAAATATATTATGCTCCTGATTAATTATGTTTCTAGATCCAGTTTTGAATACACCAATACATCTCATTCTACTTCATTGTCTATTATTATATTCATAGAGAAAATAACAAAACAACAAGTGTAACCCAATTTTGGAAGAACTTTTTTCTTTTTATTGGCATGACGGTGAAATAGGTGACTAAATACTCTCTCTGTTTTTTTATTAAGTGTCGTTTTAGCATATTTCACACAGATTAAGAAAACATTAAATTTTTTGTTTTACCCTTCATTAAAACAATATTTTGTTTGATAGGAATAATTAATAAGCTCAAATGGTAGAGATAAAACTGGAAAATTTATCATAAATCTGCATTGAAATCCGAGAACGACAGTTATTTGTAAACAAAAAATTAAGTCTAGAACGACACTTAAATCAAAACGGAGAGAGTATGCCACAATTGTATTTGATAATAGAACTATCTGACTATAATTCATAATTTTTTAATTAGTACTTAAAGGCAAGTTATTGTTGTCATAAATTCTGGGTGTTACATTAATTTGCATGTGTACATATGTTCTTTAAAAAGAAAACAAGAAAATGTATTAATAATATTAGACAGTGCTTTGATTTGCAGCCTTCATAAACGTGTGTAGACGTTTTGATTTACAACTATTTGTGTAACATAAAAAAGTAGTGATTAAGAATATCATACAATTATACACAAGAAAATGATACAAAGAAAAAGAAACTAATCATTGCATTACTAGACTAAGATTTTATAACTTACAAAAATCTTTAGAAGTTTAATATCCATACACAAAATTTAGAACAAAGAGAGTAACTACAAATTTGTTGTTACAAAGTTTCTGATTTTGTATTTAAGTCAATGAGTTGTTAATTTTTACTTTTCCCACTTCTAATTAATAAATATATACTTTTCATATTAACTTATTTTTTTATTTACTTACATTTTTTCCTTTTAAGAAATTAGATGTTATTGTTTCTATATCTTAACCAAATATAGTTAGTGAAATTCTATCGATCTATTGGTTGATCCAAAATTCATTAATGCGTGTACATTACGAGGTATGGAATTCGAATTCCAGATAATGAGATTTATACAGATTAATGAAAGTAAACTTATATGAAATTTTCAACATAGTGAAAGTAGAGCCGTTTGTCGTAATTTTGTGTGTCAAGAGTAAAACTGTCCTTCATGAAAGTGGTGCACATAAAACCGTATATCGTGAATCATTGTACGTTGGTATAATTGTCCGTTGTCGAATCATCCATGTAATTATTTTTATAGTTTGAAATAGTTAATAATTTAAACGACAAAAATATAACTATCGTTAACACTTCAAATAAAAAATCTTTTTTATTTTATAGTTTAATTTTAAATTATAGATGGTAATATGTTTTGTATATGGTATTATTATATTATATTATTTACAGTCCTATTTATTATACTCTTTTAGTATTAATTTTAAAAGTATTTAGATTATTTAAATGTAAAATATATATTATGCTCTTGATTAATTATAATTCTAGATCAGCCCTTGAATACACCAAAACTATATGACTAAAAGATTACATACTACTGGAGTGATACATCTTATTCTACTCCATTGTCTATTATTATATTTATAGAGAAAATAACAAACAAGTGTAACCTAATATTGAAAGAACATTTTCTTTTTATAGGCAAAACGGCGAAAGAGGTGACTGAATATGACACCACTTGATTTTGTATTTCATGATAGAATTATCGTCTCTAATTCATTTTTTTTATTAGTACTTAAGACAAATTACTATTGTCATATATAAATTTTGCGTGTTACATTAATTTGCATGTGCACATATCATATGTTCTTAAAAAAGAAAGTAAGAAAATGTATTAATAATATTAGATAGTACTTTGATTTGCAGCCTAGATTAACGTGTGTAGACGTTTTGATCTGCAACCATTTGTGTAACATAAAAAAAGAAATAATAAAGAAAATCATACATTTATACACAAGAACATTATACAAATAAAAAGAAAAAAATCATTGCGTTACCATACTAAGATTTTATAACTTACAAATATCTATAGCATTGTACTATCTATCCACAAAATTAAGAACAAAGGTAGCAATTACAAAGTTGCTGTTACAAACATAAAAATAAATTGCCAACTATACAAATCGATCTCATAATAATACCACACCATACTCAAGCATGTATATAAACAAACAATCTCTCCACCAGATTGTCCAACAAAGAAAAACAACAAAAACCCGCCATAAAAACTATGATGTCGACAAAAAAGAAAGAAAGCCTCGGACGACAGAAAATTCCGATGGTTAAGATAAAGAAAGAGAGCCACCGGCAAGTCACTTTCTCAAAACGTAGAGCCGGTCTATTCAAGAAAGCTAGTGAGCTTTGCACGTTGTGCGGGGCAGAGATTGGGATCATCGTGTTTTCTCCCGCTAAAAAGCCTTTCTCTTTCGGTCATCCGAGTGTCGAATCCGTCTTGGACCGGTACTTGTCCCGAAACAATCTGTCCTTAGCTCAGACTCAGCAGCCGCAGGGAAACCCTACAGCGGGCTGCGAGCTTAATATCCGGCTGACGCAGATTTTAAGCGAGGTAGAGGAAGAGAAGAAGAGGGGTCAGGCCATGGAAGAAATGAGGAAAGCGAATGCAAGCCGTTCGATGATCAACTGGTGGGAAGGGCCAGTGGAGGAGATGAATATGGTTCAGTTACAGGAAATGAAATCTGCGTTGGAGGAGTTGAGGAAGACGGTTGTGCCGGAGACCACCAATACGGGGCCGTTTTATGAGGTGAAAGAGGATGTGTTCGGTTTCTTGGATAATAAAGGGACCGTTCCTTCTTACATGAACATGTCTTCTGGTCTTTCTAATAATTACAATTTCGCTTATGGAAATGGTTGTTTCTGATTCACGAATGTTCTTGTTTTTTTTTTTTTTTTTTTTTTGGGTAGTAGTTGAGGTAAAATCAAGCAAAGAAGTTAGAAGCTAGTATCTTGCTAGCTGGTTTTTGTTTTTTTTCAGATTATTTTTGTTTCTTTGGCAACATCCAGAAAAATCTTATATCTTCTTGAATGGTAGATTATATGCTATAAAGTAAAGATATCTTTGAATTAAGATTCTTAAAAGTAACTGATCAAAATCCCCCACCCACCAAAAAAAATTCTTAACAAAAACTTAATTTGATCTACTTTGTTTAATGCTAACCAAGATGCAACATTTAGATTTACCATTTAAATCTTGTACATTTTATTTATTTATTTAGAAGAATATATAGTTTTTCTAAATTAATATGTAAGAGAATATAAAATTTATACATCTAACTAACTTTTAAAACGTTGACAAAAAAAAAACACTCTCACTTTAATATTTTAGTTGTATATATACTGAAATTTAACTCATATGTGTTCTAAGAATATAATTCGTCTGACGCAGGCTTGTGGAGTCTCAAGCTGTTTAACAATCCCATTAGCTTGAAAGATCGGAACTTACATCTAAATCGCAAACTGAAGAACTAAAGCTGCGATCTTCCCCTGAATAGTTTCTTGCAAATCATTATTGACTTCTTCAAAAGGATCTTCATCCCAACATAACTGTGCTAACCTTAAAATTATAGATAAAAAAGTATGTCGTAAATTATTCTAAGCGAATATAATTTTTTGTTATCAAATCGTCCATGTACAGTTGTTCTCCTAATTTGTAATAGTTAATAATTTAGTAAAAAAACAATTATGGTTAACACTTAAAATAAATTTTCTTTCAATTATATGTCTTTAAAGTATTAATTTTATGATTTAATTTTAAAGTAAGATAGTAATATGTTTAACTTTATATTATGTTATTTATAGTCTTATTTATTATATTATTTTAATATTAATTTTGAAGGTATTTAGTTTATTTAAATATTAAATATATTATGCTCCTGATTAATTATGTTTCTAGATCCAGTTTTGAATACACCAATACATCTCATTCTACTTCATTGTCTATTATTATATTCATAGAGAAAATAACAAAACAACAAGTGTAACCCAATTTTGGAAGAACTTTTTTCTTTTTATTGGCATGACGGTGAAATAGGTGACTAAATACTCTCTCTGTTTTTTTATTAAGTGTCGTTTTAGCATATTTCACACAGATTAAGAAAACATTAAATTTTTTGTTTTACCCTTCATTAAAACAATATTTTGTTTGATAGGAATAATTAATAAGCTCAAATGGTAGAGATAAAACTGGAAAATTTATCATAAATCTGCATTGAAATCCGAGAACGACAGTTATTTGTAAACAAAAAATTAAGTCTAGAACGACACTTAAATCAAAACGGAGAGAGTATGCCACAATTGTATTTGATAATAGAACTATCTGACTATAATTCATAATTTTTTAATTAGTACTTAAAGGCAAGTTATTGTTGTCATAAATTCTGGGTGTTACATTAATTTGCATGTGTACATATGTTCTTTAAAAAGAAAACAAGAAAATGTATTAATAATATTAGACAGTGCTTTGATTTGCAGCCTTCATAAACGTGTGTAGACGTTTTGATTTACAACTATTTGTGTAACATAAAAAAGTAGTGATTAAGAATATCATACAATTATACACAAGAAAATGATACAAAGAAAAAGAAACTAATCATTGCATTACTAGACTAAGATTTTATAACTTACAAAAATCTTTAGAAGTTTAATATCCATACACAAAATTTAGAACAAAGAGAGTAACTACAAATTTGTTGTTACAAAGTTTCTGATTTTGTATTTAAGTCAATGAGTTGTTAATTTTTACTTTTCCCACTTCTAATTAATAAATATATACTTTTCATATTAACTTATTTTTTTATTTACTTACATTTTTTCCTTTTAAGAAATTAGATGTTATTGTTTCTATATCTTAACCAAATATAGTTAGTGAAATTCTATCGATCTATTGGTTGATCCAAAATTCATTAATGCGTGTACATTACGAGGTATGGAATTCGAATTCCAGATAATGAGATTTATACAGATTAATGAAAGTAAACTTATATGAAATTTTCAACATAGTGAAAGTAGAGCCGTTTGTCGTAATTTTGTGTGTCAAGAGTAAAACTGTCCTTCATGAAAGTGGTGCACATAAAACCGTATATCGTGAATCATTGTACGTTGGTATAATTGTCCGTTGTCGAATCATCCATGTAATTATTTTTATAGTTTGAAATAGTTAATAATTTAAACGACAAAAATATAACTATCGTTAACACTTCAAATAAAAAATCTTTTTTATTTTATAGTTTAATTTTAAATTATAGATGGTAATATGTTTTGTATATGGTATTATTATATTATATTATTTACAGTCCTATTTATTATACTCTTTTAGTATTAATTTTAAAAGTATTTAGATTATTTAAATGTAAAATATATATTATGCTCTTGATTAATTATAATTCTAGATCAGCCCTTGAATACACCAAAACTATATGACTAAAAGATTACATACTACTGGAGTGATACATCTTATTCTACTCCATTGTCTATTATTATATTTATAGAGAAAATAACAAACAAGTGTAACCTAATATTGAAAGAACATTTTCTTTTTATAGGCAAAACGGCGAAAGAGGTGACTGAATATGACACCACTTGATTTTGTATTTCATGATAGAATTATCGTCTCTAATTCATTTTTTTTATTAGTACTTAAGACAAATTACTATTGTCATATATAAATTTTGCGTGTTACATTAATTTGCATGTGCACATATCATATGTTCTTAAAAAAGAAAGTAAGAAAATGTATTAATAATATTAGATAGTACTTTGATTTGCAGCCTAGATTAACGTGTGTAGACGTTTTGATCTGCAACCATTTGTGTAACATAAAAAAAGAAATAATAAAGAAAATCATACATTTATACACAAGAACATTATACAAATAAAAAGAAAAAAATCATTGCGTTACCATACTAAGATTTTATAACTTACAAATATCTATAGCATTGTACTATCTATCCACAAAATTAAGAACAAAGGTAGCAATTACAAAGTTGCTGTTACAAACATAAAAATAAATTGCCAACTATACAAATCGATCTCATAATAATACCACACCATACTCAAGCATGTATATAAACAAACAATCTCTCCACCAGATTGTCCAACAAAGAAAAACAACAAAAACCCGCCATAAAAACTATGATGTCGACAAAAAAGAAAGAAAGCCTCGGACGACAGAAAATTCCGATGGTTAAGATAAAGAAAGAGAGCCACCGGCAAGTCACTTTCTCAAAACGTAGAGCCGGTCTATTCAAGAAAGCTAGTGAGCTTTGCACGTTGTGCGGGGCAGAGATTGGGATCATCGTGTTTTCTCCCGCTAAAAAGCCTTTCTCTTTCGGTCATCCGAGTGTCGAATCCGTCTTGGACCGGTACTTGTCCCGAAACAATCTGTCCTTAGCTCAGACTCAGCAGCCGCAGGGAAACCCTACAGCGGGCTGCGAGCTTAATATCCGGCTGACGCAGATTTTAAGCGAGGTAGAGGAAGAGAAGAAGAGGGGTCAGGCCATGGAAGAAATGAGGAAAGCGAATGCAAGCCGTTCGATGATCAACTGGTGGGAAGGGCCAGTGGAGGAGATGAATATGGTTCAGTTACAGGAAATGAAATCTGCGTTGGAGGAGTTGAGGAAGACGGTTGTGCCGGAGACCACCAATACGGGGCCGTTTTATGAGGTGAAAGAGGATGTGTTCGGTTTCTTGGATAATAAAGGGACCGTTCCTTCTTACATGAACATGTCTTCTGGTCTTTCTAATAATTACAATTTCGCTTATGGAAATGGTTGTTTCTGATTCACGAATGTTCTTGTTTTTTTTTTTTTTTTTTTTTTTTTTTTGGGTAGTAGTTGAGGTAAAATCAAGCAAAGAAGTTAGAAGCTAGTATCTTGCTAGCTGGTTTTTGTTTTTTTTCAGATTATTTTTGTTTCTTTGGCAACATCCAGAAAAATCTTATATCTTCTTGAATGGTAGATTATATGCTATAAAGTAAAGATATCTTTGAATTAAGATTCTTAAAAGTAACTGATCAAAATCCCCCACCCACCAAAAAAAATTCTTAACAAAAACTTAATTTGATCTACTTTGTTTAATGCTAACCAAGATGCAACATTTAGATTTACCATTTAAATCTTGTACATTTTATTTATTTATTTAGAAGAATATATAGTTTTTCTAAATTAATATGTAAGAGAATATAAAATTTATACATCTAACTAACTTTTAAAACGTTGACAAAAAAAAAACACTCTCACTTTAATATTTTAGTTGTATATATACTGAAATTTAACTCATATGTGTTCTAAGAATATAATTCGTCTGACGCAGGCTTGTGGAGTCTCAAGCTGTTTAACAATCCCATTAGCTTGAAAGATCGGAACTTACATCTAAATCGCAAACTGAAGAACTAAAGCTGCGATCTTCCCCTGAATAGTTTCTTGCAAATCATTATTGACTTCTTCAAAAGGATCTTCATCCCAACATAACTGTGCTAACCTTAAAATTATAGATAAAAAAGTATGTCGTAAATTATTCTAAGCGAATATAATTTTTTGTTATCAAATCGTCCATGTACAGTTGTTCTCCTAATTTGTAATAGTTAATAATTTAGTAAAAAAACAATTATGGTTAACACTTAAAATAAATTTTCTTTCAATTATATGTCTTTAAAGTATTAATTTTATGATTTAATTTTAAAGTAAGATAGTAATATGTTTAACTTTATATTATGTTATTTATAGTCTTATTTATTATATTATTTTAATATTAATTTTGAAGGTATTTAGTTTATTTAAATATTAAATATATTATGCTCCTGATTAATTATGTTTCTAGATCCAGTTTTGAATACACCAATACATCTCATTCTACTTCATTGTCTATTATTATATTCATAGAGAAAATAACAAAACAACAAGTGTAACCCAATTTTGGAAGAACTTTTTTCTTTTTATTGGCATGACGGTGAAATAGGTGACTAAATACTCTCTCTGTTTTTTTATTAAGTGTCGTTTTAGCATATTTCACACAGATTAAGAAAACATTAAATTTTTTGTTTTACCCTTCATTAAAACAATATTTTGTTTGATAGGAATAATTAATAAGCTCAAATGGTAGAGATAAAACTGGAAAATTTATCATAAATCTGCATTGAAATCCGAGAACGACAGTTATTTGTAAACAAAAAATTAAGTCTAGAACGACACTTAAATCAAAACGGAGAGAGTATGCCACAATTGTATTTGATAATAGAACTATCTGACTATAATTCATAATTTTTTAATTAGTACTTAAAGGCAAGTTATTGTTGTCATAAATTCTGGGTGTTACATTAATTTGCATGTGTACATATGTTCTTTAAAAAGAAAACAAGAAAATGTATTAATAATATTAGACAGTGCTTTGATTTGCAGCCTTCATAAACGTGTGTAGACGTTTTGATTTACAACTATTTGTGTAACATAAAAAAGTAGTGATTAAGAATATCATACAATTATACACAAGAAAATGATACAAAGAAAAAGAAACTAATCATTGCATTACTAGACTAAGATTTTATAACTTACAAAAATCTTTAGAAGTTTAATATCCATACACAAAATTTAGAACAAAGAGAGTAACTACAAATTTGTTGTTACAAAGTTTCTGATTTTGTATTTAAGTCAATGAGTTGTTAATTTTTACTTTTCCCACTTCTAATTAATAAATATATACTTTTCATATTAACTTATTTTTTTATTTACTTACATTTTTTCCTTTTAAGAAATTAGATGTTATTGTTTCTATATCTTAACCAAATATAGTTAGTGAAATTCTATCGATCTATTGGTTGATCCAAAATTCATTAATGCGTGTACATTACGAGGTATGGAATTCGAATTCCAGATAATGAGATTTATACAGATTAATGAAAGTAAACTTATATGAAATTTTCAACATAGTGAAAGTAGAGCCGTTTGTCGTAATTTTGTGTGTCAAGAGTAAAACTGTCCTTCATGAAAGTGGTGCACATAAAACCGTATATCGTGAATCATTGTACGTTGGTATAATTGTCCGTTGTCGAATCATCCATGTAATTATTTTTATAGTTTGAAATAGTTAATAATTTAAACGACAAAAATATAACTATCGTTAACACTTCAAATAAAAAATCTTTTTTATTTTATAGTTTAATTTTAAATTATAGATGGTAATATGTTTTGTATATGGTATTATTATATTATATTATTTACAGTCCTATTTATTATACTCTTTTAGTATTAATTTTAAAAGTATTTAGATTATTTAAATGTAAAATATATATTATGCTCTTGATTAATTATAATTCTAGATCAGCCCTTGAATACACCAAAACTATATGACTAAAAGATTACATACTACTGGAGTGATACATCTTATTCTACTCCATTGTCTATTATTATATTTATAGAGAAAATAACAAACAAGTGTAACCTAATATTGAAAGAACATTTTCTTTTTATAGGCAAAACGGCGAAAGAGGTGACTGAATATGACACCACTTGATTTTGTATTTCATGATAGAATTATCGTCTCTAATTCATTTTTTTTATTAGTACTTAAGACAAATTACTATTGTCATATATAAATTTTGCGTGTTACATTAATTTGCATGTGCACATATCATATGTTCTTAAAAAAGAAAGTAAGAAAATGTATTAATAATATTAGATAGTACTTTGATTTGCAGCCTAGATTAACGTGTGTAGACGTTTTGATCTGCAACCATTTGTGTAACATAAAAAAAGAAATAATAAAGAAAATCATACATTTATACACAAGAACATTATACAAATAAAAAGAAAAAAATCATTGCGTTACCATACTAAGATTTTATAACTTACAAATATCTATAGCATTGTACTATCTATCCACAAAATTAAGAACAAAGGTAGCAATTACAAAGTTGCTGTTACAAACATAAAAATAAATTGCCAACTATACAAATCGATCTCATAATAATACCACACCATACTCAAGCATGTATATAAACAAACAATCTCTCCACCAGATTGTCCAACAAAGAAAAACAACAAAAACCCGCCATAAAAACTATGATGTCGACAAAAAAGAAAGAAAGCCTCGGACGACAGAAAATTCCGATGGTTAAGATAAAGAAAGAGAGCCACCGGCAAGTCACTTTCTCAAAACGTAGAGCCGGTCTATTCAAGAAAGCTAGTGAGCTTTGCACGTTGTGCGGGGCAGAGATTGGGATCATCGTGTTTTCTCCCGCTAAAAAGCCTTTCTCTTTCGGTCATCCGAGTGTCGAATCCGTCTTGGACCGGTACTTGTCCCGAAACAATCTGTCCTTAGCTCAGACTCAGCAGCCGCAGGGAAACCCTACAGCGGGCTGCGAGCTTAATATCCGGCTGACGCAGATTTTAAGCGAGGTAGAGGAAGAGAAGAAGAGGGGTCAGGCCATGGAAGAAATGAGGAAAGCGAATGCAAGCCGTTCGATGATCAACTGGTGGGAAGGGCCAGTGGAGGAGATGAATATGGTTCAGTTACAGGAAATGAAATCTGCGTTGGAGGAGTTGAGGAAGACGGTTGTGCCGGAGACCACCAATACGGGGCCGTTTTATGAGGTGAAAGAGGATGTGTTCGGTTTCTTGGATAATAAAGGGACCGTTCCTTCTTACATGAACATGTCTTCTGGTCTTTCTAATAATTACAATTTCGCTTATGGAAATGGTTGTTTCTGATTCACGAATGTTCTTGTTTTTTTTTTTTTTTTTTTTTTTTTTTTGGGTAGTAGTTGAGGTAAAATCAAGCAAAGAAGTTAGAAGCTAGTATCTTGCTAGCTGGTTTTTGTTTTTTTTCAGATTATTTTTGTTTCTTTGGCAACATCCAGAAAAATCTTATATCTTCTTGAATGGTAGATTATATGCTATAAAGTAAAGATATCTTTGAATTAAGATTCTTAAAAGTAACTGATCAAAATCCCCCACCCACCAAAAAAAATTCTTAACAAAAACTTAATTTGATCTACTTTGTTTAATGCTAACCAAGATGCAACATTTAGATTTACCATTTAAATCTTGTACATTTTATTTATTTATTTAGAAGAATATATAGTTTTTCTAAATTAATATGTAAGAGAATATAAAATTTATACATCTAACTAACTTTTAAAACGTTGACAAAAAAAAAACACTCTCACTTTAATATTTTAGTTGTATATATACTGAAATTTAACTCATATGTGTTCTAAGAATATAATTCGTCTGACGCAGGCTTGTGGAGTCTCAAGCTGTTTAACAATCCCATTAGCTTGAAAGATCGGAACTTACATCTAAATCGCAAACTGAAGAACTAAAGCTGCGATCTTCCCCTGAATAGTTTCTTGCAAATCATTATTGACTTCTTCAAAAGGATCTTCATCCCAACATAACTGTGCTAACCTTAAAATTATAGATAAAAAAGTATGTCGTAAATTATTCTAAGCGAATATAATTTTTTGTTATCAAATCGTCCATGTACAGTTGTTCTCCTAATTTGTAATAGTTAATAATTTAGTAAAAAAACAATTATGGTTAACACTTAAAATAAATTTTCTTTCAATTATATGTCTTTAAAGTATTAATTTTATGATTTAATTTTAAAGTAAGATAGTAATATGTTTAACTTTATATTATGTTATTTATAGTCTTATTTATTATATTATTTTAATATTAATTTTGAAGGTATTTAGTTTATTTAAATATTAAATATATTATGCTCCTGATTAATTATGTTTCTAGATCCAGTTTTGAATACACCAATACATCTCATTCTACTTCATTGTCTATTATTATATTCATAGAGAAAATAACAAAACAACAAGTGTAACCCAATTTTGGAAGAACTTTTTTCTTTTTATTGGCATGACGGTGAAATAGGTGACTAAATACTCTCTCTGTTTTTTTATTAAGTGTCGTTTTAGCATATTTCACACAGATTAAGAAAACATTAAATTTTTTGTTTTACCCTTCATTAAAACAATATTTTGTTTGATAGGAATAATTAATAAGCTCAAATGGTAGAGATAAAACTGGAAAATTTATCATAAATCTGCATTGAAATCCGAGAACGACAGTTATTTGTAAACAAAAAATTAAGTCTAGAACGACACTTAAATCAAAACGGAGAGAGTATGCCACAATTGTATTTGATAATAGAACTATCTGACTATAATTCATAATTTTTTAATTAGTACTTAAAGGCAAGTTATTGTTGTCATAAATTCTGGGTGTTACATTAATTTGCATGTGTACATATGTTCTTTAAAAAGAAAACAAGAAAATGTATTAATAATATTAGACAGTGCTTTGATTTGCAGCCTTCATAAACGTGTGTAGACGTTTTGATTTACAACTATTTGTGTAACATAAAAAAGTAGTGATTAAGAATATCATACAATTATACACAAGAAAATGATACAAAGAAAAAGAAACTAATCATTGCATTACTAGACTAAGATTTTATAACTTACAAAAATCTTTAGAAGTTTAATATCCATACACAAAATTTAGAACAAAGAGAGTAACTACAAATTTGTTGTTACAAAGTTTCTGATTTTGTATTTAAGTCAATGAGTTGTTAATTTTTACTTTTCCCACTTCTAATTAATAAATATATACTTTTCATATTAACTTATTTTTTTATTTACTTACATTTTTTCCTTTTAAGAAATTAGATGTTATTGTTTCTATATCTTAACCAAATATAGTTAGTGAAATTCTATCGATCTATTGGTTGATCCAAAATTCATTAATGCGTGTACATTACGAGGTATGGAATTCGAATTCCAGATAATGAGATTTATACAGATTAATGAAAGTAAACTTATATGAAATTTTCAACATAGTGAAAGTAGAGCCGTTTGTCGTAATTTTGTGTGTCAAGAGTAAAACTGTCCTTCATGAAAGTGGTGCACATAAAACCGTATATCGTGAATCATTGTACGTTGGTATAATTGTCCGTTGTCGAATCATCCATGTAATTATTTTTATAGTTTGAAATAGTTAATAATTTAAACGACAAAAATATAACTATCGTTAACACTTCAAATAAAAAATCTTTTTTATTTTATAGTTTAATTTTAAATTATAGATGGTAATATGTTTTGTATATGGTATTATTATATTATATTATTTACAGTCCTATTTATTATACTCTTTTAGTATTAATTTTAAAAGTATTTAGATTATTTAAATGTAAAATATATATTATGCTCTTGATTAATTATAATTCTAGATCAGCCCTTGAATACACCAAAACTATATGACTAAAAGATTACATACTACTGGAGTGATACATCTTATTCTACTCCATTGTCTATTATTATATTTATAGAGAAAATAACAAACAAGTGTAACCTAATATTGAAAGAACATTTTCTTTTTATAGGCAAAACGGCGAAAGAGGTGACTGAATATGACACCACTTGATTTTGTATTTCATGATAGAATTATCGTCTCTAATTCATTTTTTTTATTAGTACTTAAGACAAATTACTATTGTCATATATAAATTTTGCGTGTTACATTAATTTGCATGTGCACATATCATATGTTCTTAAAAAAGAAAGTAAGAAAATGTATTAATAATATTAGATAGTACTTTGATTTGCAGCCTAGATTAACGTGTGTAGACGTTTTGATCTGCAACCATTTGTGTAACATAAAAAAAGAAATAATAAAGAAAATCATACATTTATACACAAGAACATTATACAAATAAAAAGAAAAAAATCATTGCGTTACCATACTAAGATTTTATAACTTACAAATATCTATAGCATTGTACTATCTATCCACAAAATTAAGAACAAAGGTAGCAATTACAAAGTTGCTGTTACAAACATAAAAATAAATTGCCAACTATACAAATCGATCTCATAATAATACCACACCATACTCAAGCATGTATATAAACAAACAATCTCTCCACCAGATTGTCCAACAAAGAAAAACAACAAAAACCCGCCATAAAAACTATGATGTCGACAAAAAAGAAAGAAAGCCTCGGACGACAGAAAATTCCGATGGTTAAGATAAAGAAAGAGAGCCACCGGCAAGTCACTTTCTCAAAACGTAGAGCCGGTCTATTCAAGAAAGCTAGTGAGCTTTGCACGTTGTGCGGGGCAGAGATTGGGATCATCGTGTTTTCTCCCGCTAAAAAGCCTTTCTCTTTCGGTCATCCGAGTGTCGAATCCGTCTTGGACCGGTACTTGTCCCGAAACAATCTGTCCTTAGCTCAGACTCAGCAGCCGCAGGGAAACCCTACAGCGGGCTGCGAGCTTAATATCCGGCTGACGCAGATTTTAAGCGAGGTAGAGGAAGAGAAGAAGAGGGGTCAGGCCATGGAAGAAATGAGGAAAGCGAATGCAAGCCGTTCGATGATCAACTGGTGGGAAGGGCCAGTGGAGGAGATGAATATGGTTCAGTTACAGGAAATGAAATCTGCGTTGGAGGAGTTGAGGAAGACGGTTGTGCCGGAGACCACCAATACGGGGCCGTTTTATGAGGTGAAAGAGGATGTGTTCGGTTTCTTGGATAATAAAGGGACCGTTCCTTCTTACATGAACATGTCTTCTGGTCTTTCTAATAATTACAATTTCGCTTATGGAAATGGTTGTTTCTGATTCACGAATGTTCTTGTTTTTTTTTTTTTTTTTTTTTTTTTTTTGGGTAGTAGTTGAGGTAAAATCAAGCAAAGAAGTTAGAAGCTAGTATCTTGCTAGCTGGTTTTTGTTTTTTTTCAGATTATTTTTGTTTCTTTGGCAACATCCAGAAAAATCTTATATCTTCTTGAATGGTAGATTATATGCTATAAAGTAAAGATATCTTTGAATTAAGATTCTTAAAAGTAACTGATCAAAATCCCCCACCCACCAAAAAAAATTCTTAACAAAAACTTAATTTGATCTACTTTGTTTAATGCTAACCAAGATGCAACATTTAGATTTACCATTTAAATCTTGTACATTTTATTTATTTATTTAGAAGAATATATAGTTTTTCTAAATTAATATGTAAGAGAATATAAAATTTATACATCTAACTAACTTTTAAAACGTTGACAAAAAAAAAACACTCTCACTTTAATATTTTAGTTGTATATATACTGAAATTTAACTCATATGTGTTCTAAGAATATAATTCGTCTGACGCAGGCTTGTGGAGTCTCAAGCTGTTTAACAATCCCATTAGCTTGAAAGATCGGAACTTACATCTAAATCGCAAACTGAAGAACTAAAGCTGCGATCTTCCCCTGAATAGTTTCTTGCAAATCATTATTGACTTCTTCAAAAGGATCTTCATCCCAACATAACTGTGCTAACCTTAAAATTATAGATAAAAAAGTATGTCGTAAATTATTCTAAGCGAATATAATTTTTTGTTATCAAATCGTCCATGTACAGTTGTTCTCCTAATTTGTAATAGTTAATAATTTAGTAAAAAAACAATTATGGTTAACACTTAAAATAAATTTTCTTTCAATTATATGTCTTTAAAGTATTAATTTTATGATTTAATTTTAAAGTAAGATAGTAATATGTTTAACTTTATATTATGTTATTTATAGTCTTATTTATTATATTATTTTAATATTAATTTTGAAGGTATTTAGTTTATTTAAATATTAAATATATTATGCTCCTGATTAATTATGTTTCTAGATCCAGTTTTGAATACACCAATACATCTCATTCTACTTCATTGTCTATTATTATATTCATAGAGAAAATAACAAAACAACAAGTGTAACCCAATTTTGGAAGAACTTTTTTCTTTTTATTGGCATGACGGTGAAATAGGTGACTAAATACTCTCTCTGTTTTTTTATTAAGTGTCGTTTTAGCATATTTCACACAGATTAAGAAAACATTAAATTTTTTGTTTTACCCTTCATTAAAACAATATTTTGTTTGATAGGAATAATTAATAAGCTCAAATGGTAGAGATAAAACTGGAAAATTTATCATAAATCTGCATTGAAATCCGAGAACGACAGTTATTTGTAAACAAAAAATTAAGTCTAGAACGACACTTAAATCAAAACGGAGAGAGTATGCCACAATTGTATTTGATAATAGAACTATCTGACTATAATTCATAATTTTTTAATTAGTACTTAAAGGCAAGTTATTGTTGTCATAAATTCTGGGTGTTACATTAATTTGCATGTGTACATATGTTCTTTAAAAAGAAAACAAGAAAATGTATTAATAATATTAGACAGTGCTTTGATTTGCAGCCTTCATAAACGTGTGTAGACGTTTTGATTTACAACTATTTGTGTAACATAAAAAAGTAGTGATTAAGAATATCATACAATTATACACAAGAAAATGATACAAAGAAAAAGAAACTAATCATTGCATTACTAGACTAAGATTTTATAACTTACAAAAATCTTTAGAAGTTTAATATCCATACACAAAATTTAGAACAAAGAGAGTAACTACAAATTTGTTGTTACAAAGTTTCTGATTTTGTATTTAAGTCAATGAGTTGTTAATTTTTACTTTTCCCACTTCTAATTAATAAATATATACTTTTCATATTAACTTATTTTTTTATTTACTTACATTTTTTCCTTTTAAGAAATTAGATGTTATTGTTTCTATATCTTAACCAAATATAGTTAGTGAAATTCTATCGATCTATTGGTTGATCCAAAATTCATTAATGCGTGTACATTACGAGGTATGGAATTCGAATTCCAGATAATGAGATTTATACAGATTAATGAAAGTAAACTTATATGAAATTTTCAACATAGTGAAAGTAGAGCCGTTTGTCGTAATTTTGTGTGTCAAGAGTAAAACTGTCCTTCATGAAAGTGGTGCACATAAAACCGTATATCGTGAATCATTGTACGTTGGTATAATTGTCCGTTGTCGAATCATCCATGTAATTATTTTTATAGTTTGAAATAGTTAATAATTTAAACGACAAAAATATAACTATCGTTAACACTTCAAATAAAAAATCTTTTTTATTTTATAGTTTAATTTTAAATTATAGATGGTAATATGTTTTGTATATGGTATTATTATATTATATTATTTACAGTCCTATTTATTATACTCTTTTAGTATTAATTTTAAAAGTATTTAGATTATTTAAATGTAAAATATATATTATGCTCTTGATTAATTATAATTCTAGATCAGCCCTTGAATACACCAAAACTATATGACTAAAAGATTACATACTACTGGAGTGATACATCTTATTCTACTCCATTGTCTATTATTATATTTATAGAGAAAATAACAAACAAGTGTAACCTAATATTGAAAGAACATTTTCTTTTTATAGGCAAAACGGCGAAAGAGGTGACTGAATATGACACCACTTGATTTTGTATTTCATGATAGAATTATCGTCTCTAATTCATTTTTTTTATTAGTACTTAAGACAAATTACTATTGTCATATATAAATTTTGCGTGTTACATTAATTTGCATGTGCACATATCATATGTTCTTAAAAAAGAAAGTAAGAAAATGTATTAATAATATTAGATAGTACTTTGATTTGCAGCCTAGATTAACGTGTGTAGACGTTTTGATCTGCAACCATTTGTGTAACATAAAAAAAGAAATAATAAAGAAAATCATACATTTATACACAAGAACATTATACAAATAAAAAGAAAAAAATCATTGCGTTACCATACTAAGATTTTATAACTTACAAATATCTATAGCATTGTACTATCTATCCACAAAATTAAGAACAAAGGTAGCAATTACAAAGTTGCTGTTACAAACATAAAAATAAATTGCCAACTATACAAATCGATCTCATAATAATACCACACCATACTCAAGCATGTATATAAACAAACAATCTCTCCACCAGATTGTCCAACAAAGAAAAACAACAAAAACCCGCCATAAAAACTATGATGTCGACAAAAAAGAAAGAAAGCCTCGGACGACAGAAAATTCCGATGGTTAAGATAAAGAAAGAGAGCCACCGGCAAGTCACTTTCTCAAAACGTAGAGCCGGTCTATTCAAGAAAGCTAGTGAGCTTTGCACGTTGTGCGGGGCAGAGATTGGGATCATCGTGTTTTCTCCCGCTAAAAAGCCTTTCTCTTTCGGTCATCCGAGTGTCGAATCCGTCTTGGACCGGTACTTGTCCCGAAACAATCTGTCCTTAGCTCAGACTCAGCAGCCGCAGGGAAACCCTACAGCGGGCTGCGAGCTTAATATCCGGCTGACGCAGATTTTAAGCGAGGTAGAGGAAGAGAAGAAGAGGGGTCAGGCCATGGAAGAAATGAGGAAAGCGAATGCAAGCCGTTCGATGATCAACTGGTGGGAAGGGCCAGTGGAGGAGATGAATATGGTTCAGTTACAGGAAATGAAATCTGCGTTGGAGGAGTTGAGGAAGACGGTTGTGCCGGAGACCACCAATACGGGGCCGTTTTATGAGGTGAAAGAGGATGTGTTCGGTTTCTTGGATAATAAAGGGACCGTTCCTTCTTACATGAACATGTCTTCTGGTCTTTCTAATAATTACAATTTCGCTTATGGAAATGGTTGTTTCTGATTCACGAATGTTCTTGTTTTTTTTTTTTTTTTTTTTTTTTTTTTGGGTAGTAGTTGAGGTAAAATCAAGCAAAGAAGTTAGAAGCTAGTATCTTGCTAGCTGGTTTTTGTTTTTTTTCAGATTATTTTTGTTTCTTTGGCAACATCCAGAAAAATCTTATATCTTCTTGAATGGTAGATTATATGCTATAAAGTAAAGATATCTTTGAATTAAGATTCTTAAAAGTAACTGATCAAAATCCCCCACCCACCAAAAAAAATTCTTAACAAAAACTTAATTTGATCTACTTTGTTTAATGCTAACCAAGATGCAACATTTAGATTTACCATTTAAATCTTGTACATTTTATTTATTTATTTAGAAGAATATATAGTTTTTCTAAATTAATATGTAAGAGAATATAAAATTTATACATCTAACTAACTTTTAAAACGTTGACAAAAAAAAAACACTCTCACTTTAATATTTTAGTTGTATATATACTGAAATTTAACTCATATGTGTTCTAAGAATATAATTCGTCTGACGCAGGCTTGTGGAGTCTCAAGCTGTTTAACAATCCCATTAGCTTGAAAGATCGGAACTTACATCTAAATCGCAAACTGAAGAACTAAAGCTGCGATCTTCCCCTGAATAGTTTCTTGCAAATCATTATTGACTTCTTCAAAAGGATCTTCATCCCAACATAACTGTGCTAACCTTAAAATTATAGATAAAAAAGTATGTCGTAAATTATTCTAAGCGAATATAATTTTTTGTTATCAAATCGTCCATGTACAGTTGTTCTCCTAATTTGTAATAGTTAATAATTTAGTAAAAAAACAATTATGGTTAACACTTAAAATAAATTTTCTTTCAATTATATGTCTTTAAAGTATTAATTTTATGATTTAATTTTAAAGTAAGATAGTAATATGTTTAACTTTATATTATGTTATTTATAGTCTTATTTATTATATTATTTTAATATTAATTTTGAAGGTATTTAGTTTATTTAAATATTAAATATATTATGCTCCTGATTAATTATGTTTCTAGATCCAGTTTTGAATACACCAATACATCTCATTCTACTTCATTGTCTATTATTATATTCATAGAGAAAATAACAAAACAACAAGTGTAACCCAATTTTGGAAGAACTTTTTTCTTTTTATTGGCATGACGGTGAAATAGGTGACTAAATACTCTCTCTGTTTTTTTATTAAGTGTCGTTTTAGCATATTTCACACAGATTAAGAAAACATTAAATTTTTTGTTTTACCCTTCATTAAAACAATATTTTGTTTGATAGGAATAATTAATAAGCTCAAATGGTAGAGATAAAACTGGAAAATTTATCATAAATCTGCATTGAAATCCGAGAACGACAGTTATTTGTAAACAAAAAATTAAGTCTAGAACGACACTTAAATCAAAACGGAGAGAGTATGCCACAATTGTATTTGATAATAGAACTATCTGACTATAATTCATAATTTTTTAATTAGTACTTAAAGGCAAGTTATTGTTGTCATAAATTCTGGGTGTTACATTAATTTGCATGTGTACATATGTTCTTTAAAAAGAAAACAAGAAAATGTATTAATAATATTAGACAGTGCTTTGATTTGCAGCCTTCATAAACGTGTGTAGACGTTTTGATTTACAACTATTTGTGTAACATAAAAAAGTAGTGATTAAGAATATCATACAATTATACACAAGAAAATGATACAAAGAAAAAGAAACTAATCATTGCATTACTAGACTAAGATTTTATAACTTACAAAAATCTTTAGAAGTTTAATATCCATACACAAAATTTAGAACAAAGAGAGTAACTACAAATTTGTTGTTACAAAGTTTCTGATTTTGTATTTAAGTCAATGAGTTGTTAATTTTTACTTTTCCCACTTCTAATTAATAAATATATACTTTTCATATTAACTTATTTTTTTATTTACTTACATTTTTTCCTTTTAAGAAATTAGATGTTATTGTTTCTATATCTTAACCAAATATAGTTAGTGAAATTCTATCGATCTATTGGTTGATCCAAAATTCATTAATGCGTGTACATTACGAGGTATGGAATTCGAATTCCAGATAATGAGATTTATACAGATTAATGAAAGTAAACTTATATGAAATTTTCAACATAGTGAAAGTAGAGCCGTTTGTCGTAATTTTGTGTGTCAAGAGTAAAACTGTCCTTCATGAAAGTGGTGCACATAAAACCGTATATCGTGAATCATTGTACGTTGGTATAATTGTCCGTTGTCGAATCATCCATGTAATTATTTTTATAGTTTGAAATAGTTAATAATTTAAACGACAAAAATATAACTATCGTTAACACTTCAAATAAAAAATCTTTTTTATTTTATAGTTTAATTTTAAATTATAGATGGTAATATGTTTTGTATATGGTATTATTATATTATATTATTTACAGTCCTATTTATTATACTCTTTTAGTATTAATTTTAAAAGTATTTAGATTATTTAAATGTAAAATATATATTATGCTCTTGATTAATTATAATTCTAGATCAGCCCTTGAATACACCAAAACTATATGACTAAAAGATTACATACTACTGGAGTGATACATCTTATTCTACTCCATTGTCTATTATTATATTTATAGAGAAAATAACAAACAAGTGTAACCTAATATTGAAAGAACATTTTCTTTTTATAGGCAAAACGGCGAAAGAGGTGACTGAATATGACACCACTTGATTTTGTATTTCATGATAGAATTATCGTCTCTAATTCATTTTTTTTATTAGTACTTAAGACAAATTACTATTGTCATATATAAATTTTGCGTGTTACATTAATTTGCATGTGCACATATCATATGTTCTTAAAAAAGAAAGTAAGAAAATGTATTAATAATATTAGATAGTACTTTGATTTGCAGCCTAGATTAACGTGTGTAGACGTTTTGATCTGCAACCATTTGTGTAACATAAAAAAAGAAATAATAAAGAAAATCATACATTTATACACAAGAACATTATACAAATAAAAAGAAAAAAATCATTGCGTTACCATACTAAGATTTTATAACTTACAAATATCTATAGCATTGTACTATCTATCCACAAAATTAAGAACAAAGGTAGCAATTACAAAGTTGCTGTTACAAACATAAAAATAAATTGCCAACTATACAAATCGATCTCATAATAATACCACACCATACTCAAGCATGTATATAAACAAACAATCTCTCCACCAGATTGTCCAACAAAGAAAAACAACAAAAACCCGCCATAAAAACTATGATGTCGACAAAAAAGAAAGAAAGCCTCGGACGACAGAAAATTCCGATGGTTAAGATAAAGAAAGAGAGCCACCGGCAAGTCACTTTCTCAAAACGTAGAGCCGGTCTATTCAAGAAAGCTAGTGAGCTTTGCACGTTGTGCGGGGCAGAGATTGGGATCATCGTGTTTTCTCCCGCTAAAAAGCCTTTCTCTTTCGGTCATCCGAGTGTCGAATCCGTCTTGGACCGGTACTTGTCCCGAAACAATCTGTCCTTAGCTCAGACTCAGCAGCCGCAGGGAAACCCTACAGCGGGCTGCGAGCTTAATATCCGGCTGACGCAGATTTTAAGCGAGGTAGAGGAAGAGAAGAAGAGGGGTCAGGCCATGGAAGAAATGAGGAAAGCGAATGCAAGCCGTTCGATGATCAACTGGTGGGAAGGGCCAGTGGAGGAGATGAATATGGTTCAGTTACAGGAAATGAAATCTGCGTTGGAGGAGTTGAGGAAGACGGTTGTGCCGGAGACCACCAATACGGGGCCGTTTTATGAGGTGAAAGAGGATGTGTTCGGTTTCTTGGATAATAAAGGGACCGTTCCTTCTTACATGAACATGTCTTCTGGTCTTTCTAATAATTACAATTTCGCTTATGGAAATGGTTGTTTCTGATTCACGAATGTTCTTGTTTTTTTTTTTTTTTTTTTTTTTTTTTTGGGTAGTAGTTGAGGTAAAATCAAGCAAAGAAGTTAGAAGCTAGTATCTTGCTAGCTGGTTTTTGTTTTTTTTCAGATTATTTTTGTTTCTTTGGCAACATCCAGAAAAATCTTATATCTTCTTGAATGGTAGATTATATGCTATAAAGTAAAGATATCTTTGAATTAAGATTCTTAAAAGTAACTGATCAAAATCCCCCACCCACCAAAAAAAATTCTTAACAAAAACTTAATTTGATCTACTTTGTTTAATGCTAACCAAGATGCAACATTTAGATTTACCATTTAAATCTTGTACATTTTATTTATTTATTTAGAAGAATATATAGTTTTTCTAAATTAATATGTAAGAGAATATAAAATTTATACATCTAACTAACTTTTAAAACGTTGACAAAAAAAAAACACTCTCACTTTAATATTTTAGTTGTATATATACTGAAATTTAACTCATATGTGTTCTAAGAATATAATTCGTCTGACGCAGGCTTGTGGAGTCTCAAGCTGTTTAACAATCCCATTAGCTTGAAAGATCGGAACTTACATCTAAATCGCAAACTGAAGAACTAAAGCTGCGATCTTCCCCTGAATAGTTTCTTGCAAATCATTATTGACTTCTTCAAAAGGATCTTCATCCCAACATAACTGTGCTAACCTTAAAATTATAGATAAAAAAGTATGTCGTAAATTATTCTAAGCGAATATAATTTTTTGTTATCAAATCGTCCATGTACAGTTGTTCTCCTAATTTGTAATAGTTAATAATTTAGTAAAAAAACAATTATGGTTAACACTTAAAATAAATTTTCTTTCAATTATATGTCTTTAAAGTATTAATTTTATGATTTAATTTTAAAGTAAGATAGTAATATGTTTAACTTTATATTATGTTATTTATAGTCTTATTTATTATATTATTTTAATATTAATTTTGAAGGTATTTAGTTTATTTAAATATTAAATATATTATGCTCCTGATTAATTATGTTTCTAGATCCAGTTTTGAATACACCAATACATCTCATTCTACTTCATTGTCTATTATTATATTCATAGAGAAAATAACAAAACAACAAGTGTAACCCAATTTTGGAAGAACTTTTTTCTTTTTATTGGCATGACGGTGAAATAGGTGACTAAATACTCTCTCTGTTTTTTTATTAAGTGTCGTTTTAGCATATTTCACACAGATTAAGAAAACATTAAATTTTTTGTTTTACCCTTCATTAAAACAATATTTTGTTTGATAGGAATAATTAATAAGCTCAAATGGTAGAGATAAAACTGGAAAATTTATCATAAATCTGCATTGAAATCCGAGAACGACAGTTATTTGTAAACAAAAAATTAAGTCTAGAACGACACTTAAATCAAAACGGAGAGAGTATGCCACAATTGTATTTGATAATAGAACTATCTGACTATAATTCATAATTTTTTAATTAGTACTTAAAGGCAAGTTATTGTTGTCATAAATTCTGGGTGTTACATTAATTTGCATGTGTACATATGTTCTTTAAAAAGAAAACAAGAAAATGTATTAATAATATTAGACAGTGCTTTGATTTGCAGCCTTCATAAACGTGTGTAGACGTTTTGATTTACAACTATTTGTGTAACATAAAAAAGTAGTGATTAAGAATATCATACAATTATACACAAGAAAATGATACAAAGAAAAAGAAACTAATCATTGCATTACTAGACTAAGATTTTATAACTTACAAAAATCTTTAGAAGTTTAATATCCATACACAAAATTTAGAACAAAGAGAGTAACTACAAATTTGTTGTTACAAAGTTTCTGATTTTGTATTTAAGTCAATGAGTTGTTAATTTTTACTTTTCCCACTTCTAATTAATAAATATATACTTTTCATATTAACTTATTTTTTTATTTACTTACATTTTTTCCTTTTAAGAAATTAGATGTTATTGTTTCTATATCTTAACCAAATATAGTTAGTGAAATTCTATCGATCTATTGGTTGATCCAAAATTCATTAATGCGTGTACATTACGAGGTATGGAATTCGAATTCCAGATAATGAGATTTATACAGATTAATGAAAGTAAACTTATATGAAATTTTCAACATAGTGAAAGTAGAGCCGTTTGTCGTAATTTTGTGTGTCAAGAGTAAAACTGTCCTTCATGAAAGTGGTGCACATAAAACCGTATATCGTGAATCATTGTACGTTGGTATAATTGTCCGTTGTCGAATCATCCATGTAATTATTTTTATAGTTTGAAATAGTTAATAATTTAAACGACAAAAATATAACTATCGTTAACACTTCAAATAAAAAATCTTTTTTATTTTATAGTTTAATTTTAAATTATAGATGGTAATATGTTTTGTATATGGTATTATTATATTATATTATTTACAGTCCTATTTATTATACTCTTTTAGTATTAATTTTAAAAGTATTTAGATTATTTAAATGTAAAATATATATTATGCTCTTGATTAATTATAATTCTAGATCAGCCCTTGAATACACCAAAACTATATGACTAAAAGATTACATACTACTGGAGTGATACATCTTATTCTACTCCATTGTCTATTATTATATTTATAGAGAAAATAACAAACAAGTGTAACCTAATATTGAAAGAACATTTTCTTTTTATAGGCAAAACGGCGAAAGAGGTGACTGAATATGACACCACTTGATTTTGTATTTCATGATAGAATTATCGTCTCTAATTCATTTTTTTTATTAGTACTTAAGACAAATTACTATTGTCATATATAAATTTTGCGTGTTACATTAATTTGCATGTGCACATATCATATGTTCTTAAAAAAGAAAGTAAGAAAATGTATTAATAATATTAGATAGTACTTTGATTTGCAGCCTAGATTAACGTGTGTAGACGTTTTGATCTGCAACCATTTGTGTAACATAAAAAAAGAAATAATAAAGAAAATCATACATTTATACACAAGAACATTATACAAATAAAAAGAAAAAAATCATTGCGTTACCATACTAAGATTTTATAACTTACAAATATCTATAGCATTGTACTATCTATCCACAAAATTAAGAACAAAGGTAGCAATTACAAAGTTGCTGTTACAAACATAAAAATAAATTGCCAACTATACAAATCGATCTCATAATAATACCACACCATACTCAAGCATGTATATAAACAAACAATCTCTCCACCAGATTGTCCAACAAAGAAAAACAACAAAAACCCGCCATAAAAACTATGATGTCGACAAAAAAGAAAGAAAGCCTCGGACGACAGAAAATTCCGATGGTTAAGATAAAGAAAGAGAGCCACCGGCAAGTCACTTTCTCAAAACGTAGAGCCGGTCTATTCAAGAAAGCTAGTGAGCTTTGCACGTTGTGCGGGGCAGAGATTGGGATCATCGTGTTTTCTCCCGCTAAAAAGCCTTTCTCTTTCGGTCATCCGAGTGTCGAATCCGTCTTGGACCGGTACTTGTCCCGAAACAATCTGTCCTTAGCTCAGACTCAGCAGCCGCAGGGAAACCCTACAGCGGGCTGCGAGCTTAATATCCGGCTGACGCAGATTTTAAGCGAGGTAGAGGAAGAGAAGAAGAGGGGTCAGGCCATGGAAGAAATGAGGAAAGCGAATGCAAGCCGTTCGATGATCAACTGGTGGGAAGGGCCAGTGGAGGAGATGAATATGGTTCAGTTACAGGAAATGAAATCTGCGTTGGAGGAGTTGAGGAAGACGGTTGTGCCGGAGACCACCAATACGGGGCCGTTTTATGAGGTGAAAGAGGATGTGTTCGGTTTCTTGGATAATAAAGGGACCGTTCCTTCTTACATGAACATGTCTTCTGGTCTTTCTAATAATTACAATTTCGCTTATGGAAATGGTTGTTTCTGATTCACGAATGTTCTTGTTTTTTTTTTTTTTTTTTTTTTTTTTTTGGGTAGTAGTTGAGGTAAAATCAAGCAAAGAAGTTAGAAGCTAGTATCTTGCTAGCTGGTTTTTGTTTTTTTTCAGATTATTTTTGTTTCTTTGGCAACATCCAGAAAAATCTTATATCTTCTTGAATGGTAGATTATATGCTATAAAGTAAAGATATCTTTGAATTAAGATTCTTAAAAGTAACTGATCAAAATCCCCCACCCACCAAAAAAAATTCTTAACAAAAACTTAATTTGATCTACTTTGTTTAATGCTAACCAAGATGCAACATTTAGATTTACCATTTAAATCTTGTACATTTTATTTATTTATTTAGAAGAATATATAGTTTTTCTAAATTAATATGTAAGAGAATATAAAATTTATACATCTAACTAACTTTTAAAACGTTGACAAAAAAAAAACACTCTCACTTTAATATTTTAGTTGTATATATACTGAAATTTAACTCATATGTGTTCTAAGAATATAATTCGTCTGACGCAGGCTTGTGGAGTCTCAAGCTGTTTAACAATCCCATTAGCTTGAAAGATCGGAACTTACATCTAAATCGCAAACTGAAGAACTAAAGCTGCGATCTTCCCCTGAATAGTTTCTTGCAAATCATTATTGACTTCTTCAAAAGGATCTTCATCCCAACATAACTGTGCTAACCTTAAAATTATAGATAAAAAAGTATGTCGTAAATTATTCTAAGCGAATATAATTTTTTGTTATCAAATCGTCCATGTACAGTTGTTCTCCTAATTTGTAATAGTTAATAATTTAGTAAAAAAACAATTATGGTTAACACTTAAAATAAATTTTCTTTCAATTATATGTCTTTAAAGTATTAATTTTATGATTTAATTTTAAAGTAAGATAGTAATATGTTTAACTTTATATTATGTTATTTATAGTCTTATTTATTATATTATTTTAATATTAATTTTGAAGGTATTTAGTTTATTTAAATATTAAATATATTATGCTCCTGATTAATTATGTTTCTAGATCCAGTTTTGAATACACCAATACATCTCATTCTACTTCATTGTCTATTATTATATTCATAGAGAAAATAACAAAACAACAAGTGTAACCCAATTTTGGAAGAACTTTTTTCTTTTTATTGGCATGACGGTGAAATAGGTGACTAAATACTCTCTCTGTTTTTTTATTAAGTGTCGTTTTAGCATATTTCACACAGATTAAGAAAACATTAAATTTTTTGTTTTACCCTTCATTAAAACAATATTTTGTTTGATAGGAATAATTAATAAGCTCAAATGGTAGAGATAAAACTGGAAAATTTATCATAAATCTGCATTGAAATCCGAGAACGACAGTTATTTGTAAACAAAAAATTAAGTCTAGAACGACACTTAAATCAAAACGGAGAGAGTATGCCACAATTGTATTTGATAATAGAACTATCTGACTATAATTCATAATTTTTTAATTAGTACTTAAAGGCAAGTTATTGTTGTCATAAATTCTGGGTGTTACATTAATTTGCATGTGTACATATGTTCTTTAAAAAGAAAACAAGAAAATGTATTAATAATATTAGACAGTGCTTTGATTTGCAGCCTTCATAAACGTGTGTAGACGTTTTGATTTACAACTATTTGTGTAACATAAAAAAGTAGTGATTAAGAATATCATACAATTATACACAAGAAAATGATACAAAGAAAAAGAAACTAATCATTGCATTACTAGACTAAGATTTTATAACTTACAAAAATCTTTAGAAGTTTAATATCCATACACAAAATTTAGAACAAAGAGAGTAACTACAAATTTGTTGTTACAAAGTTTCTGATTTTGTATTTAAGTCAATGAGTTGTTAATTTTTACTTTTCCCACTTCTAATTAATAAATATATACTTTTCATATTAACTTATTTTTTTATTTACTTACATTTTTTCCTTTTAAGAAATTAGATGTTATTGTTTCTATATCTTAACCAAATATAGTTAGTGAAATTCTATCGATCTATTGGTTGATCCAAAATTCATTAATGCGTGTACATTACGAGGTATGGAATTCGAATTCCAGATAATGAGATTTATACAGATTAATGAAAGTAAACTTATATGAAATTTTCAACATAGTGAAAGTAGAGCCGTTTGTCGTAATTTTGTGTGTCAAGAGTAAAACTGTCCTTCATGAAAGTGGTGCACATAAAACCGTATATCGTGAATCATTGTACGTTGGTATAATTGTCCGTTGTCGAATCATCCATGTAATTATTTTTATAGTTTGAAATAGTTAATAATTTAAACGACAAAAATATAACTATCGTTAACACTTCAAATAAAAAATCTTTTTTATTTTATAGTTTAATTTTAAATTATAGATGGTAATATGTTTTGTATATGGTATTATTATATTATATTATTTACAGTCCTATTTATTATACTCTTTTAGTATTAATTTTAAAAGTATTTAGATTATTTAAATGTAAAATATATATTATGCTCTTGATTAATTATAATTCTAGATCAGCCCTTGAATACACCAAAACTATATGACTAAAAGATTACATACTACTGGAGTGATACATCTTATTCTACTCCATTGTCTATTATTATATTTATAGAGAAAATAACAAACAAGTGTAACCTAATATTGAAAGAACATTTTCTTTTTATAGGCAAAACGGCGAAAGAGGTGACTGAATATGACACCACTTGATTTTGTATTTCATGATAGAATTATCGTCTCTAATTCATTTTTTTTATTAGTACTTAAGACAAATTACTATTGTCATATATAAATTTTGCGTGTTACATTAATTTGCATGTGCACATATCATATGTTCTTAAAAAAGAAAGTAAGAAAATGTATTAATAATATTAGATAGTACTTTGATTTGCAGCCTAGATTAACGTGTGTAGACGTTTTGATCTGCAACCATTTGTGTAACATAAAAAAAGAAATAATAAAGAAAATCATACATTTATACACAAGAACATTATACAAATAAAAAGAAAAAAATCATTGCGTTACCATACTAAGATTTTATAACTTACAAATATCTATAGCATTGTACTATCTATCCACAAAATTAAGAACAAAGGTAGCAATTACAAAGTTGCTGTTACAAACATAAAAATAAATTGCCAACTATACAAATCGATCTCATAATAATACCACACCATACTCAAGCATGTATATAAACAAACAATCTCTCCACCAGATTGTCCAACAAAGAAAAACAACAAAAACCCGCCATAAAAACTATGATGTCGACAAAAAAGAAAGAAAGCCTCGGACGACAGAAAATTCCGATGGTTAAGATAAAGAAAGAGAGCCACCGGCAAGTCACTTTCTCAAAACGTAGAGCCGGTCTATTCAAGAAAGCTAGTGAGCTTTGCACGTTGTGCGGGGCAGAGATTGGGATCATCGTGTTTTCTCCCGCTAAAAAGCCTTTCTCTTTCGGTCATCCGAGTGTCGAATCCGTCTTGGACCGGTACTTGTCCCGAAACAATCTGTCCTTAGCTCAGACTCAGCAGCCGCAGGGAAACCCTACAGCGGGCTGCGAGCTTAATATCCGGCTGACGCAGATTTTAAGCGAGGTAGAGGAAGAGAAGAAGAGGGGTCAGGCCATGGAAGAAATGAGGAAAGCGAATGCAAGCCGTTCGATGATCAACTGGTGGGAAGGGCCAGTGGAGGAGATGAATATGGTTCAGTTACAGGAAATGAAATCTGCGTTGGAGGAGTTGAGGAAGACGGTTGTGCCGGAGACCACCAATACGGGGCCGTTTTATGAGGTGAAAGAGGATGTGTTCGGTTTCTTGGATAATAAAGGGACCGTTCCTTCTTACATGAACATGTCTTCTGGTCTTTCTAATAATTACAATTTCGCTTATGGAAATGGTTGTTTCTGATTCACGAATGTTCTTGTTTTTTTTTTTTTTTTTTTTTTTTTTTTGGGTAGTAGTTGAGGTAAAATCAAGCAAAGAAGTTAGAAGCTAGTATCTTGCTAGCTGGTTTTTGTTTTTTTTCAGATTATTTTTGTTTCTTTGGCAACATCCAGAAAAATCTTATATCTTCTTGAATGGTAGATTATATGCTATAAAGTAAAGATATCTTTGAATTAAGATTCTTAAAAGTAACTGATCAAAATCCCCCACCCACCAAAAAAAATTCTTAACAAAAACTTAATTTGATCTACTTTGTTTAATGCTAACCAAGATGCAACATTTAGATTTACCATTTAAATCTTGTACATTTTATTTATTTATTTAGAAGAATATATAGTTTTTCTAAATTAATATGTAAGAGAATATAAAATTTATACATCTAACTAACTTTTAAAACGTTGACAAAAAAAAAACACTCTCACTTTAATATTTTAGTTGTATATATACTGAAATTTAACTCATATGTGTTCTAAGAATATAATTCGTCTGACGCAGGCTTGTGGAGTCTCAAGCTGTTTAACAATCCCATTAGCTTGAAAGATCGGAACTTACATCTAAATCGCAAACTGAAGAACTAAAGCTGCGATCTTCCCCTGAATAGTTTCTTGCAAATCATTATTGACTTCTTCAAAAGGATCTTCATCCCAACATAACTGTGCTAACCTTAAAATTATAGTCTAACTAAATCCAAAACATGACACCATCTTTTCCATGATTCCATAGCATTTAGAGCCGGTTTTAGATTCTTCTAGCCCTAAATCTGACTTTGTGTGCAAACAACAATTTCACTAACTTCTCCACAGCTCCCCACTTGGGGTTCTGGCTTCCTCCTCAAGAAACTCAGTTAACCGATACAATCACGCAAATAAACCGGTTCAAATAGGAAAAGGGAAATAAACAACAACAACAAATAAAAAATCTGAAAAAAGGGAAATAACAAAACCAAAAACAAAAACGGAAACAACAATAAATAACCGTTTTGAGTTTCTAAAAAAAGGAAATAAGGATGGAAAAAAGGAAAATTTGATCGTTTGTAAAAACCCTATATATATAGTAACATCTCCTCACTTCTCTTTCTCTACATCGATTTGCTGAATCACGGGGGAAGAAAAAAAATATGGAGAGTGTTATAGGATCTGTTACATTAACAATCGATTTGTCCAAACAAACCTCTGTTCATCCCTCGAGCCTCAACGAAGTTCCCATCGATATCTCCTACAGATTCCAGAGATTTACGATCGATGAATCCGATGGAACCCTCACTAGTGCTGGATCTTACACGGTGGTTCCTCTTCCCGTATCCAGTCCGAACCATCTGTTTATGCTCATCGATTCTCGTCTCCTTGATCATCCCTTGTCCCATAACATCGCTGATACGATCGCTAATGGAGCGATTCAAAGCGACATGTGCATTCTGTTTCGACAAGAACCTTACTTCACGTCTTAACCTCGATTTGAAGGAAGATGTGTTGTTCCGTTTCGGAAGAATCGACATGTGCAATCTGTTTGGAGGGTTTGAGGGACGAAGACGACAATGATTTGCTACCTTGTCCGCATCGTTTTCATATGAGATGTATCGGCGAGTGGTTAACGAGGAGTAACTCTTGCCCTCTCTGTCGTGAGATTGTGTACGAGGAGGACTCATGAAAGAAACAGATTTTGAATAGTCTTGTGTTTTTTTTTGAATATTCTTATGTGTTTTATTTTAATTGAAACTACTTTTGTTGTTAGACATTTTTAATGAAAGAATTCACATTTGTCAAAATACAAAAAAAGTGTCAATCTCTTACAACTTAAGGATAATCATCAATAACCTGAAGAAGCTGTGACGGTGTTGCTGCTGGGTTGAGCTGTGTGCAATCACTGGGTGCATCGAGAAGCATTTGCGTGGTACAAAGATCATAGCAAAAGGAGGTTCTTATTGATGACGTGGAGCTGGAAAACCAGAACACAAAAAACGTTGAAGTCAGTTAATAAGCTAGAAGGAAAAAGGAAAACAAGATGAAAACAAGAGATAATAACAAAAAAGAAATTCTTCTTATCTTAAAAAACTTAAATAGCACAAATGAATCAGTTTATTACTAGAATAGCTCTTATTTTATTTTTATTATTGATTAAAATATCATACCGAAAATATCTTTAAAACTTTTGTTAACAAAAAAAGTAATTACATAAATACCATTATATTTTTTTTCCACGTCATCAAAAAAAAAATTTGTCCTAATAAACCTGTTAAACTAATGATAACAGACTTAATTTCATCCACATATTTGTTTTGAATATCAGATTTTTTTCACAGACTTATTAAAACTGTCATAGACTTATTTACAATGACAGACTTGTATCGATAAATCTATCGTATGAAACAACAATTTTGTTTCTCATAAAAGATTTATTTCGAATGCCAGATTTTTATCACAGAGTTATTGCCTTTTAACTACAGTTTATTTATTTTAAACAGATTTGATTGTTCGGGACATATTAAATTGATAGACTTATTTATGAAACAGATTAAATTCATAGACTTATTTTCGTAATAGATTAAATTAACAGACTTATTCTGGTGACAGATTAAATTGACAGACTTATTTTCATAACAGATTTACTTAAGTGACTTATTTTCGTGTGTTAAATTGATGTCTCAATTATAACAGACTTAGTATTATAGTCTGTCATCATTGAAAAACTTTTTTTCCTTTGCAAAATTAATTACTAGATAAACATCAATGTCTCTTCTTCTCCACGCATCCTTCCTTCCTTCGTCAACATCTCTCCACTCCAAAACCCGATCCTCCGTTCTCATTTCCGGCCAAGAAGCCCCGAATCGTCCCGTCCGAGCGAAGATCCGCCAGATTTTCATGCCTGCTATCAGCTCCACGATGACCGAAGGTAAAATCGTCTCGTGGGTCAAATCCGAAGGCGACAAGCTCAGCAAAGGAGAGAGTGTTGTCGTCGTCAAATCCGACAAGGCAGATATGGACGTCGAGACTTTCGACGATGATTAATCATGGTCGAAGAAGGTGGTGTTGCTCCCGTCGGATCCGCCATTGCTTTGTTAGCTGAGATCGATGAAGAAATCGCAGATGCTAGGGCTAATGCTTCCGGTGGCGGAGGCAATTCTCAATCTCCGCCTGTATCAGAAGCACTTGCAGTTGCTGAGAAGGAGGTTTCGGTTCCTCCGCCGCCGATTGCGTTTGCGTCTGCGTCCGCCGATTGCGTTTGAGAAGGACGGAAGAGAATCGTGGCTTCTCCTTACGCTAAGAAGCTAGCAAAGGAATTGAAAGTGGAATTCGCTGGTTTAGTTGGAAGTGGGCCAATGGGAAGGATTGTGGCTAAAGATGTTGAAGCGGCTGTAGCTGGAGGAGGAGCTGCTCCAGCTGTTAAAACGGAGGTATCCGCGGTGGTGGCGGCTCCTCATGCTGTAGATTTGGGATCGGTGGTTCCATTCACGACTATGCAGGGAGCTGTGAGCAGGAACATGCTGGAGAGTTTGGCGGTTCCGACTTTTAGAGTGGGATACACTATCAACACGGATGCTCTTGATACACTATCAAAGGGTTCATGTTTAAGGCACTTTTGATTACTGATTTTTCACATTTGGATCGGTAAGGAACACATGGAACCGTTTTTCACTGATTTGCATTGTTTCGATTGCGTATAAGGTTGAGCGATGATAATAATCAGAATATGAGATGATGAGAGATTGTTGGTTTATGTATATATATTTTGTTTCCAACCAGTATGTGTTATTGATTTTGTTTAATTTTGTTCTTTGTTGGTTTATAGATTAAGTCAAAAGGAGTAACAATGACGGCACTCCTAGCGAAGGCAACCGCACTTGCGTTGGCAAAACATCCATTTGTAAATTCGTCCTGCAGGGATGGTAACTGTTTTGCGTATAACAGTAGCATCAACATTGCTATTGCTGTTGGATGTTGTTATTGATGGTGGTTTGATCAGTTTTGAGTACTCCGCCTTTGCTAAGGCTCGTGCGAAGCAGCTGCAGCCTCAGGAGTATAACACTAGCTGGGCTTCATCTATATTTGACTTATTTGCAATGTTGTCGTCCATGGTGTTTACTTTTTCCGTTAACTTTTTGACCATGTCAAAAAGTCCACCAATTGCTTTTTCAGTAACTTCACGAGCGGCCTATTAAAATTCATACAAAAGAAGAAAAATTACAATTATATCGTAATAAACATAACATACTAATTTTACAGAACAAGTCCAAAATTTTTTACTTACTTCTGAAGTCCCTTTCTCTAGATGAGAGATTTTGTCCTCTTTTTTCTTCTTCGTAGTTTTCTCAACTTCACTATCGTCATTGACATCGGAATCAGTCTTATGGACAATGACTTTACGTTTATTCATCTTCGTAACCGGCACATCAATGACATCCCAAGCTTTTATGTCCAAGCGATTATTTCGTAAATCTTCAATTAGCCTGTTTAGCTTGGTATCCTTAACATCATCATCCCACTTAGGATATGTATCTTCTTCTGACTTGACAATGAAATGTCTAACACGCAGCTGAAAATTTGACAAAATATTGTTTTAAATGGCACAATTTTTAACGCTGTTTAAGAGAAAAGAAAAAAACCAAAAAAATTTACATGTGCTTCTGTTTACAACGCTGATTTCATGCACTCCAAATGTATACCCATAATGTATAACTAATCATTTTCTTTTCTACCTTCCCTAAGTAATCGTATAAGGCAAACTAAGTTACGATTATAGTGATATCCAAATCATTCTTTTTAGCTTCCCTAATCCTTATCCAACTTTGTGATATCTTTTGTCATTAAAGCATTACGAGAAAACAGAAATATAAAACCAAAAATATTAAAACATTATGAAAGAAACGAAATTATGAAAATTCATACCTTGCCGTTATTTGCTTTTTTCTCTTCTGAAATGAAGTCTTCAAATCTGAAACGGATACGTGATCCACCCCATAAAAGAAGAGGAACTTCCTCACCAATCCTTTTATTTCCATACCGTTCTCCTACACCAATAATTGCCTCGTAGGCCCATATGTGCAAAACCTGAATACAGCCGTGTATTGTATATGTCTTTTTCACCCCGTACGTTACCACTTTTTAATTGATTCTATGAGGCTAGTAAATGCAACCCACCCCCACTGATAACATTCAAAAACTTGTGGATCAAGTACCCTCTTGGCAGAGTCCAATGGGATTCGACTAGTGGGAGAAATACCATAGATTCCAATAGACAAAAGACACAACCATCCAACCATTCTCCTTTTGTCAAAACTCCAATTCTTACATCTTTCGAGCACCAATTGCAACTCCTTGAGACAAGGTCCATCCCCTGTAGAAACACCCATGTCATTCCAAAAATCTTTATGATCAATATCCCATTGCTTGTTATCTTGAAATGGAGCACAATTGAGGCCCGTAATCTCTTCAAACTCATATAGAAAAAAATCGAATTGGTTCAGTATCTATCAATGTCCATATCTCGTAAGGCTTCTTAATTGAAAACTGATGAGTCAACAAGTAATGGACAACCATGGCAGACCATATGTAATCAACCTCTCTAAACTTAGCAATTACTCCAACCGATGAATTCTTCAATGCATCCCACACATCGCTTCCAACTCCTTCTTCAACCATTTTCAAATTGGACAAATGGCAATAGTGGTTCGTACTTTTTCTTTGCCTCGGTGTTTTTCCGTTTGCGTAAAGTCGTGGAGGATATCTCTTTTTACCATTTTCTGAAGCCATGCCTAGCAAAAAAAAACACCAAAAAGAGATTAATGCATAGACGGAGATGACACAAGAAAAAGTTTGGCAAGTGGAGAAGGCGATCAAAATAGATGAATGGATTGTGGGGACTCGACCTCTACGTCAGCCGCGGCTGTAGATTTCTCAGGTTTAAATCAATTGGAGATTGGTCCTTCTATGGTGTATGAATGATGGATATGGCGTGAGAGAAACAACGGCGGCGGTGTTAGGGTTTATGTTTATAGTTTAATTGAAATTATTAACGAGATTTTATCATTTAAAATTACTTATTTTTGTTTAAAATTAATCATAATGACATAACTGTAATTATTTAAAAAAACATTGGATATTTATGTCTTTTGTCAGAAAATTTCTTTTTTTTTCTTTGCTAGGTGTTAGACTAGTAATAAACTGATAAATTTGTGCTAATCTGAGTAATTTCCCATTAAGAAATTATAAAACTCTATGGGTAAAATAGATGTCGATAGTTGCTTTAGAAAATTAGAGATTCTCTCTATCTTGGTTTCTTATAAGTTACCATTAAAGATAAATCTAATTGAGGAATTTGGTTGACAAATCTATGTGTTAGTGTTATATCTATAATTCTTGCTTTTCAATTGGTATCCGCGCCGAACACCTAGCCGAGCGATTTTTTCTCTCGAAAAACAGGTGTGATCCTGCATAAAAGACGGTGAGCTATATGACACTTATGGTTGTGAATCCTACTGCTTTAGACAAGACTACTTACAGATGGTGGAAATCAAAGATGACAACAATGATCAAAGAGTATTGATGGCTGCTGTTGAAAAAATATGGTCACCACCAACCAAGGCAGAGAAAGATGGTAACGTAATTCCGAAACCAAAGAATGAGTGGACAATATCAGATAAGTTGCAAGCGAAGTGGAACTCAAAAGCTTTGTGTGAAATTTTTAAATTTGTGGAAGTTAAACAGTTTGAGTTGATTCAAAGCTGCAAATGTGCGAAAGCTGTTTCGGAGATTCTACAGAGTGTGTTTGAAATAACATAGACGGTTAAAAGAAGCATCAAAATTTGAGAATCTAAGATGTGTGTTATTGCTAATAAAGCTGATTTTCTTGGGAAAAATATACAACGACTAGAAGCTGGTCTAGAAACTTCTAAGATGTCTACCACCAAGATTTTCAGTACAAAAGACGTCCATGAGAGTCTCTCTAAACACATATACTCTTAAGTTCGAAGAAGCAATTGAGATGATCGAAGCATATGAGATGGAATTAGTTGCTGAAAATCCTGAGAAGTACACAGGAATTGCCCTTGCTGTTACAGAAAAAAAGAAAACATAGTAACTTAGAAGAAACAGTGGAGCTGTTAGTGAAAAAAATCACTCAAGGATTTAGAAAAGATCAAGGAAGCAAGTGGTTCGTATCCAACAGAAAATCATTTGAATCAGAAAAGAGCAATAGAAAATATGACTTTCAGTAATATGAATGCAAAGGATATGAGCATTTAAAATCAGAATGTCATCAGCTAAAAAGACGGGAAATCAAGTGTTTCAAGTGCAAACGTTTTGCTCATCCTAAGATGGAGTGCATAATTGATCAGAAAACTAAAGGAGAACTCCCAATAATGGGCATGCAAGAAAGTGATTCTGAAGATGAAGCAAGTGAAGAAAGTCTTAGCAACCTTGTAGATTTTATTGGTGAAAGTGATGTGCTTGAAAAAGAAGATGACGTTTCAAACTCTGAATCATTAGAAAGAAGCAATGAAACAAAATCAGAAATCAAGGAAGAGTATGATTCAACTGATGATGAGGGCGGAGTTGAGATGAAACCTCAGTACAAGGAGATTTGTGACACTCTGATCAAAGTAACATTGATCAAAATAACAAAGAAGAATGTTACTTTGATCAGAGAAAAGACTAGACTCAAAGCGATGGTGGACATATAAGAAGCTAAGTTAATTAAAGAAAGGAAGAATCACAACAGTTGAAGATGGCACTCGATGAAAAACTGAAGCAAGTTAGAATGCTTAATTCTGGAACAAAATATCTTGACAAGATTCTGACGGTGGGAAGAACTGAAAAACCTAACAGAGGTTTGGGGTATCAAGGAACTCTACAAGACAAAACTGTGTTTGTAAGTGGAGGAAAACATGAAGATGAGAAGCAGTATTTTGAGAAAAAGATCATCATACTCAAGTACAGTAACAACCAAGAAGACCAGGCTGCTTCTATTGTGGAAAGTATGGACATGTCGAAGCTCACTGCTATAAGAAACTCTTCTCTGTGATTGCCTTTGATCAGCTTTACTTTGTGTGAGAAAATGTAAGGTGACCTGTAGATTTGGGTTTTCCCAACTCTAAAATCTCCACAAGATTATGGAACACTAAAATCAAGCCACTTTGTTGACCTTAGCTCACATGTTTGTTTTTGATCGTAAGCTGAATGATACGCACTTTGAATGGATATATGGAGTTAATCTTATGTATCATGACATTGGATCGAGGCATCCCATCTAAAGTCTTAAGAAGCCCATACCTCGTTATTCGTAAATGAATTTTCAGTTCTATCCTTGTCAAAGTCGCAAAAATCTGGTTCAGGGACATCTATTGTCAAGGCTGAAGTATCATGTATGGAGTCCACACAGCAAGACGCAATGGCAAGTTTGCTTTCTAGAAGAACCATCTAGAGCCGCCTACGTCCTCTTAAAGCCGTTTAAAACTGCTTTATGGATGCCTACCACCTAAACAGCCGCCTAAACCGTTTTTCAGAACATTGGTTGAAACCAAATTTTTCGTCCAAGCAATTTTAAAATAGAATAAGGTTTTTAATAAAAAAAAATATATATATCCATGTGGTTTTCTCGAATCTTTATTTCGTTACAAGGAAAAACAGAGAGATAAACAGAAAATACAATGTGGACTTGTAGCATAAGATAACTACAATTAGATGACAGAAATAACTCTGTGATTAATGGTATGCCCATTGAGTTTGATAGATTGTTTCGAAATGGCATGACGACCATAGAAACTTTTTAATCTGTCAAATATTTCCTCCAACTCTGATTCTTCGGTTCCGATCGATATCCTCACCCAATTCTTTGCTCCTAAAGCCACTCCTACAAAATTCCAACAATATTAAACTTAATTAATTGAAACCGTATGCATGTGAAGATGATTACTGTTAAAGAGATCAATACCTGGTACAAGGACAAGACTCTCTTCACTGACTAGCTTCATGCAGAAATCAAAATCACTTTTGATATTTTCCAACATTGATATGTCAAGCTTTACCTGCAATAAATATCGTCTAAACTAGTTATTATTTATCGATTATAAAGTTATTGATTATATGAAGATTATGAATTTATGTTCCCTGATAATATGGGAGATAAAAACCAAAAAACAAGGATCCGAAAATGAAACAGCAATATATGATGCATAATTGCATATTTTAAATCCAAGAAAAAGAAAGTACCCATAAGTAAGAACAAGATTCAGGTTTCTTGGGGCAAAAGAGACAAGGGATGTCCTTTAGCCTCTCACATGAAAGCCCTACGTTGCGTCTCATGGCTTTATTTTTCTTTTTGAAGAACTCTTTAGGTGTTTTCTCCAATATATCAGGAAGGGCTTCCTATCACAATCCATAAAGATACAAACTCACATCATTTATATATGTTAAGATATTATAGCTTTAATTAGTATGATGATGTTTAGTGGATAGTAAGAGACTACAAACCTGAAGAATAAATGAAGGTTGTGGAGTTAAATCAAGACAATCCTCTATTGCTTGAACTACCTGGTGCCAACAAAAGGTACAAAATATTAGTTACTCTTCTTAATTGATGTGAGTGAAGCTTATAATTGAAATTAAGTTTAGAAGTTGACTGACCCCTGTAGATTTAAAAATGCCATTAGGATCGTTCATGGCCATCCAGCCGATTCTCCAGCCCGGTACGACCCATCCTTTGGATATGGATCCGAGCGTGATCACCGGAGCTATCGATGCCAACATCCCCATGGGAACAAAGGGCCTGTCTCCAAATACAACATGATCATATACTTCGTCGGATATTACCATTATACCGAGTTTCCTAGCCATCTCCGCAACCTAAAGATTGATCAATCCAAAAAAATAAAAAGATGTTAATACGTTTACCAATAAAATCATTTGTATCTTATATATGTCACACATATATAAGGGCTATGTATAGTATATGGAGAGAAAAAAACAATACCTTATTAAGATGATCGTAGGAGTAGACGTTTCCACATGGATTGCTTGGGTTGATGAGAACAAGATCGATCTCGAAATCTCTTTCTGGGAGGAGGTGGTATTTGCGAACCTCCACGCCGCTATAAACAGCACGAGCATCGTAATGAGGATAGCCTGGTCTTGGAAGCAGAATGTTGGCTGCTGGATTTCCGGCAAGACAATCCATTAAAATCTCTATCGCTTGGTTGCATCCGCTGGTGATATACACTTCCTCCGGCCTTAGCTTAGTCGGAAGCTAGCCGTTTAGATAATCTGCCACCGCTCTGAGAAAAGAAAAGTAGGCAAATAATTAATGAATTATATAATTTATACCCGAAATCAGCATTTATATATTTTGATTTAAATAGAAATTTTCCGTCCCAAATAGGGATTTAAATGCGGGTCACAAATGAACCAATCTCTTTACTACTATTAGACCCACCACCGTTAATTTTAGTGTCATCTTAAGAAATATCTTGTTTTTTAGTTTTTTGAAAAAAGTGAAGTTTCAAATCAAACCTTCTAGCGTTGAAAATTCCGGGGCTAGGTGCATAAGAGTTGGCCATGCCGGAGCAGACGGCTGCAGCAACAGCTTCCTCCGCTTCAGGGCAAGTTTTGAAGGTGTGAGACGTGTGAGTGAAGGAGGGCAAAATGGTCTTTCCACTGTTTAGATCGATCTCGAAATCTCTTTCCGGGAGAAGATCGTATTTGCGAACCTCCACGCCGCTATAAATAGCGCGAGCATCGTAATGAGGATAGCCTGGTCTTGGAAGCAGAATGTTGGCTGCAGGATTTCCGGAAAGACAATCCATTAAGATTTCTATCGCTTGGTTGCATCCGCTGGTGATATACACATCCTCCGGACCTAGCTTAGTCGGAATCTCGCCGTTTAGATAATCTGCCACCGCTCTGAGGAAAAAAAAGTAGGCAAATAATTAATGAATTATATAATTTATATACAAAATCAGCATTTATATATTTGATTTAAAATAGAAAGTTTCCGTCCAAATGGGGTTTTAATCCACAAATGAACTAATCTCTTTACTATCATTAGACCACTACCCTTAGTTTTTAGTGTCATCTTAAGAAATATATATATCTTGTTTTTTAGTTTTTCTGAAAAAGTGAACTTTCAAATCAAACCTTCTAGCGTTGAAAATTCCGGGGCTAGGTGCATAAGAGTTGGCCATGCCGGAGAGGACGGCTGCAGCGACAGCTTCCTCCGCTTCAGGGCAAGTTTTGAAGCCGCCAGTGAAGGAGGGCAAAATGGTTTTTCCACTGTTCAAGTCGCAGTTTTTAAACATCCCAAAGACGAGCTTTCTCAACGTTACCGCAGCTGCATCACTCGTCGCACCGTTTCCTTTGAACCGCCAAACGTTGGAGTTGTCATCGCCGTTGTTCGCCATCGATATCTCTGTTTTGCGTTTAGATTCTTCTTCTGTGGTTGAGAGTACAAGTTTTTGTGTTGTGGGTACATCTCATTCCGATCGAGCCCTTTCTTTATAAAGGGGGCACACAAAGAATAAAATATTAAAGAATCTTTCAGCACAGTATTAAACAGCAATATTTTAGTATTTTAAGTCTCATTGGTAGGTGAGAACATATGCAAAACATTTTCTTAAAACATTCTAACACGAGTTCTAAAGAAAAAAAAAAAAACACGAGTTCTATATGTTATTATTTTATTATTATTTTCTTAACTGTTATCTTAATTGCTGACATCCTCTTATTATAAACAGAGGGGCCATCTCTTATTGAGTCAATGAAACGTGAGTTTGACCAAAACTAACACGTATTCATTTGGACTGTAATATGAAATCCTTTGCTTGGCATAGTATCTATTTGGGAGAGAGTTATTGGTGAAAGGCTTAAACAAAAGGATTGGTAATGGGGATTCTACCAAGGTTTGGATTGTCCTTTTGATCTAAATTTAAAAGTTTATGATATCATTGATAATCGGACTCGATGGTGGAAAGAGGATTTGCTACATGAGCTATTCTTCCCAAAGGATGTCCATTTGATTCAATCTATCAAGCCGATACCGGAAATACCAGATTTCTGGATTTGGAAACATAACAAATGTGGTGAATTTTCTGTGAGATCGGCTTATTGGTTGGCCTCTACGCTATCAACTTCTGAAGTCACCCGTGAAGCTGCAGTTTTTCCATCTTTAAATGACTTAAAAGAGAAAGTATGGTTTTTTGCGCCTAAGATCAAAACCTTTGTGTGGAGAGTACTAAGTGATGCTATCCCAGTTGCTAAGAGTATGGCTAGTAGAGGTATAACAGTTGATTTAAGATGCCAAACATGTGGCGAGGAAGGAGAATCATCAAACCATGTACTTTTCACTTGTCCATTAGCTCGTCAGGTATGGGCCTTGTCAGATTTTCCTATTCCCCAAGGCGGATTCCATGAGGAATCAATATACGTGAATATTCACTATATAATGCATATGGGAAAGAATATCAAAGTTCCTCTACAGATTAGAAGATGTTTCCCCTGGATTTTATGGTACTTATGGAAGAATAGGAACAAATTGATCTTTGATGGTGATCTTTTTAACCACCAGGATTCACTGATTAAGATTCAGGAGGAATCAAATCTTTGGTTCTTTGCTCAAGGTATTGAAAGGACTATCTTCGGGAACAGTGGTTGCCCTGTCGAAAAGCTTAAAAAAAGGTGGATGCCACCAAGACCTAATTGGTTGAAATGCAACATTGGGGTTTCTTGGTCCAAGCAAAAGAAATGTGTTGGTGGAGCATGGGTTCTTAGGAATCCGTACGGGCGTGTTCTTATGCATAGCCGTAGAGAGTTTACTGAGATTATGTGCAGGGACGATGCAGTCTTAAAATGTATGTCTTGGGCCATCGAGTGTATGTGGCATCATAAGATGGAGATTGTTGTGTTTGCTACAGAGGGCTCTTATAATTTAAAAGCTATAATGCGTCCCAAAGCGTGGCCTTCCTTCAGGTGGGCTACCTCTCATCTTAGCATTTTGTTAAAAAGTTTTAAGTTTTGGAATGTGGAAGTTGCAGATAGATCGTCTAATCGAGGAGCGTTTCGTATAGCCGAAAGTGTGATTGAATACCGACTGTTTCAATCGTATGTGGCAGCAGGTTATCCGCAATGGCTTCAAGAGATTTTTGTGTGGTGAGAAACTGTTTGCTCAGTTCGGTCCTTCGTCTAAGGTGTTGGATTTTGGCTTGTCTTAGGACGGTTTTTGGATCGATGTTGTTTGTTATGTTATTTTATTACCCTGGTGTTTTACCTATAATACCTGAACTGATGGATGACTTTGGACTATAATATATTTCAGTTGACAAAAAAAAAAAAATGAAATCCATAATATTTTAGTCTCAGTTTAGTAAACTGTTACGAAAAACAAGAAATTATTCCAAAATAGATGGATCTAAAGATTTGAGTGGTAGATCTCGAATGAGCAGTTTAGAGGTGGATCAAAGTTGTAGCCATCGGGATTTCATCAGTTAAATGATGGTTGCTTGTTTTTTAAAATCTAAAACCATGTTGGTCCTTAAAGGTTTTGGCAAAAGATTTAGAAGTGCATCCCGTCTCAAGAACCGCTCTCCACAGAAGTTTGCCGGCTGTGATATCTTTGGATTGCAATGGTAAAAAATGTTAGCTTGTGATCCTTTTTGGTCTTGGTGTATCCGAGATAAAGTTGTTGAGGTAAGCTTGAAGAAAGCTTGAAGCACAGGCTACCGAGATATGGAAATTAAGGAGATTGGGAAAATGACTAGTTTAGGAGTTATCTAAATCTATATATATGTAAGTTTTCCTATTCCCATAAGGAGTTAGTCTTAATCTCCCTCTATATAAGGAGATGCCAAATTGTGGCATAACTTAAGAGTTTTGAGAGATTAAGAGAGTTTAGTTTTGAGTAAGTTTCTAAAGCTAATAAAAAAAAGTCATTCTTTTATACTTGTCTTATAAACCCTTCATAGATTATATATTTGGTACCAGAGCAAAAGGAGATCATAATCAAAAGTTGTTTGTGAAACCGTAAAGAAGTCATGACGGAAGTCGTTGCCGCGGCAACAAGACCTAAAGAGGGAGGAAGACCCTCTTCGATCACATGTCCTATGTTGAATACCACCAACTATACGGTATGGGCCATGAGGATGAAAGTTACACTCAAAGTTTATAAGGTTTGGGAGGTTATAGAGACGAAGGCAGAATCCAATGGAGAGAAGAAAAACTTGGCTATAGCTCTACTGTTCCAATCAATATACCGAGATGCTCATCCTTCAAGTTGGAGAACTCGCCACAACAAAAGAAGTATGGGAAGCCATCAAGATGAGACATGTGGGAGCAGAAAGAGTAAAGGAAGTGAGGTTACAAACGCTAATGGCCGAGTTCGATCGTCTTAAGATGAAAGACTCTGAGAACATTGACGACTTCGCGGGAAAGTTGTCTGAAATCTCCTCGAAATCAGCTGCTCTAGGTACAAGCATCGAAGAACCGAAACTTGTCAAGAAGTTCCTCACGAGTCTTCCACGAGGAAAATATATTCACATAGTGGCGTTTCTTGAACAAGTGTTGGATCTTAACACCACTAGTTTTGAGGACATCATCGGTTGCATGAAAGCTTATGAGGAACACATCTCTTAGGAGAAAGATGTCCAAGAAGATCATAGCAAGCTCATGTACGCCAATATGGAATCACAATCAACTTATGGAGATTATGGAGACAATAGAGGCAGAGGAGGGCGAGGAGGACGAAACATAGGAAGAGGACGTGGATGATCGAATAGTAGAAGAGATCCATCAAAGGTAACATGCTTTCGTTGTGACAAGTTAGGTCATTACGCATCAGTATGTCCGGATAGGCTACTCAAACTGTAAGAAACACAAGAGGACGATAATGGTGATATTCAAGAGGCTGATAACTTGCTAATGAACGAGGTGGTGTACCTTAACGAGAGGAATGTGAAACCAAACGAGTTTGAGACTCATGGAGATAACATCTGGTATCTAGACAACAGCGCGAGTAATCATATGTCTGAAAACCGAGATTATTTTTCCAAGATTGACACAACAATCACTGGAAAAGTAAGGTTCGGAGATGATTCTCGTATAGATATAAAAGGGAAGGGATCAATTCTTTGTAAGTAAGAATGGAGAACGAAAGATCTTAGCCGATGTCTACTTTATACCAGACTTGTCAGGTAATCATGATCGCTATGGAAATCTGCTAACAAGAGCAAACAAGTCAAAGAATCGACTATACAAAGTTGTCATGGAAGCCGAGAATAACAGATGCTTACAACTCATGGGAACAAGTGATTCAACAAGGTGGCATGTGAGGCTAGGATATATTGGTTTTGAGAATATGAAGGCAATGCTAAAGGAAGAGTTAGTCATTGGTATACCAAACATCTCGATTGAAAATGAAACGTGTTCTTCATGTTTGCTTGGAAAGCAAGTGAGAAAAGTTTTTCCTAAAGCAACATCATATCGTGCCACACGAGTACTCAAGGTTGTACATCGAGACCTTTGTGGACCTATTACACCTCCCACGGCCGCACAAAACAAGTACATATTCGTGCTAATTGATGACCATTCACGCTACATGTGGTCACTTTTCTTGAAGGAAAAGGATGAAGGTTTTGGAAAGTTCAAAAGGTTTAAAGCTCTAGTTGAGCAAGAGACGGGAGAGAATATGAAAACCTTTCAAACCGATAGAGGTGGAGAGTTTGTGTCACATGAGTTTAATAAATTCTGCGAAGACAGTGGCATCAACGTAACAGACATCTAATCGCACCTTATTCTCCTCAACAAAACGGGATAGTTGAGAGACGAAACAAGACATTGTTGGAGATGACTAGGAGCATCATGAAGCATATGAGTGTGCCAAATTATATGTGGGGAGAAGCAGTGAGGCACTCAACTTATCTCATAAACAAAGTTGCAATCACTACAAGAAAGACACCAAAATCCGACAACCATATACGTCGGAAATGCTTGTTTCCGACGGATTTACGACCAAAAATGTCCGTCGGTAACACTTCGTCGAAAATTCAACTTTGGTCGGAAATCCGTCGGAAATTTCCGACGGATTATTATCGTCTGTAATCTGTAAGAAAATTCCGGCGGATTACCGAGGAAAATAAACCGATAGATTTCCGACGGAAAGAAGTCGTCGAATAATTTCCGACGACTCTGTAGTCGGAAAAGTAGGTCGAAAGTTTGTATGGATTCCGTCGGAGATGAATACGACGACTTACCGACGAAATTATTTTCGATGGATTTCCGACGGATTTATTTCCGATGGATTTATGAGAGACACTTTCCGACGGATACATTTTCGACGGATTTCCGACGGATACGTGTCCGACGGATTTATGACGGAAACGTTCCGACGGATTTATATAATTCGTTAATATTAAAAAATTTAATATATATTATATCAAATTTAATTTTAAATTAATAATTAAAATTAAAAATAAAATTTTAGAAAATAAAAATAAATTATAAAATTGTTTTACAATAAAAATAAAAAATGACATAAAAGAAATTGTTTCGAACAAACGAACTACTTTTTAAACAAATGTGGAAACGAAGCTTCCATTATTTCTTTCATCTGACGTAGCTCTTCCCGTGTCGATTGGTGTGCGGACTCCAACTGTTCGTGCTTCTTCCCCATTTCTTCGACAATCGCATCACGGTCTTTAACTTCTTGGCTAAGCTTTTCGATCTCCTTTTGATATTGCGAAGAGTAATGAAAACCCGAAGAAGAAGAATCCGCTCCATCGAATCTCGGAAGTGGGCCTAACCCTACGGTTCGACCTTTTACTTTTCGAGTTTCCTAAACAAAATTATTAAGATATTAGATATCAAAAATAAAAATAAAAATAAAAAATAAAAATTAAATTATAATAAAAATAAAAAAACGCACCGAGAGAACAATGTCGTTGATCTCATCTCGGGTTAGCTGGTTCGAGGAGGTCGAGTCATCTGGATTCTCCTGGGAGAGTTGGGTCAAGCGATCGAGCTTCTGTTTCTTGCATTTCTCCACAACCTCCCGAACACCGACGTCTTGGACTTCCCCGATCTTTTTGTTGGTGTGCCTCGTCTCCATAACGTCGAGGTAATCGGGAACGACTCCACCCGCTTCTATCGTCTTTGAAAAATAAAATTATATAAGGTAAACCATTTAATAAATAAGAAAATTTTGAAAAAAATAAATTTACTTACCATTTCAGCCACTTGAGGCAAGGTCGATTTTGCGCCCCCGTTGTGAACATAAATGACCTTTCCGCCTCGGTCACTCTTCCGGTTCTTCGAGTTTTTTGCGGATTGTATCTTTGTGGCAGGCCGACTCCAATACTCGCAAAAACCGTTCCAGACATTCTCCTCGAGATCCTTCGGCGGATATTTCTCCTCGATGAACTTTTGCTTCCACTCGTACATGTGTCTCGTGTATTGGATGGCGGTGAACCTGTCGAACTCATCGAGAACAATTCCGGTTCTCCGCCAGTCCCAAGTTAACTCTTGCTGTAAAAACAAATTAAGTAAGATATAATGAAATAAAAAATTTGGTTAACATTTTGAAAATCTTTAAAATAAACTTACGGCAAAAGATCGATGCCATGAATCTTTCACGTCAGGTGGCATCGATGAGTAGATCTCATACGGGTGGTGCAACATGGTATGAAACATCCGCAATATGGTCTTATTGATTTCAGGGTCTAACCCGAACCTGAAAAAAATGTAGATTAAAAAACTTTAGAAACAAATTTAAATTTAATAAAAATTAAAGGCCAAGAAATATAAAAAACATTTAGACAAGAAATTACCATGTACCGTCTTCGCAAGCTGGATCGAGTTTGGTGCAGTGCTTCCGGTTCGGCTGTTGGACAAGTTCTTGGATAGAAATCCGACTACGGGCCGCGGATTCTTGGGACTCCGGAACATCAGAAGAAGATCCGCTATGTGCCGATTCACATCTAAAAATCTAAATTCTAACCTTGTAACATCACGCAACATATGATTTGTCCGAATTCATGTAAAATTATGTTTAAAATGTTGTTTAGGGTATGAAGTTTTAACTATAATTTTTTACAAATCATACTAAAGATTACAAACATATGATTCATATTTTTTTTTGTTTAAAATTCACAAATGTGTACTTCTAATTTATAAAAACACTTGTTTAACAAGTTTATTACAATAATACAAGGTTTAAAAAAACTACTATGAATATCATGACTCTGATGAATAATCTGAAGACGCCGTATCTGATTCTTCTCCAAATTCTTCAATTTCTTCCTCTGAATCCTCAAATATTCGATCGGCCGCATCTACAGTGAAGTCAACTACGAGCTCGACTTCGAGGGAATGATCTATGGAAGCTAAAGCAACAGTATTTTGTTGCAAGGGATCATTTTCAGATATCTCATAAACTCTACCTCTCGGATTAATCGGTGTCACTGTAATCCATGGGTCTTGCTTGTTTTTCACTCGAGGATAGGGAATATAGCATACCTACACCATAAAAATTAAATATATATTAACAAAAATCATGTAAATGAAAATTAATTATATCTCTAAAGTTTAAGAAAAATTAATAAAACTAACCTGGTTTGCTTGTGAAGCAAGAATGAATGGATCATATTTCCGGAGTCGTCTTCTTCCATGTATTGATGTAACACCAAATTGGTCGTGTCGCACACCACTTCCATCTAATGGGTCGTACCAATCGCATAAGAATGCAACGCATCTCAAGTCCAACATTCCAGGATAATGAACTTCTAAAATCTCGCGAAGGACACCATAATATACAAGATCACCGGATTGAGTGGACACCCCGTAATCAGAAGTCCGCCTGCTCCTATCATCTCGAAGAATCTTAAAAGCGTAACCCCGGGTGTAATACATCATATGTGACCGAGCGACCGTTAGTGGAAATTGCACTAACTCTTCTAACCATGTGGGAAATAAATGACCTTCAAAGGATTTTGTCGTAACCTGCATAAATGAGTTCGTAATAATTTAAACATTTATTATACATATATATGGTAAGATCAAATAATTAGTTCTACACATACATAATATCGCAACCAACGTCCAAAATCTTCTTGTTTTAGCTCGATAAGCACTTCCTCGATTTTTTTGTGGATGATTATAACGCATTTCAGCCATATAGATCCTATGAAAATAAACAACACACGTTATATTATATAAATGACATGATCAATTCTACATATATATGGTAAGATCAAATATTCAATGGGCTCGGTTTAATACCTCTCATATTCGTCAACTTCGTCGCAATTTGTGAGAATATACATATGCAAATGATTATGCTCAACGGTTGACAACTTTCGCTTCTTCCCCTTTCCACTAAGTCTTCCATTTGGGAGAAAATATTAGGAACATAGACCAGATAGAATGGTCTCTCGCCTCCGTCATCATGTCGAGCGGGTCTTCGACTCTTTGTTTTAACTTGTGTTGGAAAGTAGAACTACCCAAAATTAGAGGTTTCTTCATTGATGCTCTGTGCGACAATAGAACCCTCGACTCTGCTTAAATTTTTCACCTTCTTCTTGAGATGAAACATATACCGCTCGAAAGGATACATCAAACGATACTGAACAGGGCCACCAAGTTCTGCTTCTCGAGGTAGATGAATTGGTAGATGTTCCATAACATCAAAGAAGGAGGGTGGAAATATCTTCTCTAGATTGCAAAGTATTACGGGTATTCTGTCCGCCAGTTTTTGGATACCGTCTATTGTAAGAGATCGCGCGGATATATCTCGAAAAAATGAACCAATCCCTGCAAAGTTTACATTAAGGAGAAATATATTCAGAAATGATTAAAAACTAATATTCATGAAATTCTTGAATAAAATATATAAGATATTTAATTGTTAATAGTACCTATAATTGCTTCATGGACATTACGTGGTAGAAGACCGACAAAAGCAAATGGAAGGAGGCGCTGCATCACAACATGACAATCATGACTCTTCATCCCAGAAAACTTTCCTTCTCAACGATCAATGCAGTTACGAAGATTAGATGAGTATCCATCCGGAAATTTAACTCTATCGGCAATCCAGTCGAAAAACACCCTTTGAAGGTGCATCGAATCGAAAAGCAAGGACCGGGGCCTTCCCATTCGCTGAAATATGTAGCGCCCTACGAGAACAATATTCTGGCAAGTCCAATCTAGACTTTACGTTGTCCTTTGTCTTCCCTTGGACATTGAGAACGGTGTTCATTATGTTCTCGAAAAAATTCTTCTCAATGTGCATCACATCTAGATTATGCCTCAATAAATGGTCCTTCCAATAAGGTAAGTCCCAAAAAATACTCTTCTTGTGCCAATTATGTAGGTCGCCACAAGCATTCACAGGATAATGCCCGTTACCACCACATTCAACGGTCCTCTCTGCACCAAAATCTCTGAACTGAGTCAACGCATAATTTCCATCTAACTGAGGAGGTGGACCCTCAAATACTCGACGGTTCTTCCTAAACAACGTCGTGCTCCGACGATAAATATGGTCGCTTGGAAGAAATCGCCTATGACAATCAAACCAACACGTTTTTCGTCCGTGCTTCAATTGGAATGCATCTGTGTTATCTTGACAAGAATGGCATGCTAACCTTCCATGCGTTGTCCATCCAGATAACATGCCATATGCCGGAAAATCGCTAATAGTCCACATAAGTACCGACCGCATGAGAAAGTTCTGCTGACAAGAAACATCAAACGCCTCAACACCATGCTCCCATAACATTTGCAGCTCATAAATCAATGGTTGGAGAAACACATCAAGTGATCTCTTTGGATGCTCTGGTCCAGGAACGAGAATGCTAAGGAACAAGAACTCTCGTCTCATGCACAAAGTTGGCGGTAAATTGTAAGGTGTAACAATTACCGGCCACAATGAATATTGCCTCCCATGCTTTCCAAAAGGATTGAAACCATCAGTACATAATCCAAGGTAGACGTTCATTGACTCATACGCAAAACTCGGATACACAGATTAAAAATGTATCCATGCTCTCGCATATGAGGGATGATCAATTTTTCCATCTGTTGTGGTATGCTCTGCATGCCATCTCATTGCCCCCGCTGTGCGCTCTGATTGATATAACCTCTTCAATCTCTCAGTTAATGGCAAATACCACATTCGTTTATGTGGGAATGGAACTCTTCCACTTGTTTCCTTATACCGAGGTTTCCGACAAAATCGACATGTCGAACGGTTTTCAACCTCTCTACAGTAGAACATACAGTTGTCGATGCACACATCTATCATTTGATAAGGCAATCCAAGGCCACCAACAAGTTTCTGTATCGCATAGTACAATTCAGGTGCAAGATTATCTTCAGGCAAAATATCTTTCACAAAATCTGCGATTGCATCCACACACTCCTCACTCAAATTGAAATCCGTCTTTATACCCATCATCCTAGTTGCAGCTGATAAAGGGGAATCTTCCTTTCTACAACCATCATATAACGGATGTTTAGCATCGTCTAACATATCAAAGAACCTCCGAGTTTCTAAGTTAGGTTCTTCACCTCTATCTCCATACTCAGCAATCGATGGTATACTTTCACGAAACACATCATTCACCATCTGAACTTGACCTACAGTTTTTACGTGATCCGTTCTAGGTTCATCTAAACTATCTCCAACAAATTGTTCACTAGTACTAGCAATATCCACCATTATATCATTTTCTCCATGATAATACCAAATCTTGTAACCCGCCACAAATCCATTATAATACAGGTGTGACCATACTTCTCTTATCACGATGAATCTACGATTCCGACACTTTATACAAGGACAATAAATTTTACCGGATTTTTTTTTCTTTCGGCTGCATAGTCGTGAATCCCATGAATTCTTGCAAACCTTCTTTGTACTCTTCCGTGATAAGACCTATTGCCGGAATTTGATGAGGCTTGTCCATCCATGATCGAAAATAATTATAAGGATCTGAAGAATACATTTTCAATATTTTAGAAGAGATATTTTTTCTGTTGTTGTTTTTCTAGTGAATGAGAGAAGGTGGACTTGCATTTATAGGAAAATAGCTGCACATTTCCGACGGATCTCTGACATAATTCCAACGGCTACGTAACAGCTATAATATTCAAATGGCTACGTAACAGCTATAATATTCAAACGGCTAAAAAATCCGTCGGAAATCCGTCTTACAAATTTCCGACGGATTTCCGACGGTCTCTTACTTTGTAACAATATTGTCGCAATTTCGTCGGAAATCCGTCGGAATGAGCCAACAGATATTTTTTCGTCGAAAAACCGTCATAAATTTTCGACGAAGTTCTGACGGGACCATAGCCGTCGAAAATTTCGTCGGATTTCCGACGGTTTATTACTTTGTCACAATTTCGTCGCAATTTTGTCGGAAATTTCCGACGGATAATATTTGGTCGGAACTTCCATCGGAAATTCCCTTGTTTTCTTGTAGTGAATGAGAACTCTCACATCGCAAACACCGTATGAAGTCTTTAAGAAAAGAAGACCTAACGTCGAGCACCTACGTGTGTTTGGATGCATTAGTTATGCTAAGGTAACAACTCCAAACATGAAGAAGCTGGATGATAGAAACCCGAGTACTGGTACATCTGGGAACAGAACCAGGATCAAAAACTTATCGTCTATTGGAGCCGACAGGACGTAAGATAGTGGTAAGCCGGGATGTGATTTTTGATGAAAGCAAGAGCTGGAGATGGAACAATGTGGAGAGAGGAGATGATACAGGAACGTTTCAATTCCGATTTGGTGAAATAGGAGATCAAGAATTAAACGACACTAATGCTGCTGGGAAACAGAGGAGAATGGAGAGGAAGAAGATGGTAAAGATAGTCAGGAAGAGGATACGGTTCTCACGAATTATGACAACGAGATGGTATCTCCTAATCAGCATCAGTCTCCACCAAGAAGATCCATAAGAGAGAGAACAATGCCGTCCTACTTGAATGATTACATTCTATGCTTAAGTGATTACGTCCTACTAGCCGAACTCGAAGGCGAACGACTCTTGATGATGTTAAACGAAGAACCATGGGATTTTGATGAGGCAGTAAGAACAAAAGAGTGGAGGGATGCGTGCGGAGAAGAGATTTCATCGATAGAGAAGAACAAGACATGGAGCTTAGTTGATCTTCCAGCAGGAGCTAAAGCAATAGGTTTAAAGTGGGTTTTTAAACTTAAGCGCAATTCCGATGGGAGCATAAACAAGTACAAAGCAAGACTCGTTGCAAAGGGCAATGTACAACGGTTTGGCATAGACTTTGATGAAGTGTTTTCTCCGGTAGCTCGTATTGAAACGGTTCGATTCATTATTGCTCTAGCAGCATCAAATGGTTGGGAGATGCATCACCTTTATGTAAAAACTGCATTCTTGCATGAGGAGCTGAAGAAACAGTCTATGTTACACATCCTGAAGGGTTCGTTACTAAAGGGAGTGAAGGTAAGGTTTATAAACTTAATAAGGCGCTTTACGGATTGAGACAGGCGCCAAGAGCATGGAACAACAAGCTGAATGAAATCCTTCATGAGTTAAACTTTGTTAAGTGCTCAAAGGAACCATCATTGTATCGAAAGCATGATAAGGAGTAGCTTCTCTTAGTGGATGTGTACATAGATGATCTACTTGTCACCGGATCAAGCTTGAAGATGATACGTGAGTTCAAGCAAGGAATGTCAGCAAAATTTTTGATGAGCGATCTCGGAAAACTAACTTACTATCTCGGCATTGAAGTTCTTCAGCATGAAGAGGGTATCACGCTGAAACAAGAAAGATATGCATCTAAGATTCTGAGAGAAACCGCGATGGAAGAATGCAATGCAGTACATATACCAATGGATTCTGGTCTAAAGTTATCCAAAGCAAATGAAGAGAAAAGCATTGACGAAAAGGAGTACAGGAGAAACATTGGATGTCTTAGATATTTGCTTTATACACGACCAGATCTCTGTTTAATGTTGATGTTTTGAGTAGATACATGCAGGATCTAAAGGAATCTCATGAGCAACTTTGAAGCAAGTTCTCAGATACTTGAAGGGAACTCTGTCACATGGTCTCACGTTTAAATGAAGAGATAAAACAGAGTTGATAGGCTACAATGACAGCAGCCATAATGTGGATATGGACGATGGTAAAAGTACGACTAGCCACGCTTTCTATCTCAATGATTGTCTAATCACCTAGTGTTCACAAAATCAAGAAACCGTAGCCTTATCATCGTGTGAAGCTGAGTTTATGGCAGCCAACGAAGCGGCAAAACAGGCGATTTGGCTTCAAGAACTCCTCGCTGAAGTAGTTGGAAAATCTTGTGAAAGAGTAAATGTTCGTGTTGACAACAAGTCTGCAATAGCGCTCACCAAGAACCCGGTTTTCCATGGAAGAAGCAAACATATGCATCAGAGGTATCACTTTATACGAGAATGTGTTGAGAACGGACAAGTAGAAGTAGAGCATGTTCCTGGAAATGCTCAGAAGGCTGATATTTTAACAAATGCAATTGGGAGGATCAAATTCAAAAAAATTAGAGATCTCATTGGGATTCAAGACGTGTCAAACGAAGACTTCAAGCTTAAGGGGGAGAATGTTGAGGTAAGCTTGAAGAAAGCTTGAAGCACAAGCTACCGAGATATGGAAATTAAGGAGATTAGGAAAAGAACTAGATTAGGAGTTATCTAAATCTAGATATATGTAAGTTTTCCCATTCCCATAAGGAGTTAGTCTTAATCTCCCTCTATATAAGGAGATGCCAAGTTGTGGCATAACTTAAGAGTTTTGAGAGATTAAGAGAGCTTTAGTTTTGAGTAAGTTTGTAAAGCTAATAAAAGAGAGTCATTCTTTTATAATTTTCTTATAAACCTTTCATAGATTCTATAAAAAGTCTCGTTTTTCCTTTCCTCTACCTGATATGTTTGTCCATGGGTTTAGATTATTTGCTCTTGTTTGGTGAAGTCTAGTTATGGGTCTTTGTGTTTCCTTCGTTGGGGCTATGTTTCTCTTATAGAGTTAGAGCGCTTGTTTTTTTTATCTGAGATAGAGATTTTGATTGGGGTCTATATAGGCTGCTTTAGATGTTTAGTTTTTTTAAGTTGATTCTTTTTGTCTATGTGGTTTGTGTTCTGCAGCTGAAGTTTGTTTGACAGATGCTTAAAATCGAGCTTCTCTGAAGCTAACTTTTGCGGAACAAAACTGACAAAGACAATCAAAGAAGAAAACATTTTCTTTATCATGAGAATTGTCGTCGTGTTATCACTAAAAGTGCTAGAAATACATTATCAATTAATGTTGTGCATGAATGTCTTTTCGTTGATCTGTTATAGATTTGGAACAAAACCATTTTGGTATCGCCGATATATATATATTTAAACTCATTCTTAATAAAATATTGATGCGGGAAAAACCTAGGTATTTTTTTTTTTTTTAAAGAGCCTACTTTATTCATCTTTCTTCCTCGTAAAGGACATTGTTTGAAATTACAGGCACAAGGAAAGGATGAAACATTACACGAACTTACACAAAGACAGAAACATAATATTAAGTAACTCGTGGGAAGCAACCGTATAGAAGAATAGAACCTGGGTTGAGAACTTAAGACCTTTGAAAGAACTTGTACCAAGTATACATATAGCTTTCTTGGTCAGCATTAGAAGGAGTCAGAGAAGGAATGCAAATTTGGCGGGCCGCTTGATCAAGACCGGAGAGTTTCGCCCTTATAAGCAACTGAATTTCCTTAACCAAAGCCAAGGGAATTTTGCGGATGGAGGTATGAATCCTACAATTCCTTTCTTTCCAAATATAATACACCATGGCATGAAGAACTAATTTGCAGATAAAAGATACCTTCTTGTTTTGGTAGGGTAATCTGATCCAGTTGAAAATATCAGGGAAAAGATGTGGAAGCGAGATATGTGGGTGAGTGAAAAAGGGAGCCCAGACATTCGAAGAGAAAGAGCAGTCGAAGAATAGATGAGATATTGTCTCTCCAACCAATGAACAAAGAACACATTCTGGGGGGACAGGAAGACCCCATCTTCTTAAACGGTCTCTCGTGTGAAGCCGATCTCTCATAACCACCCACATCATAAAAGCATTCTTGGGAACTCGATCTTTAAACCAAACAGATTTAACCCAAGGAACAGAGGAAATGCACGGATGCAACGATTTCCAGGTCTTAGAAGATGAGAAGATACCTGGTGGCTCATTGTAATTATTCCTCCAAAGATAAAAGTCTTGTAAAACGGGATCAAGTAATGGCGGAGAAGAGGGTAAACACTGTCGAAGGAGGACAACAAGGGGATGCCTACCTCGCGGCAGTGACCACCCAACTTCGGAAGTGGCCTCACGAACCGTAGATAGAAGAGGAATTCCCGTCACTCTCGATCCAAGGTGCCCAACAATATCAATCAGCGGTCCCAGATTTAACCAATCATCATGCCAAAACGAAGCGGAATTCCCCGATTGAACTTTGCAGGAGATAAATGGGCGGGCTAGAGGGCGCAGTTTCATTAACCTTCGCCAGATCCAGCTTGCAGAAGAAGAGAAATCCGACGTCCAGAAGGGCCTATCGCGAATAATAAGTGATTTGATCCAGGCAACCCATAGGGATCCATTATCTGCAAATAAGAGACAAATCAGTTTCAAACCAAAGACTTGATTGGTATCTAGAAGTCTTCTCAAGCCCAACCCGCCGGCCTTTTTAGGAAAACAACATGATTCCTAAGCAATCTTTACTCCCTTTGCTGAATTTGGAGCTCCAGTCCAAAGAAATGCATTACAAATTTGCTCTAGTCGATCAAGGCACCCTTTTGGAAGGTGGAACACTGATGACCAGAAGTTAATGATTCCGAAGAGAACTGATTGTACCAGCTGCAACCTCCAAGCAAAAGAGAGATGTCTAACTGTCCAGGAGACAACTCTAGCTTTAACTTTGTCAATTAACGGCTGATAGTCCTGCGGTGTAAGCTTATGAGGCATCAAAAGAAGCCCGAGATACCTGACAGGCAGCGAGCCGTGGATAAGGCCATGACTTTCAGCAAGCAAATGAGTATGGTTTGCGTTGTTGCCATCAAAAAAGAGGCAAGATTTGCGCAAATTGAGAGCCAATCCCGAGGCTCCCTGAAATTCATGGAGAACATCCAAGATCCCCGTGTGAGACTCGTCACTCCCATTAAAGAAAACCAATACGTCGTCTGTAAAGCTCAGATGAGTGATAAGAGGATTTGAGCACTGAGGATGCGGTCTGAACTGATTGGTTGCAACTGCCAAATCGAGGTTCTTTGATAATATATCCATCGCAAGAACAAACAGAGATGAAGAAATGGGATCTCCTTGCCTCAAACCTTTCTTTCCCGCAAAGAACCCACACAATTCTCCATTCACAGCCACAGAATAGTGAGGAGAAGAAATATAGGGAATGCCACTGTAAATGATTGGTCTGTAGCTGGATTGAACACTCCCCAGAGAACCAATTGATCTGTCTTGAGATAGGTAATAACAGACAGTAGAGGATTCCACACCACCACAATTCTGCCGTTAACTGCTTATGCTGAATGATTGGATTCAAACTTCCAACCCGGAAAAAGTACTATTAATTATTGCTTCTATATTAGGATGTTTCACACGAGTTTCCAAAAGACCGCCAATCATGGGGCGGTTAGCGGTGATCCAACGTTTAATAGCTAACTATCTTGTGTCGCCATTAAGGCTTCTAACATTCCAACAAAAACTTATCATGGAATGACAAAAAGGGGGTGCTAATGCACTAGTTCGGAGAAATCTGACCAAGACCGGGAGGTGCCTGCTCAGAAGAACTGGAACTACAAACTGAATCAGGAGGATGCACAATATGTGGCAGGACGCCGAGTTGCTCGTTGGAGGATACAGATAACGCTAGTAACTTCTGTCTTTGTTGCTTCCTAGCTCGCTTCTTTTCAAAACCCGAAAGAGATGAAGAAGAAGCCTTATCCAAAACCTATGTATTTTATCTATCGCTAATTCATTTTACATCAATACAAATCAGATGACAAAAAGATAAAAGATTAGCAAATATGCTATTATATCTGATTATTTCTTTTTAGTACTTCTGGATAATTAAACAATATAAAAATAATCGTGCATGTTATGATCAAAAGATACAGCACATGAAATAAATTATTACGATTTTGCTATTTTGGAATTTTTTTTTAAAGAAGGTATTTTGAAATTTTCTTAAATACTTTCAGAAGGTTTTAACTTGCTTCTTTGTAAGTCCTATACCGAATTTGACAAAACATGTCAAGTGGCTGATTTTGGGGACAATAACTGACTCAGTCCTATCAATAAGATGGCGGAAACAACTTCTTCTTCTTTTTTTTGCTGATAGTGAAACTGAAAATATAAGGTTCAAAGGTCCAACTCTTTTGTTTAATTGTTGACGTCGTGTATAATTTAACGTGATCATTCACTTATTTTAAACATATATAGTGCATCTTTTGCACACACACACACACAAAAAAGCATAGGGCATCTTATTGACTCATTGACACGTTACCTTTATCACCAATAACATTTTAAAACATACAGTATTTCACAGTTATTTAGACTATAATATGAAATCAATAATAGTTTAATTAATTTCAGTTTAGTAAACTTTTACTAAATCCAAAAATATAAATATTCGAACATATGAACACATTTCACATGCAACAATAGTTTTTTTTTTTTTGCTAAAGTACATGCAACAATAGTATAATAGTCTTATAGTGCAGCACATATATATATATATATATAATATTAAAATAAATAGAGAAAATTTAGGAAAATACACCAAAACTACTTTATAATTTGAAAACTACACCTTCATTATTTTTTAAATTTTTTTTAGAATTAATTATATATGAAATGACTAAATTAATCTTATTTTGAATTCTTATAATTTAAAATTATTTTAATAAAATCAAAATAAAATAAAATTTGAAACTAAATAATATATATTTAAAATTTACTTTATTTATAAATTCTAAAATCTTAATTTTATACTAATGTATAGAATATTCTATAAAGATATACTTTTCATAGGGAAAAAAGAAAAAATAAATCCTAAGATTTTTATATATTATATACTTATCTATAGATTATTCTACTAAAACTAGTTTTAAATTTGTATATACATTTCTCAAATATTAATTTTTATCTGATTTAAGATTTAACTAATTAAAAGATTTATATAAATATATAATTTAGAGAAAATCCTAAGATTTATCTAATTAAATATCTCTCATATATTTAATTTTCGATTTTTATTTTAATTTATAAAAATATGTATTATTAAAATTTGGTCAAAATAGTCTTTTTATTTATCAATAAACTTAGTAATTAAAATTTTCTTAAAGCACTGTATTTTTCAAATTACAAATGTTAATTAGGGTACTTTGTCAATTGCCCCAAATAAATATTCCAACGTGCAAAAATTCTATTATTTTAATTGTTGACGTTGTTTATAATTTATTAACGTGACGTCGTATAATTTAAAGTTTACTAAACTGAGATTAATCTAATTGTTATTTTAATTGTTGAGGTCGGGTATTTTAAACAGAGGGCATCTCTTAGCTTGATCACCAAAATATTTAAAAACATAGTTCCTATAATATGAAATAAATAATAATTTAGTTAATTAGTAAAGGGAAATATTAAGAGATAACAAAAAAATAATAATAATGGACTAACCATTATAATGTTGTAGTTAGAATATTGTCTGTATTTATGTATTAGATACATATAAGTGCTCTCAATTTTTTTATTCTTCTCTTCACGTTTTTGTTTTTCTGTTTTTTCTTTCTCTCTCACAAATTTTCCTTAGATTTCATGGCCACTATTTCTTCTCTCTCTTTTTTCTTTAGCCAAATCATGTAATTTGACGAACCCTAGATCCATAAATGTCCTATGTGCCAGCGCTGATCTACTTCAATCATCACTGACTAACCAATATGAACGCTGATATCCACCTTTAAATTTTGCCTTCAACATGATTTGAACATTGTGTTTTATGTTATTTCAACTTATGTATTATACTATTTTGTTATTGAAAGGATAAAAACAGTGTTTTTAGTTATGTGTTTTATTATATGTTTTACATGGCTATATTTTTCAATATAAAACCCAATATGAACATACACCAAATTGACCCTTTAGTAAACTTGTAAAAAAGAAACAAAAAAAACAAACATAAAAAAAAAGTGTGTCAATTATAGATTCTGTGTTACCCATAAATTAGAAATCAAACATCATTTAAACAATGGTGAAATACAGATTTGAAACACCGTGTATTTTTCTCGAATCTTTATTTCGTTACAAGGATAAACAGGGAGATAAACAGAAAATATAATTTGGACTTGTAGCATAAGATAACTACAATTAGATGACAGAGACAACTCTCTGATTAATGGTATGACCATTGAGTTTGATAGATTGTTTGGAAATGGCATGTCGACCGTAGAAACTTTTTAATCTGTCAAATATTTCCTCTAACTCTGATTCTTCGGTTCCGATCGATATCCTCACCCAATTCTTTGCTCCTAAAGCCACTCCTACAAAATTCCAAAAAAAAGAAGAACTAAATATAAATTAACAAAACATATTGACCATTAAAGATTAAACTTAATTTATTAAAACCATATGCATGAAGATAATTATGGGAGCGCAATTTTTCACATATATATATATATATATATATATATATTTTTTGGTAAAAATGTTGACTCAATTTTTCATATATTGTTAAAGAGACTAATACCTGGTACAAGGACAAGACTCTCTTCATTGACTAGCTTCGTGCAGAAATCAAAATCATTTTTGATATTATCCAACAGTGATGTATCAAGCTTGACCTGCAATAAATATCGTCTAACCAGTTAGTTATATATCGATTATAAAGTTATGATCCATATATATGTAGATTATGAATATAAGTTCCCTGGATATTATGGGATAAAAACCAAGAACGAGGATACAAAAATAAAACCTCTATATTGTATATATCCTAAATCCAAGAAAAAGAAAGTACCCATAAGTAAGAACAAGATTCAGGTTTCTTGGGGCAAAAGAGACAAGGGATGTCCTTTAGCCTCTCACATGAAAGCTCTACGTTGCGTCTCATGGCTTTATTCTTCTTTTCGAAGAACTCTTTAGGTGTTTTCTCCAATATATCAGGAAGTGCTTCCTATCACAATCCATAAAGATACAAACTCACATCATTTATATATGTTAAGATATTATAGCTTTAATTAGTATGATGATGTTCAGTGGATAGTAAGAGACTACAAACCTGAAGAATAAATGAAGGTTGTGGAGTTAAATCAAGACAATCCTCTATTGCTTGAACTACCTGGTGTCAACAAAAGGTACAAAATATTAGTTACTCTTCTTAATTGATGTGAGTGAAGCTTATAATTAAAATTAAATTTAGAAGTTGACTGACCCCTGTAGATCTAAAAATGCCATTAGGATCGTTCATGGCGATCCAGCCGATCCTCCAGCCCGGTACGACCCATCCTTTGGATATAGATCCGAGCGTGATCACCGGAGCTATCGATGCGAACATCCCCATGGGAACAAAGGGCCTGTCTCCAAATACGACATGATCATATACTTCGTCGGATATTACCATTATACCGAGTTTCCTAGCCATCTCCGCAACCTATAAAAATTGATCAATCCACACAAACAAAAAAAGTTAGTTGGTTTAGCAATAAAATCATTTTTATCTTATACTGTATAGTAAATGGAAGAAATAAACTATACCTTGTTTAGATGATCGTAGGAGTAGACGTTTCCACATGGATTGTTTGGGTTGATGAGAACCATTGCGACAGTATTCTCATCCGCAGCAGCCTCGAGTTCGTTTAGATCGATCTCGAAATCTCTTTCCGGGAGGAGATCGTATTTGCGAACCTCCACGCCGCTATAAATAGCGCGAGCATCGTAATGAGGATAGCCTGGTCTTGGAAGCAGAATGTTGGCTGCTGGATTTCCGGAAAGACAATCCATTAAGATCTCTATCGCTTGGTTGCATCCGCTGGTGATATACACATCCTCCGGACCTAGCTTAGTCGGAAGCTCGCCGTTTAGATAATCTGCCACCGCTCTGAGGAAAAAAAAAAGAAGGCATATATTTAATGAATTATATAATTTATATCCTAAATCAGCATTTATATATTTGATTTAAATAGAAAGTTTCCGTCCCAAATGGGTTTGAATCCACAAGTGAACTAATCTCTTTACTATCATTAGACCACCACCCTTAGTTTTAGTGTCATCTTAAGAAATATATATATATCTTGTTTTTTTAGTTTTTTGAAAAAGTGAACTTTCAAATCAAACCTTCTAGCGTTGAAAATTCCGGGGCTAGGTGCATAAGAGTTGGCCATGCCGGAGAGGACGGCTGCAGCGACAGCTTCCTCCGCTTCAGGGCAAGTTTTGAAGCCGCCAGTGAAGGAGGGCAAAATGGTTTTTCCACTGTTCAAGTCGCAGTTTTTAAACATCCCAAAGACGAGCTTTCTCAACGTTACCGCAGCTGCATCACTCGTCGCACCGTTTCCTTTGAACCGCCAAACGTTGGAGTTGTCATCGCCGTTGTTCGCCATCGATATCTCTGTTTTGCGTTTAGATTCTTCTTCTGTGGTTGAGAGTACAAGTTTTTGTGTTGTGGGTACATCTCATTCCGATCGAGCCCTTTCTTTATAAAGGAGCACACAGAATAAAATATTAAAGAATCTTTCAGCACAGTACATACGCAGCAATATTTTAGTAGATTAGTATTAGTGGGTGAGAACATATTACAAAACATTTTCTTAAAACATCCTAGCACGAGTTATATATGTTATTAATATTCATTATTTTTTTTGTTAACTGTTATTTTTTTGTTGACAAAAAAAAACTGTTATTTTAATTGCTTCGTATTAGTATGTAATTTAATGTGCTCATCCTCTTATTATAAACAGTCTTTTATTGAGTCATTGAAACGTTAGTTTGACCAAACTAACACGTATTCATTTAGACTGTAATATGAAATCCATAATATTTTAGTACTGTTACGAAAAACAATAAAATATTCCAAAATATTTTAGCAAATATATATATATATATATATATATTCCAAATATGAAATTCTACACATTTTACAAACACAAATATTTTGTTTTTTATCGGTCAACCTTTTGCATTAAGTTACAAACCCAACAAAATATATGAGAATCACTTCGACGATCAACAAGAAAACAACTGAATGGAATGGCATTTTCATCCTTTTGTATCAGTCCTTTATTACGATTTTCCTATTTTTGAATTTTTTTGAAATTGACTATTTTAGAATTTTCTTAGATACTTTTCAGAAGGTTTTGTAGTTTTAATTTGCTACTTTGTAAATAAAGTGAGGTAGTCCCTAAGTCCTTATACCGAATTTGACAAAGCATGTCAGGTGGCTGATTTTGGGGACAATAACTGACTCAGTCGTATCAATAAGATGGCGGAAACAATTGGTTTTTTGGCTGATAGTGGAGACAGGGAAATACCTAAACTAATTGTCAAACTTTTTATTTCCTAATCTATGGTAACATTAATTGCCAAAAACTATTTTAGGTAATTAAAAATATCTTAACAAAATATATCTAAACAAAAAAATATTCAATAAGAATAACTAAAAAAGGAAATAAATATATCAGATTTGTATGTAACAAAATCTAACATTTAGCTAAAATTATATGTTTTATTTAATAATTATTTCACATGTATTATCGACTTATCGTAGTGTATATAAAAGGAACATAATCAGCCAACCTAAAGTACAACCTACATATTTTTTCTTAAATATCAGTTTTTTAAAAAAAATCAGATTTTATTCCGTATTTTTTAATTGTTCTTCGTTTTCACATTCATAGATTATATATATGTTGATAATTTACCAATTAAGCTTGATACTTATGTTTACTATAAAATGCAACCTTCTCACACTAATTGTTACAAGTTAATTTCAATATCAATAGCTCTATTTGTTCCCTCTTAATTCTACTTATTTCGCTTAACTAGCAGCTACTAAGAAAAAAAAATGAAGAACTTTATGCAGTTAATCTCTACACTCTTCTTTTTAGTTATACTTCTTATCGTGCTAGGTATGCAAAACTAATTTTCCACAGTATTAAGCTATAACAAAATCTACTAAAATATATATATTTTTGGTATGAATGTTAAGATATGCTAAAATATATGTTATATACGTATACTTTCATTCCCTTTTTTATGCATAGACTACTTAATTTAAAATTTGATTATAATGAAATAATCATTTTTTCAACACAATCTCGTATTTTGCAATGTATTAATGCAGTAGAAAAAAATTATTCGATAGAATATTGAAAACACACATTATTTCCAAACAATTATAATTTATAACGAATTTATCACTCTATGTTTGAATTTTCTCTTTCTTAGTTTTGATTAGCCAACGGCATTATTGCGATAAACTCTTCAGTTTTGGTTATAAGTTACAACTAAGTTTTACAGAAAATATTCTTGTAACGAGAGAGTTTTTCGTCATTACTAGTTATTTCTACTGTCACAAAATTGAATTATAATTGAATAACAAAATATATTATTTTATAGGTTTGAAAATGGTTCAAGGACAACAAATGTGTGAAGCAAAAAACATAAATTTTAGGGGAATGTGCTTGAAGTGGAGGAACTGCAAACGTGTATGTATGAGCGAAGGTTTCCCTGAAGGTCGATGCAAAGGATTCATCCGCAAATGCATTTGCAAGAAGCCATGCCCTGTTCCTAATTAAAGTAAAAAAATTTATTAATTGATTATACACAATGACTAATCAATAAAATCTCTACTTATTTAAATTGATTAAAAGATTACAGTACAAGTCATGTACTCAAAAACTATGAATTTGTTTTCATCAACCACACATAAAGATAATCAATATATCAATTCTAAATTTAACTTCCGACGCTTCATCATCACCTAAGATATTCGTAAATCATGATCTTTTAATCATAAAAGAAATTATGGAAGGGTTTACTGATTATGAAATAGAGCTTTTAATGGTCGATAGAACCCTTTTAGCAATTGAATCTATACTATAAAAAATGGCTAACTCTCTCCCATAAAGTGACACATTAGCACACGAGGAGATGATTGTCCAATAAGTAATTGAGATTACGCTCTTCAGTTATTCATTCTTTCAATCTTCGTTCTCAATGTCAACGGACGGATCATCTTCCCTCCGTGTCCGAGGGTTTTAAGAGTGAAAACTATGGATTCAATTGAGATTAGATGACTTCATCTATTCTCACCGTTCAACTCCCCATAAAGCAACAACTTTCCTTATACTGCATAGTCAAGAAGAAACCAAGGAAACTCAATAAGGCGAGACAAATCGACTCCTGTGCGTGAAGTTGGAAATCAGAATGTAAAAAACTCACCGCAACTCCACATGATCCGACCGCTGCCGATAACGTGAGAGAAATAATGGTTAATGGAGTTTCCCAATGGCAATAGGTTTGTGCTTATTTTATGGCTTTGATTGTTGTGTTGAATCCTAGAACAAATTAGTGTCTAATTATTTCAAAGTTATGTTTTCTATTTCTAATTAGATTTCCTCAATCGGTGCTTAACGTGACTTTTCTCATCTTCGTGCAAACTAGCCAATCCAAAATCAAACATCTTAGTGCTAAGGTCCATATCTAATGGAACATATCTTCCTTCGTGAAGAAACGCAAGTCCTCTTGCTATTCCTATGCATATACCTTGTGCCTTTTTTTTTCTTGTCAAGTCTTTGACAGTTTCTTCCATCAAACGAGTTAATACAGAACTTAATCACCATTTTGATGTCTCAAATTTTCTCTGAGGATGAACTTCCTTCCCTTTACCTCTGGTTGGGGATCTATACCATCAGGTCAGCCATCAAGTTTAGTTCTTCGAACCAGAACTGCAAGAGTTTCTTCACCTTCTTCAAGCCCATTTGACGATTAAGATGATTTTGATACCGACATGGTAATACTACCTTTCTCTTTTGCTTACGATATTGAACTTGAGTGTTTCCTCAACAGCTTGACAACTCCGAAACCTGATGGACCAGGACTATGACATCACGTAAGCTTACTGTTTTGATTTCTTTCACATTCTAATATTAAGAAAGTAATCATTAAGTTTTGGTCTTATAGTGTGCCAATTCCGAGATACACTGCCCCTCATGCAATTTCGTGAGCCTTGAGAGTTGAGACATGGATCCGTCTATGGATCCGAAAACCACTCAGCAACAAGTAAAGAAGTTATCACAGGAGATCCATCCTCCTTCTCTTGTTCAGGGAGATCCGGGGCAGACTCAGGGCTCTCAGGAGGAGAAGGTCTCGTGGGTAAACATCGTCAAGAACAAACCCTCTCTATCGAATCACTCAATTCAAGTTGAAGTTGTTGATGGCGTTTCAATGGTGGAAATCCCTTGATGAAATACTTCAAAATTCTGTTCCCTTATGGGAAGATTTTCTGGTAGGCAAGTTTCTCTCCCCAGCTCCTCATTTTGCGAAGATTCATGTGATTGTCAATAAGATTTGGCCCCTAGGAGACAAATCGATTCGTGTTGACGTTTTTCCCGTGAATGAGAATACTGTCAAATTCAGAATTAGATATGCACCAACTCGAAACAGAATTATGCGATGGGGAATGTGGAATATAGCGGCTATTCCCATGATTGTCTCAAAGTGGTCTCCAATTGTAGAAGAACCAGAAATCACAACAATTCCGATGTGGATAACCTTGAGAAATGTCCCACACATGATGTTCTCTTGGAATAGTTTGGGATTTATAGCAATCTCAGCAGGTAAACCAGTACGTTTACACTCGGATACAGAACTCTGCTCAAACTTTGAGGAAGCCAAGGTTTTTGTGGAAGCGAATATGACAAAGGAGCTACCAAAAGTTTACGTTTCAAATCGTCGATGGGGATAGATGCTGAAGTTTTCTTTGAGTATCCCTGGCTACGGGCAAGGTGCACATGATGTTCGAAGTGGGGACATGTACTCAAGGACTGTCCGATGAAGGGAAAGGTTCAAAACGCAGTTTCAAATGAAAGTCACATTGAAGATCAAGAGGTCGAGAAGAGTCGGGCAATTGAGAAAGTTGTTCAGATTGAGGAGGGGAGTGACAAAATCATGGATGAGATGGTTACTATGGAAACTCCGATAGACAATCAAGGAGAAACAAGCTTGGACAAGACAAATGACCTTGCTCAGGTTAGATCAACACCAGTACCAGAAACTGAGGGGGTATCGGAGGTACAAGCGACAGATAACTGGTTGAGAGTCTCACAAACAAGGCAAGTCGCTCTAGAGATAAAAAAGATGAAGAGAACAAAGACATTGGGTCACCTTCACATTTTGAAGTCTTGCACTTAGAAACAGAGGGGAATGAATTTGAAAAGGAAGAAAAACAACACGAATGTAATAGCAAAGAGTAAGAAAATGCAGCGGAAGAAACAGAATCAGATAGTGAGGGAATAGAAGAAACAGAGGGAGAAATCACCCACACAGAATCAAAAACTCCACCACCCAATCTCGAAGTTGGGACTCTACGGAAATCTCTACCTCGCGGGAAAAAGGTGGTCAACAAATCTATTTCAGACTCTTACGCCCTAACAACTAAGGCTTGTCCTAGTGTTTTGGGTACAAAGAGAACCTCTCGCAAGAAATAATCATATGTCAAGCTTCTTCTGGAATGTCCGGGGACTAAATAAATCAGCTAAGCATTCCGTTATGAAGAAGTGGATAGAGGAGAGAAATTTTTGGTTTGGTTATGTGACAGAGACGAGAGTTAAGGAAGGAAGATATCAGAGGATTGGAAGCAAGATTTTTAATGGTTGGTCTATTCTAACAAACTATGAGTACCACCGGCTCGGTCGTATTTGGGTGGTTGTCAGGCTTACTCCGTTTTTCAAGAGTAGCCATTTAATTACATGTTCGGTGAAAATGGAGGATCGAGATGATGAGTTTTTCTGTTCCTTTGTCTACGCATCGAACTTTATGGAAGAAAGAAAGGAGCTTTGGCGAGATTTGGTAAGTCACCAAAATTCTCCAATTATTCGGAATAAACCTTGGATAATCTATTGAGATTTTAATGAAATACTAGAGATAGAGGAGCACTCAAACTTTGATAAATCTCCAGTGGTTACACAAGGCATGCATGATTTTCAAAACATGGTGAACTACTGTTCTCTATCAGGTATGGCGTACCATGTCCGCTCTTTACATGGTCAAACATGAGAGACAATGATCTGATTTCAAAAAAGCTCGATAGAGTGTTAGTTAATGACTTGTGCCTTCAAAGTTTCCCCCAATCTTATAACGTATTTGAAGCAGAAGGTTGCTCGGATCACCTCCGCAGTCGCATTCATCTAAGTCCTGAGGCTATGCGGGTACGTAAGCCTTTCAAATTTGTCAATGTGGTGGCAGAGCTTGAGGTGTGTAAACCAATGGTAGAGAGATATTGGAAGGACACAAAGCATATTTTTCTGTCAACATCCGCCTTATTCCGTTTTTCAAAGAAACTTAAGCACTTAAAGCCTCAAATAAGAAACCTGGCTAAGACAAGAATGGGGAATCTTGTTAAGAAAGCCAAGGAAGCTTACTCAGTTCTCTGTGAAAAACAAGAGGGTACACTAATAAACCCGTCGCAGCGGACTATGGAAGAGGAAAGAATTGCTTGCAACAGATGGGATTTTGTCGCAGGTTTGGATGAAATGTATCTTAGCAATAATAAAACCTACCATAGAGCTCTTACAACAAGAGAGGCAACGAATAAGATTCATGAAATTCGTTGTCCGGATGGAATTGTGGTTACTAAGGGGGATGAAATAAAACTAGAAGCAGAGCGGTTCTTCCGTGAATTTTTACAGCTCATTCCAGTTGATTTTGAAGGAATATCAGTGGAAAACTTGCAGGCTTTCATGACTTTTCGATGCACAGAGGAGGACCAAAATCGATTAATGAAAGAGTTCTCTCCTGAGGAAATCACAAAGGTCTTATTCTCTATGCCAAATGACAAGTCACCAGGTCTAGATGGATACACGGTGGAGTTTTACAAATCTGCTTGGGAAATTATTGGCCCCGAGTTAATTATTTCCATACAAATCTTCTTTGCAACAGGTTTCTTACCTAAAGGCATCAATTCCACAATTCTAGCGCTTATTCCAAAGAAAACAGAGGCTATACAGATGAAGGATTACATGCATATCTCTTGCTGCAATGTCATCTCCAAGGTCATCTCCAAAGTGATTGCGAATAGGCTGAAAGGGATTTTGCCAAAGTTTGTCGCCGCAAATCAATCAGCGTATGTGAAAGACAGATTGTTGATAGAGAATGTGTTACTTGCTACAGAAATCGTAAAGGACTACCATAAGAGATCTTTCAGGTGGTACATCTGTTCCTGCACTTCTGTAGCTGGCTTCTGTGAAGTAAACTCCAAAAGGAGTGGTGCTGTAGTAAAGGGTTAAAGGACTGTCGATGCATGGTTAGCAAGGGATTCTTCAACCAAACAGAAGTCATACGAATCTCTCTATCTACCCAGCACACTGCGGTGGAGTCACATACTCATAAAGGTATTATATGGACTAAAGTAAGGATTGCTCATTAATCGAAGATTCATAAAATGTCCAAGACTCAAGAATTGGATTCTATCGGCATTCGTCACTTAAAAAAGAGTGTTTCGAAAACCTGTGAAGGCAGCCAAACTAACTCTTGAAATATGGCCTTAACGCAGCAAATTTCAGTACGTAGAAAGACTACCAATGCATAGCTAGAAGACTACCAACCAGCTTCACTGGAATCAACATTATCAACTGAAAAGTGCTTTAGCAACTCAAAGGAACGGAGGAAGGTGCCTTATTGATATGTCTACTGCAAAGGTGTGCTGCACCAGCTCCCAAAGCAACCCTTATCTTATCAGCCTGGTGAGACCTTATCCTCTCCTCCTGGTAGTATTCGTTTTATCTTCTTTCCTATTAGCTAGTTGGTACTTGATCTTGCTTTAGGGTCAGAGCTGCACCAAAGAACAGTTATTATCGACTCGATGGCTCTGATCCGCGTGAATCAGACGGTGAGTTACTGGTTCTTGAATGGGAATCCCGAGCACCAAAGAGCAGAGTGATCCTGCTCGAGATAGGACCGGGTAAAGGGAAAAAGACAGAAAAGACCATAGAATAGCAATAGGAATCGCTGCTATCCGACAATTTTCTCCGTGGAGCCCGCAGCTAAAGGTTAACAAAAGATTGTAGAACCCATGGACTTACTATCTAAACGATACGAGACGGGTCAGTCAAGGGCCACCAGAGGCACAAAGCTGGCGAATATCCGTGAGAGCAGAAGATATAAAAGGTATAGGTAAGTAAGGCTTGCACCTCTTTTAAGATCAAGGGCAATAAGACGTCGAAGGAAGAATCCGCAATGCTTTGACATTCCTTTTCAAATGAGTTGTGCCCAGCCCAGTTAGTCCACTACTACAGATAGTAACTAGCACAGAAAAACAAGATGAAATCAAATACGGTGTTAATGAATTTAGTAAAGTGAAGCAATGAACGTAGTAACTCGACTGGTTGGAGAGGAACGAAGTTATTAGGGTTGAATTTCCAGTCTTCGGGCCTCAACACCGGAGTTCATCCTGAGGCCTAGGTAGGTAGTGACGTCTCTTGCTGGGTCTTCCATAAGGAATGGTCCTGTTAGTCTTAATCCAGTGACTGGCCTTGCTCCGAACGATATCCAAAGTATGGTTCGCTCCTGCAGGAGACCAGAAATCCTTTGTTGCAGACCGCGAATGCGGTTCCGTAAGACTTGCATCCTTTCACCCACAAGCTCTGGATCCAGAGCAGGCAGGTGCTCCCAGAACAACCCAAGCATTTCCTCCCAGTGGAGCTTTGCGTTTTCCGCGGCTTGGATTTCTTGTGGAAGGATCGCCAGTCTGTTATAGATCTCCATATCATCCATCTCTCTTAACTTTCTTTCCGACTTCTACTTTGTCAAATAGAGAGAAGCTTCTATTTATAGGCCCTAGCGAAGCAGCCCTTTATTATTATAGTATTATTATCTTAACTTAATTAGTATTCTTACGTAACACGATTCTCGGAAAAAAAGATGGAACAACCTTCAATTTAGTACGCTGAATAATTAAGTACGCTGAATAATTATCCCCTGGATAAAGGCCCCGCCGTTAAAAATCAAAGAGTCCTTTTTGGCGGGTATTGCCACGCGGCTTAATTACGACCACTCCCTCGGGAATAAGAGGCAATAATAGAAAAGAGAAGGAATCTTTATCCACCAATAGCTTCGCTAGTTCTCATAGGGGCCTTACTCCTTCGACTAACTCAACTAAATCAACGGAAAAATGTATTGCGGAAAAGACTCAACTAGTCAATATCAGATAGATGCGCCATCAAAATCGACATTTCAAAGGCCTTCAATTCGGTCCAATGGTCCTTCATCATCAATGTCTTATCCGCCATGAACTTTCCAGCAGGTTTCATTCACTGGATCTCTCTATGTATAACTTCTGCTTCTTTCTCAGTTCAAGTAAATGAAGAACTTGCAGGCTATTTTCAGAGTAAGAGAGGGTTTAGACAGGGCTGCTCTCTATCCCCATATTTATTTGTTTTAAGCATGGACGTTCTGTCAAAGATGCTGGACAGAGCTACAGTCGGAAGGCAAATACTTGGGCCTCACTCATCTCAGCTTTGCGGATGATATAATGGTGCTCACGAATGGTAAGGTGAGATCAATGGAAGGCATAGTCAAAGTCTTTGATGATTTTAGTAAAATCTCGGGTCTTAAAATCAGTATGGAGAAATCTACATTCTATCTTGCAGGTGTATCCCAGGGAGTTCGTCAATTGATGATCTCAAAATTCAATTTTGAGGAGGGATCACTTCCAATGAGATATCTTGGACTACCTTTACTCACCAAATGTTTCTCTGCGGGGGACTATCTCCCGTTGGTGGAACAGATAAGAAGCCGCATTACCTCTTGGACTTCACGGTTTCTGTCGTTTGCAGGACGACTATGTTTCATTGGCTCGGTCCTTGGGAGCATCTCAAACTTCTGGATGGCAGCTTTTAGACTTCCTCGGGCAAGTATTCGAGAGCTTGATCAAATCTGTTCAGCTTTCTTATGGTCCGGAGTGGACTTAAACACTAGAAAATCAAAGATTTCATGGGAAACTGTATGCAAACCGAAAGAAGAGGGAGGACTTGGACTGCGTTCACTTAAAGAAACACATGATGTGTGTTGCCTGAAACTCATTTGGAGAATAGTCTCAGCTAAACATTCTCTCTGGGTCAAATAGATTCAATCAAATCTGCTGAAACATGAGTCCTTCTGGTCAGTAAAAACACATGCAAACAAGGGATCGTGGATGTGGCAAATATTGTTGAGATAATGAATGGGGAGGCTACATCTTTTTGGTACGATCATTGGTCAGATCTAGGTTGCTTGATGGATAAGGTGGGACTAAGAGGAACCATAGATATGGGGTTACATGTGACTAACTGTGGCAGAAGCGTGGAACACACGGCGAAGACGTCGACATAGAACGCAAGCTTTGAATGATATTGAAAAAACGCTAGACACCTCTCGACAAAAAAGGGTCCTGAATTCTACGGATATTGTCAAATGGAGGGAAAAGGAGATCACTTCAAGCCGCATTTCACAACAAAGGACACTTGGAACCACATAAGGACAACGGCGACCAACGTAAACTGGCATCGGGGGATTTTGTTCACACATGCAACACCAAAATACTCGTTCTGTACTTGGCTGGTGATTCACAATCGTTTATCGACGGGAGATCGGATGGGTGTTTGGAATACAGGAGCGAGCTCGGCTTGTGTCTTTTGTACTGACCCTATGGAGTCGCGGGATCACTTGTTTTTCTCGTGCAGGTTCTCCTCGGAAATCTGGTCTAAACTGGGAAGAACTCTTCTCAACACTCAATACTTTACAGATTGGCACGCGGTTGTCAATTACATCAACGACAAGAGTCTAAACTGCATTCAACGGTTCCTTGCTAGATACGTCTTCCAAGCATCGATTCATACAATTTGGCAAGAAAGAAATGCTAGAAGACATGGAGAACCACCAACACCTGCTAGCAAACTATATCAATTCATCGATAAACAAGTGCAGAACAAACTCCTATCAATATGAAGCGCTGGAGACATGAGATACGAGAACGGCCTGCAATTTTGGTTTTCGGTTTCTGGCTAAATCTATTTTCAATGTTTCTATATTATCTCAAACCCTCTCAAACTGAATATGCATTTGATGTAACCAAGTATTTTCTTGAATTAATTTAACATCTAATTAAAAAAAAAAAAGTTGAGACATGGATATAATATTAAGAAAATATTGTAGTTTCTTCAATTGTGTGAACAAAATTGCTTTCTTTATTCTGAGACAAGTGAGCTTTCATGTTCCTGATTCCAAATCGCAAGCTCACTTTGCTTTTAGAACTGAATCGTACTTTGTGTGGAGGTTGATCTGTCTCAATAGGGTTAAGGGTGATCCATCTTCAGACCTTACAAACTAAAGCTACTACCCTTTCATTATAAGGGATTTTGTGTTTGTGATATACCTAAACTCTTAGCTCTGCATTAAGTATTATGATTTATGGTTTGTCTTATTGGTTTTGCTTCTTCTGATTTCATGTTTAGCTCATACACTAGGTTACATATCATTGTGTTGCGGTTGGGTTTTATTGGCAAGATTTTTATTTTTGGTATCCAAATTTGTAAATTCTTTCAAGAAGCGTCGGTTACATCGCGTCGTGACTACCAACTTTATTTTAAGAGAAATTTAAACAACTTTGAATTGCATCATTATTCAATCTCTTTGTTTTTTATGAAAAAATGTGGTAGTGACCATATATTAAAAAATATATCCCGAATCGGATTCGGAAATCCGGTTTTTTTCACTGGCATTCGAGTTTCGGGTATCCAGGTTGCAAAATTATGTATCTAACGGATCCAGATCCGGATATCTTAAAAATTATGGATATCTGATTTGTACTCACCCCTAATTACAACTCAAAAGAACCGATATAATTTTAATTACTGTGTCCAGACTTACAAGAAGGGGTACAAAATTCTTTTTAAGCCAATTTGGTAATGGTTGACCCCTCCAAATCCTGGGGTATGAAGTTCAATGACACGAATTCCCATTTGCATGTAATTATCCTTTTGAAATATTTTAGTTTAATTATAGCTTTTGCTTTTACTCTTTAAAATATTATAATTCGTTCTTTTTGTTTTTCAATATCAAATTTTAAATCGTAACAATAGATAACACAACAAAAAGACATAAACAGAAATACACAATCATAAGAGAGCAAAATTCTCAAAAACCTATAAATAAATTATTATTTTTTTGTGCAAATTACACTATTTATATTTTTACTTTGCAAATCATTATTTCTATGTATTTATCTATAGAGATAATTTTTTCCAATTTTTAAAAAAAATAATATGTTACTGTTTTTTTATGTAATATATATTCTAAAACGATAAATATCATTCAAATAGTTAAACACTATTTAGTTTAGATGATAATATTTTTTGGATCTGCCACTGTGTTCGGTTTGTGTTGCGTTTGGTGAAGGCGGGACGTGGTAAAAAAAACAAGGTTGTATTACCCCCCATAGCATGAAAGGCCAAATCCTCAATCTTTTTGTTTGAATGGTTATAGTTTTTCTTGCGTCTCGATATAGTTATGTTCATATTCTTGCATCTCGATATAATCATCACATATTTTGTGTAAAGATCAAATGTTTTCTCCATCGCTATCCTTTACCGCCTTTAATCTGACCACCTTTCCGGGAGCAGATAACGCAAGAAGTATTCCTTGAAGGAACCTGGCAAAGCATTTTATCACCGAGGATGAAGAATCCTGTACCCACACCATTTGCATTCAACGTGACCATTTATGAATTCTTCCTTGTTATTTTATTTTTGAAATAGATATGCATTTTAAAACAAACCTTCTAACCTTGTCCAGGACTTGGTGCATGGGAGTTTGTCCTGAAGCTGTGGCCGCAACTTCAAGGAAAATTTTGAAGATATAAATTATATAATTCATTAATTATTTGCCTACTTTTTTTTCCTCAGAGCGGTGGCTGATTATCTAAACGGCGAGCTTCCGACTAAGCTAGGTCCGGAGGATGTGTATATCACCAGCGGATGCAACCAAGCGATAGAGATCTTAATGGATTGTCTTTCCGGAAATCCAGCAGCCAACATTCTGCTTCCAAGACCAGGCTATCCTCATTACGATGCTCGCGCTATTTATAGCGGCGTGGAGGTTCGCAAATACGATCTCCTCCCGGAAAGAGATTTCGAGATCGATCTAAACGAACTCGAGGCTGCTGCGGATGAGAATACCGTCGCAATGGTTCTCATCAACCCAAACAATCCATGTGGAAACGTCTACTCCTACGATCATCTTAACAAGGTATAGTTTTTTTTTTTCATATACTATACATAGCCTTTAAATATGTGTGACATATATAAGATAAAAATGATTTTATTGGTAAACCAACTAACTTTTTTTTTTTTTGTGGATTGATCAATTTTTATAGGTTGCGGAGATGGCTTGGAAACTCGGTATAATGGTAATATCCGACGAAGGATATGATCTTGTTGTATTTGGAGACATGCCCTTTGTTCCCATGGGGATGTTTGCATCGATAGCTCCGGTGATCACGCTCGGATCCATATCCAAAGGATGGGTCATACCGGGCTGGAGAATCGGCTGGATCGCCATGAACGATCCTAATGGCATTTTTAGATCTGGTTGATTATTGAACCGATTACGCCTTAGATCTAATCGTTTTCTTAGCAGATTAAGGAAGAAAGATCAAGGCACGACACACACAAATTTGTTCACCCAGAGTTCACCGTTGAAGCTACGTCTCTAGGGAGGGAACGGGATCCCTCAACTGCATCCACTATTGCCCAAGAATACAATCACAAACTCAGGTGATTTCACGTTACAATCAGAGATCTAAAAGAAAGAAACTAGAAGCCAGAAGGAGCTTGCTGGATCTGGCGAGACTCGCGGACGTTCCGATGGTAACTCCGGTGAGCTCTCACGATCACTCTCTCTACTTCTCTTCTCTTGCTCTCTTCCTCTTTGTATCTCTCTCTCTGTAATTAACAAACTTCTCGTTTCTCTGCTTTAGGAAGAAGACGGCGGCTTTATTCAACGGATAAAAAAACAGACATCTGGCCTTGCAGCTGATCTTGGCCCAACCGAAGATACTAACTGCATATGGGCCTGAAGTCCAATGTGGATGTTTGGCTGAATCTTTTGAGATGTGACAAATCAGGCTTATGACCTGACCACTTTTCTTCTGGTAACTTGAATTCGATTGTAGAATTAGGAGTTTTGTTGACTAGATATACTGCTGTAGATGTAGCTTTAGCCCGTAATTCTTGTCACAATCCTGTCTCAGCCAACATACTTCTGACTTTATCCATGATGGTTTGATTCATTCTCTCAGATACACCGTTCTGTTGTGGTGTATAAGTACAAGTTCCGTGTCTCTTGATCCCTGACGTTTGACACAGGTCATCAAACTGTGTGTTGCAAAACTCTAATCCATTGTTTGTTCTTAGGCATTTATTTTATTTTCTGTGTGTTGCTCAACAGCTTCCTTACACTCTTTAAACTTCGAGAAAGCTTCTCCTTCTTCTTAAATAAACCCAAACCTTCTTTGAGTAATCATCAATGAAACTTATGAAGTATTTGCAACCACCGAGACTCTCTGGAGTTGTAGGAGAACCCCATAGATCAGAATGAACATATTCCAGAATTCCTTTTGTTGTGTGCTTAGCCGCAGGAAAGCTTTGCTTGTGAGATTTGCCGAGGACATAACTTTCACAAAACTCTAAAGCACCAACATCTGCCTTTGGCAGAAAACCGTCTCTCACTAGAACCTCCATGTTCTTGGAACTCATATGACCAAGTCTGGAATGCCACAGATTTGTGGTCTTATGCTTAGGTTCAGTGAGATTAACTTCTCCTTTAGTTACTTCTCCTTGCAGGTAATACAATCCTTCATTGTATTTACCCGAGATGACTTTCTGTCCATCCTTGTAGAAAGTAACCAAATAATCTCCCCCTTCATACTTACATCCTGCCTTTTCTAGCATTCCATATGATATAAGATTTCTACTCATCTTAGGCATGTACCTCACATTCGTGAGTATCACTACAGACCCATCTGGATTTGTGATTCTTATCTTTCGAATGCCTTTTACTTCACTACGAGTATTATTTGCCATCAAGACCTTCCCTCCATCCATCTCTTCCAAATCAAACAGTAGCTCCTTGTTTGGAGTTATATGAAATGTACATCCAGAGTCCATGATCCATTCATTCTTGGAGTCTTGAACACTTGCTGTATGAACAAGAGGTTGCCTATCCTTTGTTGCCATATTGGCAGAAGACTCGCCTTTCTTCTGGCCTTTGCTTGAGCATTCCCTCTTCCAATGCCCTTCTTTGCCACAATTGAAACAGGTATTCTTGTTTTCTTTGTTGAACATGTGCTTTGATTTTGATCTGTTATTTCGACTTTTTGATCTTGAATTTTTATTGTAACTTTTGCCATTGTCGTTTTCAGATCGCTTAACAGACCTTCCACGAGGTTTAGCAACATATAACCCTTCAGCTGAGGACTTCGTTTTTCCAAGAAGACCTTTGCTCCTCAGTTCAGCTTCCTTGGAATACGCGGATGTAACAACTTCTTCTAGTGTAAGTGTTTCTTTCCCAACACCGTATTGGAGAGTGTGAACCAGTGGTTCATACATAGGAGGTACACCTGATAGCAATTGAATTGCTTGATCTTCGTCTGAAATTGTAACTTTTAGACTTTGCAGATCAGCTACCAACTTCAGGAACACGTCAACATTTTCCTCTAGTGAATTTTCTTCTTCCATTTTGTAATAGGAATACTGCTTCTTCATGTATATCCTATTTGGAAGAGACTTCTTCTGATAATGACTTTCCAGAGCTTTCCACTGTCCCAGTGCAGTAGGCTCATGTATTATCTTACTCAAAATTTGATCCGTCAAGCAAGTACCAAGTAAGCTTCGAACTCTTCGGTCTCTTGCTTCTTTTTCCGGATCAACCATGGTTGCTGATGTACCTTCTCCACCTCCAGTGAATGTCATGACAGTGTAATCATCTGACACACATCTAGCAAATCCCGAATATCTAGCTGATCAAAAAATTTGTATTTCCACATACCGAAATCCCCTTTGCCATTGAACTTGTCCATTTCAAACTTTCCCTCTGTTGGCTCCATGACTAACTGATATCCCGACTGACTTTTGCAGATCTCAGACTCGCAGATACCACAGATACTACCTCACAGCAACGCATAAACCAAGCAGACTAGCAAACCTCAGCCTCAGACACTATCAGCAAGCAACCACAAACTCAGAAGCTACGCGCGATAACCACGAAACCTCAAGATTTCACACGCAGAACAGACAAGGTACGAACCTTCACCTCCTTCTCTATCAAGACAAACAGATCTAAGCGTTTAGCATCTAACCTGGCTCTGATACCACTTGTTGATTATTGAACTGATTACGCCTTAGATCTTATCATTTTCTTAGCGGATTAAGGAAGAAAGATCAAGGCACGACACACATAAATTTGTTCACCCAGAGTTCACCGTTGAGGCTACGTCTCAGGGGAGGGAACGTGATCCCTCAACTGCATCCACTATCTCACAAGAATACAATCACAAACTCAGGTGATTTCACGTTACAATCAGAGATCTCAAAGAAAGAAACTAGAAGCCAAAAGGAGCTTTGCTGGATCCGGCGAGACTCGCGGACGTTCTGATGGTAACTCCGGTGAGCTCTCACGATCACTCTCTCTACTTCTCTTCTCTTGCTCTCTTCCGCTCTGTATCTCTCTCTCTGTAACAAACTTCTCGTCTCTCTGCTTTAGGAAGAAGACGACGACTTTATTCAACAGATCAAAAAACAGACATTGGGCCTTGGAGCTGATCTTGGCCCAACCGAAGATACCAACTGCATATGGGCCTGAAGCCCATAACGGATGTTTGGCTGAATCCACTTCACAGATCTACAGGGTCAGTCAACTTCTAAACTTAATTTCAATTATAAGCTTCACTCACATCAATTAAGAAAAGTAACTAATATTTTGTACCTTTTGTTCGCACCAGGTAGTTCAAGCAATAGAGGATTGTCTTGATTTAACTCCACAACCTTCATTTATTCTTCAGGTTTGTAGTCTCTTACTATCCACTGAACATCATCATATTAAAGCTATAAGATCTTAACATATATAAATGATGTGAGTTTGTACCTTCATGGATTGTTATAGGAAGCACTTCCTGATATATTGGAGAGAACACCTAAAGAGTACTTCGCCAAGAAGAATAAAGCCATGAGACGCAACGTAGAGCTTTCATGTGAGAGGCTCAAGGACATTCCTTGTCTCTCTTGCCTCAAGAAACCTGAATCTTGTTCTTACTTATGGGTACTTTCGTTTTCTTGGATTTAGGATATGCAATTATTCATCATAGATGTCTTATTAATTTTTGGATCCTTGTTTCTGGTTTTATCCCATATTATCAGGGAACATAAATTCATAATCTACATATATATGGATCATAATTTTATAATCGATCGCCCTTTGTTAAAAATAAAAATAAAAAATTATAATCGATATATAACTAACTAATTTAGACAACATTTTTTTGCAGGTAAAACTTGACACATCAATGTTGGATAATATCAAAAGTGATTTCGATTTCTGCACGAAGCTAGTCAGTGAAGAGAGTCTTGTCCTTGTACCAGGTTTGATCTCTTTAACAATATATGAAAAACTTGGGCTCCCATAATCATATGGTTTCAATAAATTAAGTTTCATCTTTAATGGTCAACTAGGTGATAACCTGCGCCCTGCGCAGGATGAGAAATCAATAAAAAAAAATTATTAAAGATGATTTTGAAATTCTTTAAAATAAAAATAACTTAATGAGTTATATATATAAATAATATGTATGAATATCTATTAAATTAAGCTTTTTACTTTTACAGTTTTTTTAATCATTTATGTTTTTTTTATAATGATTTTTGAACTATCTACACATTCTCATTTTCAATGTGGGACTTTTTAAAACATATTCATATTTATTAATCATTTGAGTAATTTATATTCATTTTAAAAATTTTGAATTATAACACATGTATAAAAAAATTATATATTTTTTAAGATATAGATGCTGTGATAATTTATTTTTTTACAAACCTAAATTTAACAAAAATAAGAGAATAAATATAGTGTTTAAAAAATAATTAGTATGATATATTTTTGGTAATAAATAGAAAGAAAGAGAATATCTTCATAAATTAAATGTTGAATTATGTATTAATAAATGATATAAGGAAATTTGTCATATCTTCATAAATTAAATGTTAAAAGTAATAAATTGTTAAAGGCATATAATGTAATTAGTCTAATCAAAAAAGGAAATTTGTATTAAAATAATGGGAGAATAAGTGTGGTAGTGACACATCAATAAAATGGCACCACTGTAAATAGTTCAAAAAGTAAGCCTACTATCTAAAAATGTTTCTCAATTAATATATAGTGGATATTTTTTGTTTATTTTTATTTAGTTCTTTTTTTTTTGTTGGAATTTTGTAGGAGTGGCTTTAGGAGCAAAGAATTGGGTGAGGATATCGATCGGAACCGAAGAATCAGAGTTAGAGGAAATATTTGACAGATTAAAAAGTTTCTATGGTCGTCATGCCATTTCCAAACAAGCTTTTAAACTCAATGGTCATACCATTAATCAGAGAGTTGTCTCTGTCATCTAATTGTAGTTATCTTATGCTACAAGTCCAAATTATATTTTCTGTTTATCACCCTGTTTATCCTTGTAACGAAATAAAGATTCGAGAAAAATACAAGAATATATATATATATATATATATATATATATATATTTTTTTTTTTTTTTTTTTTTTTACTACAACTGTAAATATCATTATAAATGAATGTTAGATCTTACAAAAGGAAAATCTAAGGTCTATACTACCTTGGCAAAAAGAAATAAAAACAAGGAAGCACAAATTGGGTAAAATTTGGGTAGAACATCATTGTGGTCATCTAAGCCAAAGAGACATTAAGTTTCGAAAGTGCTTTCTCTGTCTTCTAGCAGTTATAGTGTTGCGGATCTCTCTGTCGATCCCTTTGTAGATGGTGAGCGTCGGTATCATTTTTTTGTTATGCAACACATTGTTTCTCTGTTTCCAAAGGTGGAATATTGTCGCCTGGGTTGCTAACTTCCGGAGAAGAGACGGAGCCGTAACAGATGAAATCTTTATCCAAGATAAAAGCTCAGCCCAAGTTCTGAATATGCTGTGGCGGACCTAGTCTCGTGATTACCAGTTTCCAAATCTCCAAACTATAATCACAGGTGAGTAGCAAGTGATCTCGAGTTTCTTCTAATCTGGAACAAAGGCAACATTCTGTTGAGATTTGAAGACCCCACTTTGCGAGCCGAACCCTTGTTGGCAGCCTGTTTAAATTTGCAATCCACATCGTGAAAGAATGCTTAGGAATGGCTCCTTTGAACCAAACCAGGTTCGCCCACTCCTTCACATTCGCTCTCGGCCTCAAAGCTTCCCAAGTTTTTGAGGACGAGTACTCCCTTAATCTGACTCCATCCACACACCAATCAAACTCATCAATAGTAGCACTTGAGGTTGGAGGCGTCACCGTGGTAAAATAAACGTGAAGGTTTAAAGACTGATCACTCCTAGGGTCAGCGAGTTTCCAGCCGGCATTGTTACATGACTGAGCAACTGTGGCATGTAGCGGAATTCTCAACAGAGTAGGTCCCGATGTCCCGATGTATTTGATCAGCTGGCCAAACGGTGTCCAGACATCATACCAGAAACTTAGTCTCTTTCCATCTCCCAGAAATCCAATTAGGAATTTAATCGCTTCAGGTCTGAGCTTTAGTAGTTGTTTCCATGTCCATGAATCCCTATTCGAGTGCTCCACTGCCCAGAGACATCATACCAGAAACTTAGTTGTTTCCATGTCCATGAATATATATATTTTTAATTATAAGACTTATTCTATTTTAAGATAGCTGGGAAGAATACGGTGTATCAGTGGTACCATTGGTTAAAGTTGCTGTTTTTAAATCCGTGTTTCACCATCATTTGGATCCCAAGAAACCAGAAGGATCCTAAGGGATAAAACATGAACAGGATGTTTGATTTCTAATTTATGGTAACACAGAATCTATAATTGACACACTTTTTTTGTATGTTTGGTTTTTTTTTACAAGTTTTCTAAACTGTAATTAACTAAATTCTTATTTATTTCATATTATAGTCTAAATCACTGTGGACTATGTTTTTAAACGTTTTTGGTGATCAAGCTAAGAGATGCCCTCTGACCTCTGTTTAAAATACCCGACTTCAACAATTAAAATAACAATTTAATTAATCTCAGTTTAGTAAACTTTAAATTACACCAACGTAACGTCAACAATTAAAATAATAGAACTTTCGCATGTTGGAAGATTTATTTAGTATTTTATATATATGTACTGCACTATGAGACTATTATACTATTATTGCATGTACTTTAGCAAAAAAAAAAACTATTGTTGCATGTGAATTTCACATGTTCTAATATTTTTATTTTTGGATTTAGTAAAAGTTTACGAAACTGAGATTAATTAAACTATTATTGATTTCATATTATAGTCTAAATAACTGTGAAATACTGTATGTTTTAAAATTGTTATTGGTGATAAAGGTAACGTGTCAATGAGTCAATAAGATACCCTATGATTATTATTTTTTTGTGTGTGCAAAAGATGCCCTAAATATGTTTAAAATAAGGGAATGGTCACGTTAAATTATACACGACGTCAACAATTAAAATAACAAATTGATAGAACTTTCACGTGTTGGAATAGTTATTTTAGCAGTTTGTATATATGTACTGCACTATAAGACTAAGAATATAAATAGTCTGGAGCAATATTTTACTGCATGTTTATTGTCTTGAAAATTCTTATTATAATAGTCTTTCTACGTGCTTTCTAGTGGCCCTTTATAAAGGAGCCGATCAGAATGTGTATAAGAGTTTGCCCTGAAGTTGAGGAAGCTGTTGTCGCAACTGCATGCCGGATCGTGCGGTTGCGGCCACAACTTCCTCAACTTAGGGCAAATTTTGAAGCTGGGAGAAGCGGAGGGCTCGTCGGGAGTTGGGAACAAAACAGTATTTCCGCTGTTCAAGATGCAGTTTTTGAACATCCCGAAATCAAGCTTTCTCAACATCACGTCACTGCTGCCGCATCACTTGTCGCACCGTTTCCTTTGAAACGCCAAATGTTGCTTTTCGCGTTGCAGTTGTCATCGCCATCTATCTCTCTGTCTTGCGTTTAAATTTTTGTTTTGTTGTGAATTCAAGATTTGTATTGTGTAAACATGCAGTAATATTTTAGTATAAGACTAATCTATACTAATAAAAGGAACAGTTTGGGCTTCTGAGAGCCTCCACATCAGCATTTTTAAAGCTCCCAAACGATGCCACGTCAAACTCACATTTCCGGTTTATTTGAACACTTCTCATTCGACCAAACCATTTATTGGGCCAAACCCAAATAATCAATAATAGCCAAACCTCTTTCTCAAACCAATTAAACAATTACATAAACATAAACAATAAAATCCCCTTCTTCCCCAATCTCTCTTTAGCCGTAACAGTTCTGTTTCCGTTCTAACTTCTAAACATCATCGAGAGTCGAACTTAAATAAAATGGATTCCATCTCAAATTTAACCCAAAAAACTTTTACCCTTCCTTTCTTTAGCATAAACAGCTTTGATCACCGATATAAATTACATCACATCCCGCATAAGTAAAGCACTATTGGAAGGTTCATGTTTCTCTCACGCCTGATTCCGCGACGGATGTTTCATCCTACATCCTAGCATCGTCATCTCCTGCCATCGCCCAGATGATTCATCCGCTAGCAAGTACAACAATCTTAATATACGAAAATCATCATAAACCAACAATCAGGTAAACCACGTCTTAGTGAAAAGGCCCATTGCTATGTTTAGTTATTTGCTTATGGAGATTGATTTTAGTGACACCATGATACAGTGTATTGATACCATAATGCCGGATCAATCTATCTAAGAGAGTGATAACAGGTTTGAAGTACAGCGGAAGCTAATCGAATAGAAAGAAATTACTGCTACCTAAACTGCCCAAGCTATACACGCATAGATCAACAATGAAGGTACTTGAACTAGCTCTTTCTGTTACGTAAATGTCTTCATGCTTCTCTTTATCAATCCTTCTGTGTATCTTCAATCTGTGGGGAATAAAAAAAAGTAGGTGCAGTCCAAAATATTCAGATTGGTATGAATTGTTTTACTTCTTCTTTTTTTTCCTTCAATAGCTGACAGAGCAGAACGTGTATTAGTTTGCATCACTTTCAAGGATTGAGATCTTCCAAAGAATACACTTTCGCGGAATGAGCTTAGAGGAGAGGCAACCAATTGCTTCAACACAAAAAGATCTACATCTGAACTGCAAACTTCTCTTTCAACCAGTGAGTCAGTGACTTTAGAAGCACTCGGTTTATCTCCTTAACCAGCTCATTCTCTACCCTTGATAGTTGATTCCATTAATTTAAACCACATAAAGAGCCTAAAATTGTAATTGATTATGATTATGCAGGAAGCAAACAGAGATATTATTGGTGAAGCAGGTAGAACAATTGAAAGCATAGGAGAAACTAATGAAGAAACAAAGGCAACAAGGAAAGCCATGAAGATGATTACTGTCATTGACTCTAAATTCTCTGAATCGTCTTCACTATCTGAATCAAGTGACAGTGATTGTCGCAGAGGGAAAGTTGTTGACATGACTTCTTTCAGAAACAAAGCTATACTGAATCTTGAGCCGTAACAACCAGAACCTACAATAGCAACCCCTCCCAGAATCAAAGACTCTATGATTGAACGAAACATTGCAGCTTGCTCTGCTGCAAACAAGTATTGCACGTGTAAAAGTATAGTTCTCTACTGTGTTATGAGTCTGTGAATATCATGAAACATTGTGATTTCACTTATGTCATATGAACTCTGATCGTGTTTCTTACATGTTGACTAATTTAGATTATTAAACAATCTAGACTAAAGATTGACTAACTTGAGATGTTTTTCCTTTAAGGTTTCGACACTGGGATCATTCTGTTTCTGGTTTATATAGACTTCATTTTTGCAATTGCTAGAGTAGGGAAACAAACCCAATTCGATTTACGCAAAAACATCCATACAAAAAATAAGTTAACTAACTCCACTTTCTTAATTGATCCACCTTCATTCTTTTGTCTTTAAGACTATTGGCTTTAGTGGTAACACAATCAACTCCCAGTTCAAAGAGATATCCCTAATATGTACAATTACTACACTCGAAAGTGTCTACAATTGAAACATTGTGTTTTGATCACAATGTTGTGAAGATGCTGATTGTGTTAATTTCTCTTAAACGGTTTCAGTAAGACCATACATGAACTTAATTTTTTTTAAAAAGATTATATAAAAAAATATATATTTTTAAAAACTTTCACATTTGTTTTGTTCTCTCTCTTTGTGTGTACTTGTGTAAACAAAATTAAGTAATGGTGGGTAAAAGCTAATGTTTTTAATAATTGGAGTAATTGAAATTTTAAAATATAAAAGTTTGATGCTAATGTCGAATAAAAGCTAATAGCTAGATTTAGCAACCTGTCGGTGTCCTCATTCGATATCTTAAGACTAATCCATAGGGAAAGAAAGCAAACGTAAATTCAAAGGAACATTAATTTGGTGTTCGCATAACTAGAGGAAACGAACGGTGAATCCAGAGCTGGCAGCTTGACTTATCAGATTGCTTAGGAAGTACGGGGGATTATTAGTTCCTAAACATTTTGTAGAATGACAAATTTGAGAAGATTAAAGATGTTAAAAACCAAAGAAATAAAAAGGTGTGAAATGTTATTGATTAACACAAATATAGAATCAAAAAGCCATTTTATGGTACACATAGTAAAACATTCTACAAAAACGAGAAAAACATACAAGTTTGAAATTTAAAAACTAAAAAAATTATAATATAACCCCTACATAGACAATAATACTTAACAAAAAATAAACAAAAGAACAACATTCAACACATCACAGTCATATAACTAAAAACATTAAATAAATTAGTAGAAACCATTATCTACAACAACACACACCTTATAAAACAATACATTACCAAAAATTAAAAATTAAAAATTAAAAATTAAAAAAAAAACACGACTCTCACATGATAATATCGCATACGCGACTACGATAAACGGTATAAACAAAGTAGCGATGACCATGTCCACAATCCAAAAACTTCATAATCACCAATATCGGGTATATACCATTTAAATTGTGTGTATTGTATCATTTAAATTGTATCACAAAACTAAATGGTACTATTTTGAATTAGTTATTTATAAGTGAAACAAATATACATGCTTCAACATCGATTCTAATAATTGATGTTATAATTAACTAGTTTGACATCGATTCAATAAAATTGATACAAATTATGTTAGTTTGTATCACTTTAAACAAATCGATATTAAAATATAAATTTACATCAGTTAGGTGATCGATGTATCTATTAATTTTTGTTAACATCACTTCTAACAATGATGGAAAATAACATCAATAAAAATTGATGCTAATAAAAATAACACTAATAATATAAACATAATTATGTGAATTGGCTTCAATAATTAAAACTGATGAAACTGTTTTATTCTTTAACATCAATTTATTAAAAATGATGTTATTTTATCTTAACTTGTATTATTTAATTCATTTGATACTAAATCAAACTAATTTACATCAATAAAACAATGTACATATATATATATATATATATTAAATTTTTATTATTATTATATAATATAATATATTGTACATGATATATATGAAGTATTCATATGTTTACTACAAAAAGAGTTGATTACATCAATTAAATAGTATCAAACAATTAAATAATTTTATTTTGAATTACTTATTAAAAATAATACAAAACAAGTTGTTTAACATCATTTATGGTAATTGATATTGTTATTACCTAATTTAACACATGCTAAATAAAAATTCATACAAACTTATAATAGTTTACATCATTTTAACAAAATCTATACAAAATTATAAATTTACATCAGCTAAATAATCAATGTAACTAATGATTTTTGTTAACATAAAATTTATATCAGTTAAAACTGATGTAACTAACTTTTTTTACTTTTCCCACATTGCTAATGGATGAAGAAGTGAAGAGAAAACAGGTCTATATATTGATACTTAAAGTATCTAATATTCATATTTATTGGTGAATAAAATTAATTTTTTTTTTTTGGTTTTAACCAATAAGATTAATTTTCTTTTTGGTGTTAACCAATAAGATTAATTTTCTTTTTGGTTTTAACCAATAAAATTAATTTTCTTTTTGGTTTTAACCAATCAGATTAATTTTCTTTTTGGTTTTAACCAAGAAGATTAATTATATTAAAATAAATGACATAATTATTACAATAAATTATGAAAACTCGCATAAATTTAAAATCATTGTAATATTTTAAATCAGATATTTTAAATGATACAAATATTAAGTCAGTTATTGTAAATGATATAACTATTAAAATCATTTAGTAAAATTAACACTAATTATAACATCAATTATTATAATCGTCACAAATACTAACATCACTTTTAAAAATTGATGTAAAATCGATGCAAAAATAAAATATATTTGCATCGGTTGATAACTAATTGATGTTAATTATTTGCATCACAACAAACAGAGTCACTTTTATAAGTGATGTAAGATTCATTTGCATCAATTATAAATAATGCAAATATATAAAATAAATGATATAACACACCTCTTTTTTTGTAGTATACTGTTCTGCAATGTATGGTTGCCCACCAAACTTTTCCGTGTCATTTGACATACCGCCGTGTATATTAATAACACAAATAAGACTAAACACTACTCCTACTTAAAAATATATATAATCGGTTTCAGATTGTAATTCACACTAAACTGAGTTTGGTAGTTAGTTAATACCATACAAGTAAATATAAAATTTATATTAACAATCAATTACCAAAAAGTTAAAAAAAGAAGAAATTTTGAAAAACACCAAAATAAATGGATAACAAGTTTTCACCTTATATATGAACTCAAGTTAAAACTTAACATAAACGCACAATAATGATTTTAAGCTACAACAATCAATAAAGCTCTGATTAGAATGTTGAAACACACAAAAAAAAATTAAAATTAATAATTATGAGCAACCTAAAAATAAAATAATATATATTTATTTTGTTTATCAAAAATAATGAGAAAACGCGTGTAGCGCGGATCAACCCTAGTTTATATATATAAAGAAACATTTTCTCTCTTCTCCTTTTGCCATCTCATCATCCTACTCATCCTCCACATCATCAATTATTTTTCATGTTTACTTTAAAATTCACATGCAAACTATTAGATTTAAATCAAAATACTTTTACATGCAAACCAGAAAAATTATAGTTGGCCATTATAGAGTTTTAAGTGGCAATAAATTCCAGATTTTCACAAATTATGAGAAATAATGTAAGTTTCGATATATAATTCTCAAGATTAACTAAAAAAAGGTATAAACATTTTTACGAGAACAATAAACCAAAAGTAATATTAAGATATAAACCAAAGCTTTTAAACTTTTTCCGAAAATGTTAGATTTCATTGTAAAAACATATGTTATTTTAAAAAGTAAAACTATATTATTTTCTTTATGACTTTATTTTTTATATTATTTTTTAAATATATTTTGCTCCCAATAAAATAAATTTCTAGATCCGTCATTGTATCCTAGTATATATAAAAGGAACATAATACTTATGTTTACTATAAAATACAACCTTCTCAGACTAATTGTTACAAGTTAATTTCAATATCAATAGCTCTATTTGTTCCCTCTTAATTCTATTTATTTCGCTTAACTAACAGCTACTAAGAAAAAAAATGAAGAACTTTATGCAGTTAATCTCTACACTCTTCTTTTTAGTTATACTTCTTGTCGTGCCAGGTATGCAAAACTAATTTTCCACAGTATTAAGCTATAACAAAATCTACTAAAAATATATATATTTTTGGTATGAATGTTAAGATATGCTAAAATATATGTTATATACTTATACTTTCATTCCCTTTTTTATGCATAGACTACTTAATTTAAAATTTGATTATAATGAAATAATCATTTTTTTCAACACAATCTCGTACTTTGCAATGTATTAATGCAGTAGAAAAAAAAATTATTCGATAGAATATTGAAAACACACATTATTTCCAAAACAATTGTAATTTATAACGAATTTATCACTCTAAGGTTGAATTTTCTTTTTCTTAGTTTTGATTAGCCAACATTCAACCGGCATTATTGCGATAAATTCTTCAGTTTTGGTTATAAGTTATAACTAAGTTTTACAAAAAATATTGTTGTAACGAGTGAGTCTTTCGTCATTACTAGTTATTTCTACGGTCACAAAATTGAATTATAATTGAATAACAAAATATATTATTTTATAGGTTTGAAGATGGTTCAAGGACAACAAATGTGTGAAGCAAAAAGCATAAATTTTAGGGAAATGTGCTTGAAGTGGAGGAACTGCAAACGTGTATGTATGAGCGAAGGTTTCCCTGATGGTCGATGCAAAGGATTTATCCGCAAATGCATTTGCAGGAAGCCATGCCTTGTTGCTAATTAAAGTAAAAAAAAATTATTAATTGATCATACATAATGGCTAATTAATAAAATCTCTACTTATTTAAATTGATAAAAAGAGTAGAGTACAAATCATGTACTCAAAAACTCATACAATGCGCATTTGTTTTCATCAACCACACATAAAGAATAATTAATATATCAATTTTAAATTTAACTTCCGACGCTTCATCATCACCTAAGATATTTGTGAATTATGATCTTTTAATCATAGAGAAATTATGGAGGGTTTTTTTATTGTGAAATAGAGATTTTAATGGTCGATAGAACCCTTTTAGCAATTGAATCTATGATATAAAAGAAGACTAACTATTTCAATCCTTTTGCCACATCATCGTCTGAGGGGGTGACACGTGTACAACTAAAACTTTTGACCTTTAGTTTTCTCCAATTTTTTTTTCTGGTGGAGAGTTTGTTCACTTTATTATCTTTCCTACATTAATGACTAATGTATGAAGTTTTTTTAAAACAAAAAATGAAAAAAAATGTATGGAGCTTCACATTCAAGTATTCAACTCAAGCGATAATTTTTTTTTTTTCTAATCTATTATATGAAAGTAGAAGGTAACTCTCCTAGAAATGCCATATCATCATACAAGAGGATGACACATGGCTGCCAAAAAAAATTAATCTCCTTCGCCACTGAAAATATATTCTGACGCATTCAACTTCGAACCCTTTGACTTCTATTAACTAAACGTTACAAACAAAAAAAACTCAAAGATACCAACAGCCTTTATATATTACCTTCTTTTCAAATCCCAGTTTCATTCTGGCTAGATCTTTGCATATCTTACTACAAAAGTAACGTGTAATAAAGATATTCTCACATATCAATCACAATAATCATTCCAATAGTTATGTTTGTTATCTCAACCTCTATAATTACACTTATCATTATTCTTTTATATTTCTTGTAATGAATTAGCATTAATTATATATTTTGTATATATATGTATGCTTTGTATAGTGAACAGAGATATGAAAGCAATATCATATTTTTCCAATTCCAAATCTCTCATCACGTTATCAACACATATTGCCAATACTATCTATGAATCGTCGGAAACAGTAATATCCTCGACTTTCCAAAAAACTCATATTCATCGAAAACAGAATTTCACATAACAAAATCATCGGAAGATAAACGATAAATATAGTGATTAAAAAATCGTCAGAATGGATTGTCAAAAAAATCATAAATTTCAAAGGATTTTCTGACGGACTATTCCGATGACATGTGGGTCGGAGAGGCATCGTTAATTTGCGACGAATTTCTGATCAAAATGTGGCCAAAAACTACTGACGACGGCAGCCATCTAAATACCATCAAAAATACCAAATCGTTTTTGAGAAAACATATTTATTTAATTAAAAAAAAATTCCTTGAAAATCATTGGAAATTTTCGAGTTATTTTCGAGTAACAGAATTTAAATTTTAAAAACAGTTTTAAAGGAAATTAGAAATAAACTTATATTACAGTATAGCCAAAATTTTAAATATCTTACAAGCTATAAGAAGTAGGAGTTGGCAAATTATCCAAGATCCGAGATCCGATTCGTTATGTGATCCAATTCACTCCAAAAATTTGGGTATACAAGGTGTTTGGATCGAGTTCTAGTGTTGAAATGTGTTTTTTCAAAGATCTTTGATGATCTTTTGGAACAATGAATCTCTCTATTTCTTTTTTTCTTATTTGGATTGGCTGCCGTCAGCCCCCTATACTATACATGCTCTGTCTAATCCCATCCAAACTAAAGACCTCTGCCTATTTCCCTCCAAACAAAATTTTTCTGTATATTCCCCCAAATTCAATTAAAAACTGTAATCCCGTTCAATTCACAAAATCGCGTTTTAGGCAAATCGCGATTTGGGAGGGAATAGGCAGAGTTCTATAGTTTAGGGGGGAATATGCATAGAGTGTTGAGTTGAGTGGGCTGGCCGCAGTCAACCTAATTTTGGAGTTTTCAAAATATTTAACATATGATTAGCCTATTTATATTCACAACATATATTGGTATAGTAAAAAAAAAATTTATAAAATATAGTACAATCGCATTATCAAAAGTTAAAATTTGTACGATTAGTGACTAGTTATTGTGGTAGTTAGAGCAACAAACGTATTTAATCACCGTTTACAAATCTTTATAAAATATAGTACAATCGCATTATCAAAATTTAAATTTTGCCAGAGACATATAGGCGTAACCTGAGGTTTGTTTTGATATTTGAAATGTATATTAATTAAGCGTGTAATGTCAAGTAAACAAGTCGTGTAATGTCAAGTAAATCCTGAAAAATA
>JAHZTW010000003.1:9784090-9816436 GCA_020283515.1 Alliaria petiolata | reverse complement strand
CGTGTAATGTCAAGTAAACAAGTCGTGTAATGTCAAGTAAATCCTGAAAAATACTTTTTCTTATTAGCACTTCAAATCAAAATACTCGAACCAATAGGATGATATGGGCCTAACATGAGGTTTGTTTCGATACTTGAAACTTATATTAATTAAGCGTGTAATGTCAAGTAAACAAGTCGTGTAATGTCAAGTATATTCCAAAAAAATACTTCTTCATATTAGCTCTTCAAATCAAAATACTCGGATTAATAGGATGATATGTCTATGTATTTGAAACACTCTATACCAATAGGATGATATGTCTATGTATATAAAACACTCTATACCAATATGATGATATGTCTATGTATTTGAAACACTCTATCAATATTATTTTTGTTATTTTTTCAAATAAATTGTATTGTCGCATTGATACCATTTTTTCATAAAAAAATATTTTTTTTTTTACTATACCAATATATGTTACGGATATAAATAGGCTAATCATGTTTTAGATATTTTAAAAAACCCAAAATTAGGTTGACTGCAGTCAGCCCCCTCAACTCAACACTCTATGCATATTCCCCCCCCCCCCCAAACTATAAAACTCTGCATATTCTCCCCCAAATCGTGATTTGCCTAAAACGCGATTTTGTGAATTGAACACGATTACAGTTTTTAATTGAATTTGGGGGAATAGACAGAACAAAATTTGTTTGGGAGGAAATAGGCAGAGGTCTGTAGTTTGGGTGGGATTAGGCAGAGCATGTATAGTATAGGGGGCTGACGGCAGCCAATCCTTCTTATTTCTTCTGTTTTGTAACTGTTTCTTGTTATGATTTTGGCAAAGCCAACAACTCCTTTTATAGAAAACCAAAGGTTATCTCGAAAGATTGCAATGGTTGATAGAGTTGCAATTGTTGGTCACCAACAGTTGCAATGGTTAGTCACCGCAGGTTGTAAGCATAAACACAACAGTTGCATTGATTCATCTAAACGGTTGCAAATTTTCATTTAAGCGGTTGCAACCGTTCTTCAACTGTTACAACGATTCACTTAAATTTTCAACATTCCTCCCCCATTTAAGTGTAATCATAGATTCACTAAATTAAATAAACAACACATAAATCAAACTCATGCATAAATGAAAATGTCGTAACGATTGAATTTTCATCTAAGTGATATTACACATTCCAAATGTCCGAGAATCAGAATGTCATGTGGATTGAATCCTCTCAACTCATTTGGGCACATGAAGATAATACACACACAAATTTCCACGCTACTCTAAGTGTTTATACTTGACACTAGTATAAGCTATGTGTCTCTATCCATTGATGAGTGCATACAAAGCCAAGTCCTACCTTCTTGAAGCGGCTGCACTTCACACTCATATAGGTAGATATTTTAATCGTGCACCTGCAAAATGCACTTTTCCAAAATACCTATTAAGAAAAAATTTTAACATATCCCTTTCTTACAGTTCCAAGCACATTCATTGGGATGATATGAAAACATGTGCTTCAATCTTTAAGTGTGGGCTTTCCACATTGAATTCAGCCTCTAACGTCGTATTAGAGGGGAATTGGGTATCCCATCACCAAAGATTTCAAATGGACTTCTTGAAGCGGCTGCACTTCACACTCATATAGGTAGATATTTTAATCGTGCACCTGCAAAATGCTCTTTTCCAAAATACCTATTAAGAAAAAAATTTAACATATCCCTTTCTTACAATTTCAAGCACATTCATTGGGATGATATGAAAACATGTGTTTCAATCTTTAAGTGTGGGCTTTCCACATTGAATTCAGCCTCTAACGTCGTATTAGAGGGGAATTGGGTATCCCATCACCAAAGATTTCAAATGGACTTTAACCCCATCCCTTTAGCCGACTTAGTTACGAAGTCCCTAGCTAATCTTTTTGTCAAGTGATCCGCTTGATTCTGCTGAGACCGAACAAATTATATGGTAATCACCCCATGAGTGATCAACTCACGTACCGCGCTATGTCTAACGCCCAGGTGTCGCGACTTACCATTATACACTTGGCTATAGGCCTTAGCCAATGTATCTTGACTATCACAATGGATAGATGATAGTTAGCATATTTACATCATTTTAACATTCATTTAGTAAAGCATTTGCATTGTTTCATGTATATAACTTGTCCATATAGTCTAGTTTGCATCCATTTTAGAGTTAGTGAGTCTTAGCCTAGGTTATTGCATATTTGTTGCATTTTGGAGTGTTTTTAGGTACATTGGAGGACTTTTCAGATTATGGAGGTTAAGCATTGCTTGGAGGATGGCATGGAACTAAAGTGTACCAAAAGAAGTTGAGCAAAATGGACTTGAAGTACAAAACCACTACATGAGTAAAGATCGAGCCGGATGAAGAATTTCAACTCCGATTTAGCCTCGGCGATCTTCATGAAAGTCATAGATATTTGAGTTAGCTTTCGTTTGGTGGTAGTTTCAAGTCAAACAGTGAAGCCGTTCAAGAGATATGGTCATTTTACTACGTATCGGTATGCTGTATCGGTGTGATCACACCGATACGCATATCTGTCTGACATATCGGTGTGTTCACACCGATACGCATATCGGTCTGTCATACCGGTGTAATCATACCGATATGGTACCCGAGATTTCCTTTACTTAAGACGAAAATACACTGTTTATCATCATTATGTAGTTGACTTTTATTTCTAAAACTTTTCCAGAAACTCTCTCTGTTTTGGGTGATTTTCCTGTAAGACCTTTGGATCAAAAACTTCAATTCAAGAGTTCTCCTTCTCTAATCTCTTTCCTTTACTCTTTCTAATGCTTATTATCAAGTTTTTACAAGTTTTTATTGGTTTGATCATGAACTGTGAGTAGTCTTTTTTAGAATCTTTGGATGAGGTAGATTAGGGTGATTAGAGAGTTAATCTTTGATGTTTAGAGATTATAATGTTTAGATCCTTTCTTGTTTAGTGATCTTAATGCTAGATTAGCTTTGAGAAAAGTGATTTAGATCTTAGGGAATTTCTCACCCAAAAGGTGTTTGATAAAATTCTCTAACCAACTAAATCAAGAGATTTGCATTCCTAGCTCATGAGAGTGATTGTCTAGGGTGTTTATTGGTAGATTAGAACTGAATCTTAATGCTTGGTTGTTATCTTTTCACAAATGAAAGTTTGTTCTTGATTAGATAATTAGCAAAGGGATTAGTGCCATGAGAGTGGATTAGTCTTATTAAAGTTCTAAACCTAAGGATTAGCATTTATGTCATTGTTTGAACATCATAAGTTAGCTCTAAGATCACCCAAAGTCCATAGCCTCATCCCTTGATTCGATTTTTGTATTGTTAATCTAGTTTAGTGTATTGATTAGTTTCTTGTCTTGTTTTAGTTGCTTATTTTCAAATGCTTAAGTTGTTAGTTACCTTTTGAGTTTGGTTGTTTGCTTTTCATTTCACTTAGGTTGTTAGTTTAAAACCAAGTTTTTTCTATTTGCTTAGCTTAAGGAATTTTGTGCATTCCTAGTGTCTTAGATCTCTAGTTCCCTGTGGATTCGATACCCTAAGTGCTACAATGATATGAGTAGTAGGGATTAATTGAAAGTGGAAAAATCCCGCTAGCAATTTGGCGCCGTTGCCGGGGAACTAAGTAGATTTATCATTAGGATTTCAAATTTGCTTGAGACTAAGCTTTCTTTTGTTTTTGTTTCTTTGGTTACTAACTTTCTTTCAAGTGTTTTTTCTTTTTGCAAGGAACAATCCCAAGTGAGAAAGCATGGATTCTGATATAACTTCCATGTTGAAGGCTATGTTAGAAATTCAAGAGAGAGGGATGGCTTGGGACCCCACAAGCTACCATGGTTTTGAAAGCTCATCCACTTATCAAGGAGGATTTTCAGATGGAAACTTTGCTCAAATGAACCAATGTGAACATGGTGAGAGATACCAATCTTGGGACATGGAGGATGATCATGGAGCAACCTATTCTTCCCAAATGTCCAATGAAGAAGAGAATCTCAACTTGCTGAAGTTGATTATGGAAGAACAAGAGAAGTATAATGAGAGCATTCACATGCTTGATTTCAATATAGGCGCTCATACTCCAAGTTCAAAGGTTGCTGCGACAACACATGTGGAGTCCATTAACATCGAACACACCGAATGGAACGAGGAAAGAGAAGGAGAAAGCATTCCTCTTTACGGAACTGAGCTAAGAGAGATGATACTTCCCAATGAAATCGGGGAAGATTTTGAGGAGAATGCTCGAATCGAGGATGAATTCCTACAAGAACTTGAATTGCTTTTTGGATGCACAGTTGATGAGAATCTTTTGAAAAGATATGAGGAACAAGTTGACGCCGTGGCATTCATGAGTGATTCAACACAGAGCAACAAGGAAAGAGTAGGCGCTGTTGGAATAACCTTTGAAGATCCTTGTGAAGGTGGTTTGGTTGTTGAATGCATAGAGAATGCAAGTGAGAACTCAATTGTTAATAATAAGCTCTCAACCAAGGAGGAAACACATGTGCAACCCATATTCAAGAAGGAGAAAAAGGAGAGTCAATTTGAAGAAGCCTCCAAGGAGGGTGAAGAAGAAGAATCTCCAATGGCTCAACCCTTTGACAAGCATCTTGGTTTAATCTCCATCAATGAAGAGAGCATGTACGATCCATGTAATTTACCCTTTGAGGAGGTTAGGATGCAAGAGTTTAGGGGATGGTTCTATGATGAATATGATCCTGGTGATCCAAGCTTCAAAAGTCAAGCTTAGTGACGTTAAACAAGCGCTCTTGGGAAGCATTTCCATGTTTATCATTGTATATATTCTTGTCTATATGTTCATAATGTGTTTTTGGTGTTTTTGAGTGTTTTTGATCAACAGGTTCGTGTCAAGAAGAAAAGACTTAAGTGCCAAAAAGTTTGAAGAAAAGATGTTGATGCATATCGGTGTAACGTATCGGTGTGACCACACCGATACGCATATCGGTATGCCATATCGGTGAGGCCACACCGATATCCGTATCGGGCGAGCATATCGGTCTGACCCAACTGTTACGCGTATCGGTAGGACGTATCGGTATGGACAGACCGATATGAATAAAAAAAATGTGCTATTGCTCCGAAATCTTGTGCTCATTCAGATTCTTTAATCAATTTCGTCCTACATTCACTCAACAACAAGGTTCGTCGTCCTCCTCCTCCATACCATTCTAGAGGTAACACTTAATCCTCCATTGTACATATCATTTAGCTTTGTGTTTCATTATTTTTGTCATATTGATTGAGTTTCTCTTGAACTTTTATTACACAAGGGACTGTGTAATTTAAGTTTGGGGGAGAGGTTGAGAGATTTGACTTTATGTTTTGTGTTTCTTATTTTCTCTTTTGCATATTTGAGTCTTCATGCATTCATCTAAGACATAGAAAAACACAAAAAAATCAAAAAATTTGAAAATTTACCAAAAAAGAAGCATTCAGAAGTTGTATTTGCATTTTAGGATTAAGTCTAGTTGCATTTCATGTAAGCTTTCATTCATATTGCATAGGGAGCAATGATAAGTTTTCATTGTAAAATATTGATTTTTGAGATGAAACCATTGCCCACGTTCATAATTGTTTGATGCATTCAAATGAGTTTGAAGTTAAGATAGCACCACACTTGGAATTCATGTCTTGATTTTCATGATTTGGTTGAAGCTTGTTGTGAATTGAACTCATTCCTATTTATAAGAACCATTAATATTGAATTGCAATTATCATGTTTATACATTGGTAAGTGACTCATGGATACCATATACATATTTGGGATGTCATCTTCCTTTCTACCACTCTCTTGTTATCCCAAGTAGCTTACCACACCCCTAACCAAACCTTCTTTCAAGCCAAAAATCTCTAGTGTGTGTTATGAGGCCTAATTTTCGAATGAACTTACCAAAAAGTGTTGGGTTTAGCACGACAAGGAGAGTCTTCCACGTAGAACTAGCTCACACATCATTGGGCTAGACATAAGCTAGGTTGGTTAGCTTAAGAAGGGGCTTGAGTTGTTGTCTAAAAAAAGAAAAAAAAATGGAAAAGAAGAAAAGATTCGGAGAAGGTATAAGGGGAAACAATTTTGGATTGGTTGGCAAAGGAAGTTTGAAAAATAGCTCTAAGAATAAATGTTTGGTAAGCCTCTAAGTTGAAGAAAAGAAAAGAAGCCAAAATGGCAAGAGCATCTGAAGGATGATTAGATTGGCTTACCTAGAATGTAAAATGAGAGCTAAATAGTGAGAGTAAAAAGTCAAAACCATTTGTTTAACAAAGATTGAAGAAAAGTTTCTCCTAAGAGTTTAAATGGAAGTGAATATGAGGAGATTGTGTGGGTCAAGAAGGCAAATGCCTTAAGAAAAGGGTAGAATATGAGGGATTTTGTTGGGTTTAGAGATAAGGGTTAAAATTGCAATTGGTACTTGGGTAGATGGAAGTTTGTCCTTGTATGCACAAGTTGTTCTTTACCCTTAGCATTTTGCCAAAGTTCATTCTTTCTTGAGAGATCCCTTGCAATGGAAAACCCACAAGAATGAGATCATTTTTTATCTCATAAACTTTTCCATTATCCAAATGAGTTCACTTGCAGTGCATAAGCATGATCCATGGTTACAAATTGAATGAATGTTAAAGGAATGAAGGATAGGAAGGCTTGTGTAGGCTAGACTTGAATTCAATTCATGTTTGCGATGAGTGTGGCTAAGATTTTTAAAGTAGAACAAACTCGATATGCATCCTAGAATTATTAACTTGGACAATGGCTTGATCTCTCTTGTTGGCATTTTTGGATTTGAGCTCCCACTTTCACACATCTCTCTTGGATTTGTCATATTTATTTGCTTGAGGGCAAGCAAAAGGCAGGTTTGGGGGAGTTGATAGTTAGCATATTTACATCATTTTAACATTCATTTAGTAAAGCATTTGCATTGTTTCATGTATATAACTTGTCCATATAGTCTAGTTTGCATCTATTTTAGAGTTATTGAGTCTTAGACTAGGTTATTGCATATTTGTTGCATTTTGGAGTGTTTTTAGGTACATTGGAGGACTTTTCAGATTATGGAGGTTAAGCATTGCTTGGAGGATGGCATGGAACTAAAGTGTACCAAAAGAAGTTGAGCAAAATGGACTTGAAGTACAAAACCACTACATGAGTAAAGATCGAGCCGGATGAAGAATTTCAACTCCGATTTAGCCTCGGCGATCTTCATGAAAGTCATAGATATTTGAGTTAGCTTTCGTTTGGTGGTAGTTTCAAGTCAAACAGTGAAGCCGTTCAAGAGATATGGTCATTTTACTACGTATCGGTATGCTGTATCGGTGTGATCACACCGATACGCATATCTGTCTGACATATCGGTGTGTTCACACCGATACGCATATCGGTCTGTCATACCGGTGTAATCATACCGATATGGTACCCGAGATTTCCTTTACTTAAGACGAAAATACACTGTTTATCATCATTATGTAGTTGACTTTTATTTCTAAAACTTTTCCAGAAACTCTCTCTGTTTTGGGTGATTTTCCTGTAAGACCTTTGGATCAAAAACTTCAATTCAAGAGTTCTCCTTCTCTAATCTCTTTCCTTTACTCTTTCTAATGCTTATTATCAAGTTTTTACAAGTTTTTATTGGTTTGATCATGAACTGTGAGTAGTCTTTTTTAGAATCTTTGGATGAGGTAGATTAGGGTGATTAGAGAGTTAATCTTTGATGTTTAGAGATTATAATGTTTAGATCCTTTCTTGTTTAGTGATCTTAATGCTAGATTAGCTTTGAGAAAAGTGATTTAGATCTTAGGGAATTTCTCACCCAAAAGGTGTTTGATAAAATTCTCTAACCAACTAAATCAAGAGATTTGCATTCCTAGCTCATGAGAGTGATTGTCTAGGGTGTTTATTGGTAGATTAGAACTGAATCTTAATGCTTGGTTGTTATCTTTTCACAAATGAAAGTTTGTTCTTGATTAGATAATTAGCAAAGGGATTAGTGCCATGAGAGTGGATTAGTCTTATTAAAGTTCTAAACCTAAGGATTAGCATTTATGTCATTGTTTGAACATCATAAGTTAGCTCTAAGATCACCCAAAGTCCATAGCCTCATCCCTTGATTCGATTTTTGTATTGTTAATCTAGTTTAGTGTATTGATTAGTTTCTTGTCTTGTTTTAGTTGCTTATTTTCAAATGCTTAAGTTGTTAGTTACCTTTTGAGTTTGGTTGTTTGCTTTTCATTTCACTTAGGTTGTTAGTTTAAAACCAAGTCTTTTCTATTTGCTTAGCTTAAGGAATTTTGTGCATTCCTAGTGTCTTAGATCTCTAGTTCCCTGTGGATTCGATACCCTAAGTGCTACAGTGATATGAGTAGTAGGGATTAATTGAAAGTGGAAAAATCCCGCTATCAATAGATATCGGTGATACTGGTCTCGACCACAATGGAATCTCGTAAACTAAATTTCTTAGCCATTCTGCCTCTTTACCGGCAGCCGCTAATGCTATAAATTCAGATTTCATAGTTGAACTCGTAATGTAAGTTTGCTTTTTAGAAGCCCATGAAATGGCACCTCCCCCAAGCAAAATCACCCAACCACTTGTAGAAGAATGATCTTCCACGTTGGTGATCCAACTTGCATTTAAATCCATCATAAGATAAACCATAATTTATGGTTCGTTTCAAGTACTTCAGCACTCGTTTTAAGGCTTGCCAATGTTGAGTACTAGGATTACTAGTGTATCTACTCAACCTTTCTACATCATAAGCTATATCTGGCCTGGTGCCTGTCATGGCATACATTAACCAGCCAATTACTTGTGAATACTTGAGTTGTGACACTTCTTTTCTCATGTTAGGCATAAGCTTCACACTCGCATCCATGGGAGTGCTCATTGGATAACAATTTTCACAATTGAACTTCTTAAGCACTTTCTCAATGTAATGAGATTGTGTCAAAGATATTCTTTTGCCTTCACGTTTGATTCGAATTCCAAGAATCACATTTGCCTCTCCCATGTCTTTCTTGGCAAAACTTGATGACAAAAATGCTTTTGTAAGCTCTACTTGTCTAAGGTCGGTGCCAAAGATCAACATGTCATCAACATATAAACAAATGATTACTCCATTACCGGACTCATCAAATTTGATATATAAACACTTATCCGACTGATTTAACTTAAATCCACTTGATAAGACAACCTCATCAAACCTTTGATGTCACTGCTTAGGTGTTTGATTTATCTCATACAATGACTTTATTAACTTACACACCTTATGCTCATTACCAGACATAATAAAACCTCAGGTTGCTTCATATACACCTCTTCTTCCAAAATTCCATTCAAGAATGCCGTCTTGACATGCATTTGGTGAATCACAAGAACATTAATAGCCGCTAAAGCAATCAATAACCTTATAGAAGAGATCCTTGCAACTGGAGCATATGTATCGAAATAATCAATACCTTCTCTTTGTTTAAAGCCTTGGATAACCAATCGAGCTTTAAGCTTTTCAATCGTTCCATCGACTTTCATCTTCCTTTTGAAGATCCACTTGCTGCCCAAAGGCTTGCAACAAGGTGGGAGATCTGATAAGACCCATGTAATGTTTCCCATGATGGAGTCCATCTCATCATTTATTGCTTCTTTCCAGAATGCAACGTCTTGAGACTTCATAGCCTCACCATAACTCTTAGGATCATTATCAATATGACAACGTGGCCACGGACTCGTCAATTTCCCATTTAAGTTGCTTCCTTGTCTCCTCCACATACTCGTTCTCGGCATCCTCTGGCACAGTAGGCATTGGCATGCTTAGAACGTACACTACGTTAAGCGTTGTGAGGAGAAAATGCATCTTCTTTTGTCATCTTCGAAAATCTACTCCCTCAAACTTATCCAGTTTTTCAAACTTGGATGTCATCTCTCGCACAGACACACTAGCCATAGTTCACAAGAAAACACTCTTTAAGATTGTTACCCGGATGATAAATTATGAACTTGGATAATGATTGAATCGCGCACGAGGACACTTTCCTTAAAGAGTATTTCGACCCTTATTAAGCCTTGGGTTACACAAAATCCTTTGTAGGATAAGACAACCAAAGTTCTCTCTTGTCCTAGGTAAAGATACAATAGACACACTAGAGTTCTAGTGTTGATATGTGTTTTTCCAAAGATCTTTGATGATCTTTTGGAACAATGAATCTCTCTCTTTCTCTCTTTCTTATTTCTCTGTTTTGTAACTATTTCTTGTTATGATTTTGGCAAAGCCAACAACTCCTTTTATAAGCCAACAACTCCTTTTATAGGAAATCAAAGGTTATCTCGAAAGATTGCAATGATTGATAGAGTTGCAATTGTTGGTCACCAACAGTTGTAATGGTTAGTCACCGAAGGTTGTAACCATAAACACAACAATTGCAATGATTCATTTAAACGGTTGCAAATGTTTATTTAAGCGGTTACAACCGTTCGCCAACGGTTACAACGATTCACATAAATTTCCAACATCCGGCGGATCCGGATCCATCCAAAATGATGGTTACATAATACTTATTTTATTATAAAGTAAACCCAATTATAAAGAGATCTGATATGGATTTTTAAAGATCCAAAATAATTTAAATAAATAAGTCCATTTAGTTGGCAAAATATATTTTTATAAAAACATTTAATGTTCAATTTACGAATATTTTTCATCAATGATCTCAAAAAAATTTAAGTAAAAAAAAGGCACAATCGACATCTTTCAATCTTTATTTTTGGTATCCAAATTTGTAAATTCTTTCAAGAAGTGTTGGCTACATCGCGTCGTGACTACAAACTTTATTTTAAGAGAAATTTAAAGCAACTTTGAATTGCATCATTATTCAATCTCTTTGTTTTTTATGAAAAAATGTGGTAGTGATCATATATTAAAAATTTTATCCCGGATCGGATTCGAATATCCGGTTTTTTTCACAGACATTCGAGTTTCGGATATCCGGGTTGCAAAATTATGTATCTAACGGATTCAGATCCGGATATCTTAAAAATTATGGATATCCGATTTGTACTCACCCCTAATTACAACTCAAAAGAACCGATATAATTTTCATTACTGTGTCCAGACGTTACAAGAAGGGGTTGAACTCACACCCCTTAAATTGATAATATCAATTTTAGCTATTGTACAAAATTCTTTTTAAGCCAATTTGGTAATGGTTACCCCTCCAAATCCTGGGGTATGGAGTTCAATGACACGAATTCCCATTTGCATGTAATTCTCCTTTTGAAATATGTTAGTTTAATTATAGCTTTTGGCTTTTAGTCTTTAAAATATTATAATTCGTTCTTTTTGATTTTGAATATCAAATTTTATGAGAGATTAAAATTCGTTCTTTTTCATTTTGAATATTATAATTCGCTCTTTTTTATTTTGAATACCAAAAAAAATATGAGAGACGATCAAGGTCGAAGACATCATTGGCCTACTCAATCTTTCTATATCTTAGAATCCTAATTCCCTCTTCACCAATTACGATGCTTTGGTCCTCTCCTCATCCACCGTCGTAAACCTTATCTTTTATCACCATGCTTAATTGGGCATCGTTACAACTAGATTGTGTCACAAGGCTTCTCCTGAGGGATATATATTCGACGACTGTTGGTTCTCGTTGTCCAAACCAAAGGCGACGTTGGAAGAAAAGAGATATGAGTTGTTGTGCTACTAATATTTTAACATTGAGCTACTCTAATTGTCGAATTCACGCAGAGCCGTACATGATGCAATACATATGATACATATGTGTAGGACCTCACATTTTTTGAAATTTTTTAGGCCTAAATATTTTCTATTTCTTTGTTATTTGGTTTTTATGTTTGTTTGATTTACTTCTCAAAGGTAAGAAATTTTAGTTTAATAAACAAATATCCTAAAAACAAATAATTTTGCTAAATTTGAGTTGCAATTTTGGTATTTTAATGTATTATCTAGGGTTCCGATTTTTTATTTCGTATTGGACCACGAATATTTCAGGCCTGAATTCACGAGATCGAGATGAGAGACGCGGTTTAAGAACAGTAAACCAATCGCAATAGATAAAGAGCTCAACCAAGAAGAACCACATCGAGAGAAAACAGACCAAAGCACATGGAAATAAACACACATGACGTTTTAACACTTGGTATGTAGGAATCAAGAACGAACTCTCTCTCTCTCTCTCCCTCTCCCTCTCACTCTTTTCCCTTCTGTTACAAAAGTTTTTCTAACGTAACAGAGTGATGCGAGTTTTTCGAACCGATTCTAGTTCTCTCATTTAATCTTCGGTTAATGCTTTGAATGCACTGCAACTGAGATCAATCCCAATAACCTGATTTCTATTCGGAAACACAAACCACCAAAACACTTTAACTTTGCTTTTTGTTCATCATCTACAACGGCACTGGAGGCTTTTCCAACCACTTGGCACGAAACCCAGTTCCTTTGCAATCGCTACAGCAAGCAGAGCCCTTAAAAAAAACACCAAAAGTATTGAATGTTCATACGAGAAAACAGAGAACGGTTAACTGTTATGATGAGTGGTTCTGATTCGATTTTCAGGTTTGGTTTGAAGAAGAGTTACTTGGTTATTGGTTTGGTGGTTAAACCGAATGAAGGAAGGTTAACGTGGATACCCTAGTCGCGATAGGTCTTTCACGTTCGTATATAAGTGTTCAATATGAAACACTTTCTTTCTTAGCCTCTTTTAAACGTGTTGTAAAAGTCATCGTGTTCTTTGCGATTGACTTGATCTTTGAGCTCTGTTTATGAGCTTGTAATATTCTTGAGCTAGTGGATTTGCCGGATTGAATCGCCTCCAGACGTAGGCTTAATCACATCGATTAAGTTGAACTCGGTTACCAATTCCTTGTGTCTCTTGCTTATTCTTTGATTTCAACTTCTTGTGTTTCCTTGAGAGTTGTGAGGAATTTGAGAGAAAGGGAAGTAGCAAAGATTGAATAATCGTGAGTTTGATTTCTAACAAAGTGGTATCAGAGCTATAGGTTCTATGGCAAGGGAACTCATGCAAAGCGGTCAGATTGATATTGACAGATTCGACGGAGAAGGAGATTTCTCGTTATGGAAGATTCGGATGATGGCACACTTTGGATCTTAAAGATCAAGCATATTTTGTATCAAATTGATTTCACCAAGGGTGTTCCGTTGAGCAAGAGCGATGAGAAGCAGCCTGCTGTTACATGCGATGATAAGTTGGCCACATCATCGCCATCGGAGCCATTACAAAGGTCGTTCCTGATCAAGAGAAACTCGATCAGAACGAGAGAGCCATGGGAGTGATTATCGCAAACATCGGTAATCAATTCCTGCAAAAGATCAAGGACTATGTGACGGCAGCTGATATGTGGTCATCGTTGGATCGATTATACACCGAGAGTTCTTTACCGAATAGGATCCATCTGTAGTTGAAGTTCGACACATTCAAGATGAAAGAATCAAGTACTATTGATCAGACGGTTAATGAATATCTCAAGATAGTTGCTGAGATGGAAATCTTGACATTAGAGTTTCTGATAAAGTGCATGCAATTTTGTTCTTGACATCTCTAGCTCCAAGCTTTGATAATTTAAAGCATACATTGAAGTATGGAAGAGAGACGCTGACACTTGAAGATGTCATCTCTGCTGCAAGATCAAGGGAAAGAGAATTTCCGGAAGGTCATAGAAGTGACAAGGGATCAGCGTTGTATACTGATGATCGAGGAAGATCTACAACAAAGGAGTTTAGAGGGAAGAATGATCGCAGTAGAAGCAGGTCTAATTCAAACACAAGGATAACCTGCTGGTTCTGCAAGAAAGAGGGACACCTAAAGAAATATTGCTATGCAAGAAAGAAGAAGTTCCAGAATGAAAAACAAGGAGAGGCAGGAGTCATCATAGAAAAACTGGTTTTCTCTGAAGCTTTGAGTGTAAACGATCAGGAGTCAAAGGAACAGTGGGTGATTGATTCTGGTTGCACATATCATATGACGTCAAGAAGAGATTGGTTCTCGGAGTTCAATGAGAACGCAAGTACAATGATCCTTCTTGGAGATGATCACACCGTCGAATCAAAAGGGTGTGGATCTGTGAAGCTGAAGACGAATGGTGGCTCAATCAAAGTCTTGAATAATGTGAGGTATGTTCCTAACCTCAGGAGGAACCTGATATCTACTGGAACGTTGGACAATCTAGGATATACACATGAAGGGGGAAGTGGCGTAGTAAGTTTCTTCAAGAATCAAAGGCTAGCTCTACGTGGTCACTTAAAGAATGGCTTGTATATTCTAGATGGTAGAACTGTGATGAGTGAAAGTTGCAATGCAGAAGTGTCTAAGGATAAAACAGTTTTATGGCACAGCAGACTAGGCCATTTAAGCTTGAACAGCATGAAAATTTTATCTGGTAAAGGGTTGTTAGAAAAGAGTGATGTGAAAGACTTATCTTTCTGTGAGCACTGCGTGATGGGGAAGAGTAAGAAGCTGAGCTTTAATGTTGGAAAGCACGACACAGAGGATGCTCTCGGTTATGTTCATGCAGATCTATGGGGATCACCAAACGTGACTCCCTCTGTCTCAGGTAAACAATACTTTCTCTCTATTATTGATGATAAAACGAGAAAAGTTTGGTTGATGTTTCTCAGGACAAAAGATGAAACATTTGAGATGTTTTGTGAATGGAAAGATCTGGTTGAAAATCAAGTGGGTAAGAAGGTGAAAGTTTTGAGAACAGATAATGGACTAGAGTTCTGCAATACAAGATTCAATGAGTATTGTAAGAAGCATGGAATAGAGAGACATCGCACGTGTACATACACGCCTCAGCAGAATAGTGTAGCCGAAAGAATGAATCGGATAATAATGGAAAAGGTCAGGTGTATGCTTGATGAATCGGGTCTTGATGAGACGTTCTGGGCAGAAGCAGCATCAACGGCTGCATATCTAATTAACCGTTCTCCAGCGTCAGCAATTGATCATAACGTGCCAGAACAGTTGTGGTTGAACAGAAAGCCAGGGTACAAGCACTTGAGACGGTTTGGTTCAATTGCCTATGTTCATCAGGAACAAGGGAAGCTCAAGCCGAGAGCTTTGAAAGGCGTTTTCATGGGTTACCCTCAGGGAACAAAAGGGTACAAGGTATGGTTACTTGATGAAGAAAAATGTGCTATAAGTAGGAATGTAATATTCCATGAAGAACTGGTCTACAAGAATCTGAAAGCTCCTGAGACAGTTCAGAAAGTCACTAAAGCACATCCATCTTCAAGAGGATTTACAGAGTTGGCGTCTGATGTTGAGAATTGTAAGGAGCAAGGGTTAGCTACCATAGAAGGTACAGAGAGTTCAGATGCAGGTGGAGCTATTACAGTTAGCTCAAGTGACTCTGAGTCAGAAGAAGAAACTGCGGCTGAGACAGAACCTGAAACAGAAACAGAGGCACCAGAGAGTAGTGGAGCTGTGCAATCGCATCACATTGCACGAGATAGACCAAGAAGAGAGATTAAGCTTCCAGCGAAGTCTAATGACTATACGGTGTTTGCTTTTGCACTATTAGCTGCAGAAGAGATTGACATTGGAGACCCCCAATGCTATCACGATGCAAAGAGGAGTAAAGAGTGGGTTAAATGGAATGGTGGAATGACAGATGAGATGGATTCTTTAATAAAGAGTCATACCTGGAATGTTGTTGATCGACCTAAAGACAAAAAGGTGATTAGATGTAGATGGTTATATAAGAAGAAACCAGGGATTCCAGGAGTAGAACCAGAAAGGTTCAAAGCTCGCCTAGTGGCGAGAGGGTTCACTCAAAGAGAAGGGATAGATTATGAAGAAGTGTTTGTTCCAGTGGTAAAACATATTTCAATTCGAATTTTGATGTCTTTGGTTGTAAAAGATGATCTGGAATTGGAGCAAATGGATGTAAAGACAGCATTTTAACATGGAGATCTTGATCGAGAGCTTTATATGGAACAACCAGAGGGTTTTGAAGTAAATCCAGGGAAAGATCAAGTCTGTTTATTGAAGAAACCGCTTTATGGATTAAAGCAAGCTCCACGTCAGTGGAATATGAAGTTTGATGCATTCATGAAAAATCAGAAGTTCAATAGAAGTTTGCATGATACATGCGTCTATGTGAAAGAAGTTGGCAATGAAGAGTTTGTTTATTTGTTACTCTATGTCGATGATATGTTGTTAGCTGCTAAAAGCATGACAGAGATCAACAAGCTAAAAGAGGTCCTAAGTCTTGAGTTTGAGATGAAGGATATGGGTGCAGCTAGCAGGATTTTGGGAATCGACATTAAGAGAGACAGGAAAGAAGGCGTTCTGCATTTGTCTCAGTCAAGCTATGTGGAGAAAGTAATTCAGAGATTTAATATGGGTGAAGCAAAAGCAGTAACTACACCTATTGGAGCGCACTTCAAGCTTTCATCAATCAAAGATGATCATGACTGTGTTGATTTAGAAAAGGTGCCTTATTCAAGTGCTGTTGGAAGTGCCATGTACGCTATGGTTGGTACTCGCCCTGATGTGGCGTATGCTATAGGACTTGTGAGCAGGTTCATGAGTAAACCTGGAGCTGTGCATTGGGAAGCCGTGAAGTGGCTGTTGAGGTATCTCAAGGATTCTGCAGATTTGAATTTGGTATACAAGAAAGGTGAAGATTTCAGAGTACAAGGTTATAGTGATTCTGATTTTGCGGCTGATCTTGACAAAAGAAAGTCTATTAGCGGTTATGTGTTTACGGTTGGAGGTAACACAGTTGGAAATCTAGCTTGCAGCCGACAGTAGCATTGTCAACAACTGAAGCCGAGTATAGTGCTCTCACAAAAGCCGTGAAAGAGACAATTTGGATTCGCTGTTTGTTAGAAGATATGGGTTTAAAACCAGGGAAAGCTTCAGTATGGTGTGACTCTCGATCTGCAATATGTTGGTCCAAGAACAATGCTTTTCATGAAAGAACAAAGCATATGGCTACAAAGTTCAGTTTTATCAGGGACATTATTGAAGAAGGAGGAGTTGAAGTTCTGAAGATACATACTTCTGTGAATCCAGCGGATATGCTTACAAAAGGCATTCCAGTTTACAAGTTTGATTCAGCTTTGGAGTTTCTAAAGCTAATCAGGTGAAGATGAAGGGATCTTCATGCCGAGGTTAAATCCAAGTTGTGCAAGTTCACTAGCAAAGGAAGCAAGAAAATGAATCAAGGTGGAGTGTTATGATGAGTGGTTCTGATTCGATTTTCAGGTTTGGTCTAAACCGAGTAAATTGAAGAAGAGTTACTTGGTTATTGGTTTGGTGGTTAAACCGAATGAAGGAAGGTTAACGTGGATACCCTAGTCGCGATAGGTCTTTCACGTTCGTATATAAGTGTTCAATATGAAACACTTTCTTTCTTAGCCTCTTTGAAACGTGTTGTAAAAGTCATCATGTTCTTTGCGATTGACTTGATCTTTGAGCTCTGTTTATGAGCTTGTAATATTCTTGAGCTAGTGGATTTGCCGGATTGAATCGGCTCCAGACGTAGGCTTAATCACATCGATTAAGTTGAACTGGGTTACCAATTTCTTGTGTCTCTTGCTTATTCTTTGTTTTCAACTTCTTGTGTTTCTTTGAGAGTTGTGAGGAATTTAAGAGATAGGGAACTAGTTAAGATTACACAATCGTGAGTTTGATTTCTAACATTAACCATTGAGTTATCTGATTGGAATACTAACCTTCCCGGAGCAGATAACGCAAGTAGTATTCCTTGAAGGAACCTGGCAAAGCATGTTATCACCGAGGATGAAGAATCCTGTACCCGCACACCATTTGCATTCGACGTGACCCTTTGAACTGCACGACGAACATCCAACGGGTCTTGGTTGCTGCAGTCAATAAAAAAAAAAATAGACAGAGAAAACCATCCGATCAAAACACAGGTCGAGGATGGCACACGAGTTCAGTATCACTGAAAATGCCACATAAAATCTTATCTTGTATTAGATTTCATTTCTTGGATAACAAGAAGACCGAACATGATGAGACCAATATCTAATAATATGCAGAGAATCCAACAATGGTACAAGCAAATATCTTGTTTTTTAACAAAACTACGCTGTATAAGAGTGGCATTAGCCTGATAGTTTGAAGTAAATAAGCCTAATCATTCAAAGATCAGTAGATCATATATCACAGAGAACAAGAATTGGGAGCAAGATATATAACTTTCCAGATTTAGCAGCTGTAAGGTACAAGACATTTTTAATTTGCTGACACTATTCACCTCCCGACCGGATATTAGATTTACAGTTTACCTCTTAATGTGAAAAATTACCATACTTCATCACAGATACAAGTTATTAATCTCATCCAAAATTGCAATACAGCTCGTAAATTGTAAACAACTACAAGCAGATAATACCAAACACGGAGTAAACTCGTATTTAAACCAGAAATCATAAGATGCGATTAAGGATTTGTGAAAAAAAAAAAAAAAAAAAAAAACAGAGAAACACATCGTATACACCAGAATAACAAGTTGCAGCAATACATTAAGAGAATCAATTCGCGTATTTTTAATCAGGCACGATTCACAAAGCCAAGCGAAACTAAGAGGTCTAAGATAATGATGAACCTGGGAGATAAGCCAGGCTTGTTCCATACGCTTGGTGAAATTGGAAGAGCTCTCAGGGGAATCCACCGCCGATGCCCTGACCGTAGCCGGAAACCGGCGAATCGTGGCTGAACTCCGGCCGACCGCTACGAAACCTAGATTCGTTCTCCTCGGCGAAATCCATGGATTCGCTATCAATTTCGCTACAATCTGTGACTCGCAACACATGCAAATCGCCATTTTCCTCTTCTTCCTGCTGCTCGAGAAGTTGAATTCAGAGGCTAAAATTTGTGTTTGCATTTTGTTTTGTTTGCGCGTAGACAATAGGAGGAGAAAAGTCTCGGAACAGCCCAATTGGTTTATTGGACCCTGGGCCCATACAAATTTATCACCTTTATTTCTCATTTCACATAAATTTGTTTTTACAAAATTTAGTCATTGTCAAAAAAAATTTAGTATACAAACAATTCATTCATACCATCATTCATACTGACTCTGTGGAGGAAACTGAAATTTGAAAGCAACAAAGATCAAGTATTGTTGTTTCAGACGAACACTGAGAGGCTAAGCAAGGGACTTTCGGTTTTTTCATACATCAAGAGTACGAAAAAGGTCAGATCATACATCAATAATAGGGTTGGGCTATCGCATATCCCAATAAATAATCTCGTTCAATTCATACCTAAAATTATTAAAATCAGTCAATTCATACATAATCTTGTTCAATTCATACCCCCAATAAATAATCTCGTAACAAAGTTAGTTTTGTCGTCAGTTTTAATCGTTTTAGTCAAAACCGTAGTTAAAAAATTTGTTTAAAACGACCACTTTTAAGATAAAATTAAAAAAAAAAAATCTAATAAAAATTATGTGATTTATGTTTGTTTGTCATTACAATAAAAATTGAATCTGAGTCAGCTCTTTATTAAATTTTTTATTTATTTTTATTTTATCTCAAAACGATATTGTGTTAAACAAATTTTTTAACTACAGTTTTGACTAAAATGATTAAAACTGATGGCAAAACTAATATTGTTATAAGATTATTTATTGGGGTATGAATTGAACAAGATTATGTATGAATTGACTGATTTTAATAATTTTAGGTATGAATTGAACGAGATTATTCATTGAGGTATGTGATAGCCCAACCCTGTTATTGATGTATGATCTGACCTTTTTCGTACTCTTGATGTATGAAAAAACCGAAAATCCGCAAATCTAAAGACGTAAAAGCTTTACTCAAGTCCTTTTGGATGCCTTATGCTTCTTTGTCTCGCGAGATTCCTTGAGGGAAAAGAAAATAAACCAAAACGTATATAATAGTAGAAACATCAGAGCTCAAATTATGAAAGTTTGTAAACAGGTGCAAGCCGATGTACAAAGGCATCCAACTCAAAGTAGGGCTTCTAAAGACAGTTTCCAAACAAACAAACAAAAGGGATATGCATATGCTCAATATATATGATCTCAACTCCTGTCCTGGACAGGTCCAAGATCTCTATACTTGCAGGGACAGGTGGAAGTGTTTTAAGGTTCTTACACCCAGCCATTTCCAATGAAACGAGGCGAGAACATAGCTTAATCAGTGAAGGAACTTTCCCTATCGCAGTCTCCCCAAGAGACATGAATTGAATCTGCGTTGAAATGCACGGGAAACTCTTCAGCTTCGAGCATCCTCTAAGATTAAGGACACTGAGGGATTCCAAGTTGATACTGGTTGGAAGAGCCTTCAGTTTTATGCAACAAGACATGTCCAAGACTTTGAGCTTATTAAGGCTTTGCAGAGAAGAAGCAGAAACTGTGACCAAATTTTCGCAGAGCCTAAGATACAATTTCTCCAGGTTTGTTGCTCTTGAGAGATCCGGAACCTCTCTAATGTTTTTGGATGCACTTAAATCCATATGCGTGAGACCTGTCAGTGGCTGATTACATGCACATCCACATTATATAAATAAAAAGAAATTTTAAAGACGACGAGGGAGGGATTTATTGATAAGAAAATTTGATAGTATAATTAAGAAGCATACCTGAATACCTTCCCAAAGCTTTTCAAGCTTGCTATCGCGCAGAGTAAGCTCGACAAGAAATTCAGGACGAAACTTAGAGGGCATACATTTTCTCGGATATGAATCCCAATGTAGTAACCTAAGTTTACGTGGTAGATAATCCAAGCCGTGAGGTAAGTACAACTTCACTGCTTCATCTGAAAAATTCTTGTAAAGCCTAAAGAACTGGAGATTAGGCATTTTCTCGAAGGCTTTTTCACTTATATACACTTCATCATCCATTTCGGACATGTCTAAGGATATACCTAGAACCGTTTCTGTACCCTGCAAATGTACCAAAAAGAAAGAACGTAGCTAGTTAATTAATATTTGAGCTAAAGTGGATTTTATGATGAGTAGGGCGCATGGAAAGAATGTGTCAACACTTACGGTTTCATCTACAAGTACATCCGAGATCTCCTTTGCATGGACAAGGAACTTACGTCTTCCGGGATCATCGATGCATTGTCCTCGAATGATTTCTTTCCCCATTTGTTGTAGCAAACAATGCATCACCATATATCCATCAGCATAGATATGTATAAGAGATCTGTCCACAAGGACTTTAAGTCCAAATTCTGCATCCAATGCACTCTTTGCAAGCAATTGCTTCACACGATCGACCTTCTCACAACTGAACAAGCACGCGATATGAAGAAAGAGAGCTTTATCTTTTTCATCTAACCCATCATAGCATACTCCTAACAGCTTCTCTATTTTTCCATTTAGACTGGTTCTAAGCCGCGGTATTGCATTTATCCACTCCTCTTTGCTCATCCCTTTCAAAGATGCACCCAAAACGCTGAGACCTAAAGGAAGATCTCCAGCAAGTTTAGCAACCTCAAGCGCTAGATCATAGAAGCCTTTTGGTGCCGAGTTTTTTCCAAAAGCATACCTACACAAGATCTTAAAGGCTTCAGCTTGAGAGGGATAACCCACTTCATATACATGATTAATCCCATGAGCCTTCAAAAGCTGTCTGTCTTCTGTAGTAACAATGATCCTGGTTCCATAACCAAACCATTCAGTTTGATCGACTAAGGCATTTATTTGTTCTAATCCATCGACATCGTCAAGAACAATCAAAGCTTTCTGATTCTTCAGCCTTTCTTGTGCAACACCTAAGTGGCTTATCTTTATCTTTCTTTGGTTGAATAGTTCAGAGAGAAACCTTTCTTGTAAATGAAACTTCAAACTATAACCATGGAGTTCGTTTCTCCTATGACTTCCCTTAACATTCTCCATGAAAAGATTCAACTGAAAGTCATCACCACCATCAGAAGAAGAAAGTTGATTGTATAAAGCTCTCGCGATGGTGGTCTTAACGATTCTCGCAGGACCCCAAATCCCTATCATCTTTACTTCATTAGACTCCAGACATAACATCGAATTCAAATTTGCGACATGAGCTCCCAATCCAACTAAATCTTCGAAATCCTTTGAAGGTGTGCAGCAATTCAGCTCTTCCAAAACATTGGCAACAATCTTTTGGATCATCACCGCGTCATTGTCCCTGCAACAATTGATAACTACAGTCAAACAAACCTCATCTCTTTAATTTAAACCCTTCATAATCAGTTCGCAATTCTTGAAATATAAGTGAAACTAACCATTTTGAAGAACACTCTCCGGCGATACTACCAACATTGGTTAAAGCTTGCCTCCATCTCTGCCTCTCTTCCTCTGTTCTCACATCACAAATCTTGTCAAAAGCCTTTCCAAAATCTCCAGACTGTTTTCTTACATCAGATGGATCCACATCATAGAAAACCGGCATCAATATTTGTCCAGAAACTTCCTTGCACCCCATGATCTCAAGCAACTCGTCCAAGCACCAGCTTGAACCACCGTAGTTCTTGGAGAGAACAACAATGGAAAATCTTGATTCCCGTATAGCTTGTTTAAGCTCAGGCCATATGGACCGACTTCTCTTGATTCCACCATCTTTAAATGCATCTATCCCCTTACGTTGCAGCTCCTTGTGAAAATGACTTAGAAAGTTCCTACGTACATCTTCCCCGCAGAAGCTAGGGAACACATGGTATCTCCTACGATGAGATAATGACGACGAAGGACAAGAAGAAGAAGAAGAAAAAGAGAGAGGCGAATCAGAAGCCATAAAAGAGTTATCCTTTTAAAATATCTCACTACCAATTAGAGACGGCCTATATCTTCTAGTTTTTTTATTTTGGCCTGTGGGGTCGATTTCAACCATAAACATCTTTGACCGCTGTGATGTGGATTATAGCATTAGCAGGCTTCGATCGATAATAATGTAGTGTTAAGTTCCTATCAGTATCAGACCATTAACTTGTAAAACAAGGATATTTCAATATATATATTTGGGGTCAAATTTGATTCAATATATTTGTGTATTAAATTTAAAGTTTTAAACCAATTGACACAAAAAAAAAATACGAGAAATTTTCAAAGTTTTTTTTTTCTGGAAATATTATTAGACAAACCTGTCAACAAAATCCTTTAACAAAAAAAAAAAACAAACCTGTCAACAAAGCGTATTAGCTAGCTAGATACAGTCAACTAAGCTTCATCCGTTTCATAACAGAAAAAACAAAAAAAAACCTTGTATGACATTTTCAACACACATTCATAGTTGACATTTTCAACACACAAGCACCTCTACAAAATTTATTGTAAAACCCTATATATATTTTTTCTTTTTTTTCAGCTTTCGTTTTGGATTAGGATGTGTTGATGACTAAACCTAAGTTTAGAATCCGCATATAAGCGAGTTTATAATAAACTATTTTAAAACTCATAAAAATAAATGAAAAATAAAAAATAAAAAACAAAATCAAATTATTTGTAAAAAATATAATTTTCTTTTTGTTTTAAGGTTTTTTTGCAAAACTAACAATATTTGACATAACAATTAAGAATATAGCCATATGAAGTTAATAATAAAAACTAACTAAAATCTTAGGAATGATCTATATTACTCTCATGTGTACTGTTCTCTGTTATGTGTACTGTTTTGTTTCTCTACGAAAAAATATAGTTTAATAGGAATACATATAGTATAGATTTAAAAGTCAACAATAACAATTACACAATAGCAAAATATATAGTACATGATGATAGTTAGGATTTTTTCCAAAACCTCTCTCCACATCTCTAGAGAGAGGGAAGGAGGAATGGAGAGATGATCGGGTTACATACCGTATGGACACTATATACAAGAGAATCTTCAAAATAATACATGGAACCTCCTACAACCACGAGCAAGTACAATACAAAAAAACCAGCCCCACCTACGAGTGGAGTAACATTTCATGGATCGAACCCTCTGACGTTTGCGATACTTACTATCTATGTGGACGTAATACTTATTGTGTCACCAAACCCAATGCCCTCTTCTACCTGTTTCAAAGGTTTTGTATAAACATACAAAATAATACATTTGTATTTTTCTAGTAAATAGAAAGATATGTTATAATAAATATTATAGTAGATGTTGTTGACATTCAATTATATGTACGTATGTTTATATAATACGGCGATTTTTCTCTCATCCATGAATGTAGTTTGGCAGTATTACATATTATTTAGCATATATATATATACTCTAGTGATGACTTCATTATGTTTATTTTGTTAATTTTGGGGTTTTTCTTATTGTCATTGAATATAATTTCCCCTATTTTTATCTGTTTCCAATTAATTTTTAATACATATTTCTTTTACGAATTGATTTTCATATTTTTATTGAAATCTCCTATATATTAATTGAAAAACATTTGTAAAAAGTATGCTTATTTTTTGAAATATTTACAACGGTGTCATTTTGCTGATGTGTCACCACCACACTTATTCTTCTATTATTTTAATACAAATTTTATTTTTTATTAGACTAATTATATTTTATGCCTTTATCAATTTATTACTTTTCATATAACCTTAAAATTATGTTTTAATTTTTGAATTATTTATAATCGAATTTTAGATTATATGATGATTTATGATATACATCATATTACACAATACATTTCTTAAAAATAAATAAAACAATAGTTTAAAAAATATTATTGAATGAAATATAATTTATACATATTTTATAATATACAAAATACTTTTTTGACTAGGCAGAAAATATGTTTACAATAAAAAAAGGCTTCTTGATTTTAATAAATAAAATAATAAGAAAATTATAACAAATTAAAACTATAATTTAGCTTACAATAAAAAATACTTCGCTATGTATTATTTTAATATATATCTATATTTATAAAAAACAATTATATGTTTGTTAATATAACCATATAAATTAACCAAATAATATAAATATTTAAACTTGAAAACAAGTTAGAAATATTTTTAGAGAGTATGCTTATTTTTTGAAATATTTACAGTGGTGCCATTTTGCTGATGTGTCACCACCACACTTATTCTCCCATTATTTTAATACAAATTTCCTTTTTTATTAGACTAATTATATTTTATGCCTTTATCAATTTATTACTTTTCATATAACTAGATAAATATGTTTTAATTTTTTGATTATTTAAAATCAAATTTTAGGTTATGTGATGATTTATGATATACATCATATTACAAAATACATTTCTTAAAAATGAATCCCCTATATATTAACTGAGAAACCTTTTTAGAGAGTATGCTTATTTTTTGAAATATTTACAGATGTGTCACCACCACACTTATTCTTCGGTTATTTTAATACAAAATTCATTTTTATTAGACTAATTATATTTTATGCCTTTATCAATTTACTACTTTTCATATAACCAGAAAATGATGTTTTAATTTTTAGATTATTTAAAATAAAATTTTATGATATGTGATGATTTATGATATACATCATATTACACAATACATTTCTTAAAAATTAATAAAATAATAGTTTTAAAAAATATTATTGAATGAAATATAATTTATACATATTTTATAATATACACAATACTTTTTTTGATTAAGCAGAAAATATGTTTACAATAAAAAAATGACTTCTTGATTTTAATAAAAACAAATAATAAGAAAATTATAACAAATTAAAACTATAATATAAGTTACAATAAGAATACTTCGATATGTGTGATTTTAATAGATATACATATTTATAAATATTTATTGTTGTTTAATGGTTTGTTAATAGAACCATATAAATTAACCAAATAATATAAATATTTAAATTTGAAAACAAGTTAGAAATATTTTTAGAGAGTATGCTTATTTTTGAAATATTTAGAGTGGTGCCATTTTGCTGATGTGTCACCACCACACTTATCTCTCCAATTATTTTAATACAAATTTCCTTTTTTGATTAGACTAATTATATTATATGTGTTTATTCGTTTATTACTTTTAATATAACCATAAAATTATGTTTTAATTTTTAGATTACTTAAAATTGAATTTTATGTTATGTGATGATTTATGATATTCATTATATTACACAAGTCATTTCTTAAAAATGAATAAAATAATAGTTTAAAAAAAATATTATTGAATGAAATATAATTTAAACATATTTTATAATATACACAATACTTTTTTTTGATTAGGCAGAAAATATGTTTACAATAAAGACTTCATGATTTTAATAAAAAGAAAAAGAAAATTATAACAAATTAAAACTATAATTTATGTTACAATAAAAATACTTCGATATGTGTGAATTTAATAGATATCCATATTTATAAATATTTATTTTTGTTTATATGCTTTGTTAATAGAACCATATAAATTAACCAAATAATATAAATATTTAAACTTGAAAACAAGTTAGAAATATTATGTCAAAAAGTTGAAATATTAAATTATATTATTCACATATATATAAAACTGATTAAATTATTTTTACTTTAAACAATTTCAAAATCATCTTTAATAAAATTATTTATAAATTTTTCATCCTGCGCATGGCGCAGGTTATCACCTAGTATAAATTATTTTGTTAGCATATTTAACTTTTTCTTAATTAAAAACGTTTATTATACGTATAAAAATTTGATCGATTGCCTCACATGCATCTGGATCATTTTAACTTAGATTGTGATATGCGAATACACTTGTTTATAATTAATTATTACATAACCCGTTAAAAGGAATCTTAACATGAAAAAAATAGTAAATAAAATTAGATCACTTATGAAAATAAAAAGGTAAGATTGAGAAGGATTACACAAAACCACTCATAATAGAACTCAATTTTGCTTTGTTTTGTTTTTGAAACAGCTTTGTTTTAGTTTTTGGTGTTACTCTCTCGTAAGTTCAAAGTTTGTTTCTATTTCCGAACTCGTATCACGAAGATAAATGTTGATGTTAGTCTTTTTCTTACTCTTACTCGTTTCAACTCAATATATATTTGTCCTAATCTGATTTGCAAAAGAAGATTTGCGTGATAGTCACTTAAGAAATTATCCTTACAAAACACGACACACCAAAACACATTTCCAATCTGATTTGCAAAAGAACATTTGCGTAATAGTTTTGCTTCATCACGATTCTGTGAATTTTGAAAAATGCTTAGCATAACGAGATAAATCTAACAACGAAATGACTGTGAGCAGCGTTGATGCTGTTTTCTTTTTCATTTTCCGGGAAATTTAATGTCAAATTTTTTTGTTTTATTTTGATTTTTTGGTTTTACTTCAATTGCTAAAACAAGCTTGAAGACGACGACATCTAATTTCGGCGACGAGGGTTTGTGCTTTTTTTTTTTGGTTTAATCAAAAGGGCATCGTTTTTACTCAAGCCGTGACTCAGCATCACCATCTAAGTCAGCACTGTTCACGGCAGAGTCAGCACTGTTCACGGCTGGAATAACTCCGTTTAGGTCAATGTATGGATTAGCGACGAATTTGGAATTCAAGTATGAGATTTTGAAAAGTTAAAAGTTTAAGTATGTTTAAGCGTGGTGTCTAAGTTTAGGAATGGATTAGCACAATTTGTTTGAGTTCATGCATGAATTAGCCGTTCTCTCTGCGTATGATCAGACTAGCAATGAGCTTTGAAGAGTAAGATCGTCTGTTATAAGACCGAACAGTACAAGAAAGTGCCAAATCCGCAAATTCTTAAAAAATTTGCTATTTTTGCAAGAAACAAAAAACAAGATTTAAATTTGGGTAAATAGTGCCAAAAAGCCTTTTTCTTAAAAAAAAATGTAATTCCGACACATTTTAATCAAGTTTTGAACCCAACATTTTAATTAAACCTTTTCTTGTCCACGTTCTGAATCCAATCAGCTTCCACTAAATACTTTCTTTCTGGCTTCAAAATCTCCGCGAAAACTCTTTACCTCTGTCGAGAGCATTCATGCCGAATCAACCCTCCTTAATTTGAATCAATCTGCTACTTTCTCGTCTCTGCTTCACCAAATATGCAAAGCCCTTCAACGGTAACCCAGGAATCTGCACCGATCTTCGATTTCGTCACCGGATTTAGCAAATTTGCGTTTAGTCATCGATCTCCGCCCTCGAATCCGGATGTTTTTGATCACTCGACCTCGGATTCATCGCATTTCAATGGCTTCCGTAGCTTACCCGCCCAAAGCACCAGAAAAGCCCTGATCTCCATGAGCTTAAACACTAAAAACGCCGCCGGCGCGAATCTACGTCGGTTTATCGGTGATTTCAACAGTTTTATTAGGTTTCACTCCGATCGGGTTGTCCCGTACAGCTTCGCATCCGTCGGAATCGGGTCGTCGAGCGAGGAAAACGGGTTTAGAGAAGATGGCTCCGGTGAGGTTCTGGGTGACGAAGGCTTGCCGTTGAATGTTGCTGAATCTGATCGGCCCAAGAAAGTTTTGATTTTGATGAGTGATACTGGTGGTGGTCACAGAGCTTCAGCGGAAGCCATTAAAGCTGCATTCAATTTGGAGTTTGGAGATGAGTATCAGGTTTGTTCCCTCTCCTAGCTTTGAGATTTTTGCTTTGAGATTTCAATTTAACGTTGTCTCTGTTTGATGAGAGACATTGTTGTTCTTCTTCTGATTTGTTAGACTAGATTTTCTTGGGGAAACTAAAGATTATCTGTTCTAGAGTTCTTGAATCATAGGAATGTAAAAATTTATCTTGAAACATTTTAGTAATTTGGCTTGTAAGAGCTTGTGCATTTGTAGTTTAAACTGCTTTGTTTGTTTCTTGGACTAATGGTGCCGGTTTTGGCTTCAAATGCGATCGAATCAAGAAAAGACGATAGAAAAAAAAAGTTATATGACTTTATTGCATTGCTTGATGGAACCTTTGTTGGTTGTGTTCTGTACATTAAGAGTGCTTGTCTCAGGTATCTATTACAGATTTATGGACAGATCACACGCCTTGGCCGTTCAACCAGTTGCCGAGGAGCTATAACTTTCTGGTGAAACATGGAACCCTGTGGAAAATGACATATTATGGTACGGCTCCACGTGTTGTTCACCAATCTAATTTCGCTGCAACTTCCACGTTTATTGCCAGGTGAGATGTTAAGGTCTTTTGGTTGGTTGGCCTTAATTCATTTACACAATGCTGCATTAAGACTGAGAAAGAGGAGACTTTAGCTTTATGTTCTTTGTTTTGCTTATATAGCCTCTAGCTTCTGATGGCTTTTGCTCTTCTTCTTGAATTCTCTCATCAGTTTCTGTGTTCATTCGAGGTTTAGCTTTATGTTCTTTGTCTTGCTTATATAGCCTCTAGCTTCTGATGGCTTTTGCTCTTATTTTTGAATTCTATTCATCTGTTTTTGTGTCAAATCTGATTTCGTTGTTTTTACTTACAGGGAAATTGAGAAGGGGTTGATGAAATACCAGCCGGACATTATTATCAGTGTTCATCCGTTGATGCAACATGTCCCACTTCGTGTCCTAAAATCAAAGGGCTGACTGAAGAAAATCGTCTTCACCACAGTTGTTACAGACTTGAGCACTTGCCATCCCACGTGGTTAGCCATATCTCATTGACATGATGGTTCTCATCGGTATCAATCCTCACCTTAGTACAAAAAAAAATGTTCCATGCCGGTGTAAAAGAGTTCTGATGCTTCTCTCTTCTTTGTTTTTCGAATTAGGTTTCATAAGCTTGTGACAAGATGTTATTGCCCATCCAGAGAACTGGCGAAAAGGGCACTTAAAGCCGGACTTAAAACTTCGCAAATCAAAGTTTACGGCCTTCCTGTTCGACCTTCCTTTGTGAACCCCGTGCGCTCAAAGGTTGATTTTTGTTCTTCGGTTCCTTTTTTTGGCTTATTGGTGTTTCAATCTTTTGAATATGGTCTACTTTTCCAACAATCATAAGGTTGAACTACGGAGGGAACTAGGGATGGATGAGAACCTTCCAGCCGTATTGTTAATGGGCGGAGGAGAAGGGATGGGTCCGATCGAGGCCACAGCACGAGCACTAGGCGACGCTTTGTATGATGAGAATCTCAGGGAGCCACTAGGTCAGATTCTTGTAATTTGTGGGAGGAACAAGAAACTTGTCAGCAGATTAAGTTCCTTAGATTGGAAAATCCCAGTCCAGGTAACTACATTCTTAATGATACGTCTTCAAGAACATGTCGCTGAAGCAAGTTTCTTCCCCAGGTTAAAGGGTTTATAACCAAAATGGAGGAATGTATGGGTGCCTGTGACTGCATCATAACAAAGGTTAACTTTCACAATGGTGACTTGTTGAGTATGTTGCTTTGTCTCTGGTCTTAGTAGTGTTGCTTCGATGTGCAGGCGGGTCCGGGAACTATAGCTGAAGCTATGATAAGAGGGCTACCGATAATCTTAAACGATTACATCGCTGGTCAAGTAAGTTCTTCCAAGTTAAAAACGAAAGGCTTACACTTTTGCTTCATGGTTTTTCAATTTTGTCAATCTCGGTTTGTAGGAGGCGGGGAACGTACCTTATGTTGTGGAGAACGGGTGCGGGAGATTCTCGAAATCACCAAAGGAGATATCGAAGATTGTAGCGGATTGGTTTGGATCAGGATCTAAAGAGCTGGAGACAATGTCGCGGAATGCGTTGAGGCTAGCTAGACCAGACGCTGTGTTCAAGATCGTGCATGATCTGCACGAGCTTGCCCGAGAGAGAAACGGTCTTCTTCCTCAGCTCTCTTGCACTGCTTAAGGTCTTAAGCTTTTGTTTGATCAGTCATCAGACCAATGAAGCTCCCCTCTTCTTTGGGTTCCATTCCACTGGCTGAGTAATAAGTCTCAGAGTGATTTCTCTTAGATTCTTGATTTTGTTAACTTAACAAGTAGAAGCATTAAGTTCATCTCCAAGATGTTACACTATATTGTGATTCAATTTATCAAACCGCGATTAGTGGTGATTTTTAACTTAGTTTTGATTATGTATCAAATTAAATTTTAGTTCAAGAATATATCTCGAATTTTATTTTTAATTAGGTCTTTTATCCGCGCTACTCCCGGATCTGTGTTAATAATTTAGTTTAATCTTGTTTTGGTCAGTAATTTAAAAATTATCAAACGCATAATGGATTTAAAGAATTTTTTATGAAAATATATTTAAAAGATGATGTGTCGTTTTTTCCGACTTATATTTGTTTATAAGATATATTCAATTTATTCAATTTATTTTTACCTAATTAAATAACTACTTTATCTAAAATACTAATATATTTTGTCAACATGTTTCAGTTATATGTCATGTGTGTATAAATAAGATTAGAAGAAGAATTGTTTGACATTTTAGAAAAACTCGGAAAAAATAAATTACTGTTTATATTGTATCTTTCAACATCTTTTTCATAAATTTAATATTTTTTTGTTAAAACCCGGATAACTCCGACAACATCCAAATGAATGATCATTTAGTTGCTAATATGCCGACTGAGCTTTGTACAAATGTATTTGAGACAATTAAAGAAGAGGAGTGAGATATCGCGAATAACAAAAGACTGCCTATAACTTTGTTGGAAAGTTGCAATGATCGTGCAAGGCAGCTTCTTGCTTCTCCACCAGGTCTTCCACAAGTTTTATCTTATATTTTTCTTCATTTTTATCATTCATGTGAGTTTTATTTGCAACATGCTATTAGATGTTTTTTTTTTCCAAACCTTTAGGATGGTGTAGTCCTTGAATGATTTATCATTGACTAACTTCTATATGTTTTCTTCACGTTTAGATTTTGAGTAGCCTGTCTAGGTTTGTCAATTTGCGTTTGATTCATAACACTGCTATATTTTATTATTTAAATGGAATTTTAGAAGTTGTTACTCATGTGTTGTTTGTGTGGGTTCAAATATCAGTAGTGTCAATGAAAAGATCTTAGAACACCCTGAAAATGGGCAGCAGTTGACTAAGAGAAGAGAAAATAGGAGAGTTGTACAAAGATAATCTTGTTCAGGCACTAAGGAAGGGAAAGAATCAGAAAAGTTATGTGGCAATACCACTGTTAGAGTTCGAAATTTTACCAAGGAAGAGATCTGTATTCAAACTGAGAGATTGCTAAGCTTGTGGTAAGTACACTGAACTTTCCTAAGGTTGGCTCTACTGCATGTGGATTCAAGAGTGTTAACGAGTTGTGGCGTTCTAAAGGATAGCTGGAAGTTTCTGTTTTCAAACCTCTACTTCATTCTAAGTTTATGTTTTGCTTGAGGGCAAGCAAAAGCTAAGTCTGGGGGAGTTGATATATCATGGTTTTTATCCGTTTTTGGACCATGATATAAGTCTTTTTATAGAGTCTTTTGGTATTTTTAGAGTCCTATTAGAGTCTTTACA
>JAHZTW010000003.1:9628753-9783639 GCA_020283515.1 Alliaria petiolata | reverse complement strand
ATTGCCTAAACTAATGTTAGATGAGCAAAATACCTATTCGCAAAGAGATTTGGTTTAGGGTTTTGTGAACAATTGAACCTGATATTAATGCTTGTTTGAATTGATAGGATTTGCAAAGAGATTTGAAATTCTAGGGTTTAGACATAGATAATCTTCGCAGCGAGAGTTGGTTGATTTTACATTAGTGTTTCGAGTTCTAGAACATTGCTTAATAATTTCTAACATTCTGTCTAGACCTGCAATTTAGATCTAATTTCCCTGAACCTAGCGCCTTAGTCTCCTGATTTTAGGAACCCTAATTCGTGATTGCTCATTTATTTCCTGCTTTGTTTTACTCTCATTCTATTTGACCTAGCATAATCTGAACTTAGAAACCTTAGTGTAGCATCTACTTCCCTTGGGATTTCGATACCCCTTATACTACAATTGCTTTTGCTGTGCACTTACAGTAGTTTTATTAGGGTAAAACCTGACCCCTATCAATGGGAAATTAAAAACGCATTTTTTATTAGTTTAGCTTTTTCATATTATTGTTTTTCTATTTTAGTGTTACATATATAAAAACAATAAGTAATTGCTCTAATTGTATTGAATTTTCCTGTTTTTTCCTTTTTCCATTTTAGTGTTACATTTACGAAAACAGTAAGTAATGTTGCTCTAATGGTATTGAATTTTCCTTTTTACTTTAAAAGTGACTATTCTTTGTTATAGAAGCAAAATTATACATAATTTGATTAATTAATGAATTATAGATGATGTAAATAACTATATAATTTCGTTTTATGTTAATAGGAAATTAAAAAATGTATTTTTAATTAGTTTAGCTTTTTCATATTATTGTTTTTCCATTTTAGTGTTACATATATAAAAATACTAAGCAATTGCTCTAACGGTACTGAGTTTTCCTGTTTTTTCTTTTTTCCATTTTAATGTTACATTTATGAAAACAATAAGTAATGTTGCTCTAATGGTATTGAATTTTACTTTTTACTTTAAAAGTGATGATTCTTTGTTATAGAAACCAAACTATACATAATTTGATTAATTAATTAATTATAGATAATATAATTAATTATATACAATGACGTGTATCAATAAAATTGAATCTTTTAAATCCTATGTGGACACCCTTAAAGACCTATGTCATGAACTTTTATTAGTAATAGAAGATTTACTTCTCTGAAATTTTTCATGTATTTTCGACTAAAATAAAGAAAAAAAAAACACAGCGTCTTGGTGAGGTAAACCGACATTTCACATTAGTTCGGTATTTGGTTCTGTTCGGTATTAGTAAACCTGAATTTCCAAAATCAAATTTCCAAATTTTCAAACCGAATGGGACTGATTCATCCGATATTCGGTTTGGATTATTAGGTTTGGAAAAAACTTCAATTCAAACCTCAAACCGAATTTAGATCTAATTTGAATCTCTGAAGTCTGAATTTTCAAAATCAAACTTGACCGATTCACTCGATAATTTGGTTTGGGTTATTCGGTTCAAAAGAATCTTAGCCGAAGTTAAATTCGAACTTTAAAACCCGATTTCGACGGCTAAGTTTTCCGCAAACCAATTAACCTGAATTTTATAATTTCAGAACCGAACCGGACCGGTTCATTCGAATTGGGAAAATGTTATTTAAAAAACGATTGTAAATTCGTTATCCAATAAAAAAAAAAAGAAGTTATTCCACTATAAACGATTCGAAATTAAATGCTTTTTCTCGAATAAAAACGACACTCCACTAACAAATTAGTCCCACATTATCTCCCTCATCCTTTTCTACTTTGGTTATTTCCAGAACCATTCCGATTCGGATCGCGTGAAGAAATGGAGTTCACCGCAGAGCAGCTGAGCCAGTACAACGGCACCGACGAATCGAAGCCGATCTACGTCGCAATCAAGGGCCGGGTATTCGACGTCACCACCGGAAAATCCTTCTACGGAAGCGGAGGCGATTACGCGATGTTCGCCGGAAAAGACGCGAGCAGAGCCCTGGGTAAGATGAGCAAGAACGAAGAAGACGTCTCCCCTTCCCTCGAAGGCCTCTCGGAGAAAGAGATCAGCACTCTCGATGACTGGGAGAAGAAATTCGAAGCTAAGTACCCCGTCGTTGGCCGCGTTGTCTCCTAGGTCAAATCAAATCCTTTCCCTCTCTCTCTCTCGATATGTAACTATTGGTGTGTGATGTGAGAATCTATGTCTGTGTTGTAGTTTCCGATTTCTGGTTTCGTGTTTGATGTGAATCGTTCGATGTGATACAACACAACGATAATAAGTGCGATGTGTTCTAAGCAAAAAATGTAAGAACCAAATTGTCTCTATGGAATAAAATTGTTGTGGATTTATTGCTCTCTCGATAGATCTGAGTGGATTCACATGGAAATGTTATATTTTCTGGGTTAGGGATTTGACTTTTTGTTCATGTGATATTGCTGCTGGCTTCAGATTGTTGCTTCGATCTCGTTAAAGCAACAAGAGCTTTCCTCCTCACCCAAAGAATGAACGAACCCCTGAATCGATTTGCCCCAAATCTTGGTTCTATTCTTATTCCGGTTTACTCGGGTTAGCTGATTTATGGTATGGTTTAGGTTTGATAAAACGGATGTAACGGTTTAAATGAAATCATTCCGAATTTGAGTTAGCGAGAATGTTGCCTCTAGCTAGCCACCCTTCCCCCATCGGCATTCACTCTGCTTCACTACATACGTGGATATGCTGGAGCCTGTGGACAGCTCGCAACAACCTTATATATTCTCGGATCGAAGCTTCTCAAGCACAAGAGATCATCGCCAAAGCTGTTGCAGAAGCACAAACTTAGCAAGCAGCTCAGCTCCTCCTTCGAAAACCGGCACAGCCGGAACCCCCGAGAGTAATCCCACCTGGGCGTTACCTGCTTCACATATGGCTCTGGGCAAGCTAACACCCTGACCTGCGGAATGGGTATGATTTTTCGTTATAATGCGGATGGTAGAAGAGTCGCAATATACAAGTGTTAGGGTTTTTATCTTGATTTAGTGCTTAGATATGAATTTGATGATACTTGGGAAAACTAGAAAGAACACAAGAAACTTTGATCACCGAGTTCCCGCCCTCTAACCGGTACGTCTTGGTTGGGAACCGCCTCCCACAACTTCCACTATCAATAAGAGCTTACACAAACGCACTAACCGGCGCTTTCTTTGTGTACAAGTACAAGCTTAGAAACGAACACTTAACAAAGAAGTAGATCTAAGGGACACTAGACAAAGACTCGAACTTCTCTAGAGCTTTTCCTTCTCTCTTGATCGTACTCTCTCTGTCTCTCTGTTCTCACTTTTTCTAACTTGTGCGGCTCTTCTCTCTTCTGTGTTAGGCTACTCTTCTTCGTGAATCCTCCTTAAGTAACAATCACGCCAACTCCTCGTAGAAACAAAGAAACAAACAAGTAACTGTCGACACGTGAGATCGGTGTTAGCTAGCTGAGGAGGCTTGTGCAATCCGGGAAGCTCTTATCCAAGCCTCGGACAGGAGAATTTCAGAGATTCACAGGTGCTGTGAGATACAAAGTCCCTTGTTGATCTCCTCAATTCGCCGTTTGGCAATCTCTTTCTCTCAAATGTAAAAATGCTCTTCGAGCTCTCTTGAACTTTCTTCCTTGATCTAAATAAAGAGGAAATGTTCGACCAAAAAAAAAAAAAGTTTATGTGATTGTGTTAATTTGCGTAGTAAAAACAAGAGAATATAGACGTTGGCCTTCTTCTTTTTGATGTCAAAACAAAAAAAGAGATTAGCTATTTTTAAAAAGTTTAAAACCAAACCATAAGTTTTGGTTATCTATGATATTATTTCATGCTCTCTTTCGAAATTAACTTTGTTATGATGATGATTTGGAGTTAACTTTCATATGAAAGATTTGGTGTCTTCACATGTTACAAACACTTGGGGCAATTCTGGCTGGTGAGAAAAAAAACTGACGATTTCTAAAATCTGAGCAACCAAACTCACTGGATTACAAAAGCATATAAAACTGTTATTAATGTTTAGATTTCGCATGAATTATGTCACAAATTCAAAATTAATGTTGAAAAGGAAAATCTGATTTTGGTCTTGGATTTTGAGATTTCGAAGAATTTAGTTACAATGACTAGTAACGATTCAAAGAAACTAACGTGTAGTCCTCTTACTTCTTCAACAAATAGTCAAATAGAGATTTGATGGAGAGTTTTTGTGTTATTCGTTCACTAGTAGTAATAACTTCTTCCAACGGAAATTCACAAGCATCTTCAGACTTTTCTTTATTTCACATATGGGAACAATAGGAATCTTATCTACTCTCTCAAAATTAGATTGAAAATTCCTTCTTTTCTCTATTTATGGTTAGAGCTTTTCGGTTTCGGAAAATGAGCTCGAGTAGTAGTGTGGAGACAATATTGACTAAAAGGTTAATTTAATGATTGTATATCAAGAGGTCTGAGTTACGATTTCCGGAAAATACGATTTTTGTAGGTTATTGGAGACAATCAAATAAAGAAAATTTCCAGAACAGTGCAAGTAGAGCAATTCGTGGTGAACTCACATATGTATTATGAATCTTTATGAAATAGTTACTTAACGTCAACATGGTCAGCTTGATCAGTGGGGCCGTTAAGGCGGGTGCAAAGAACGGTTAGTCTCAATCTATTCAAAAAAGAAAAGTCGTGAACGGTCTAGTCAAGATTCGAACACGGAAATAACGAATTTCCAGATAAATGGTCTAAATCGCATAACTATACATTTAAGAAAGGTTTGGTTAACTGAAATTGTGGAAGTTTTGTTTAGAAGATTCAATAAACACTTATTCGGAGTTCAAATGAGAAAAGTCGAAATTGCAAAATTTTGTTAAGGAATATAATAATATATATCAAAGACTGCAAACACCGAATTCATAGTAATTTCACATGTGTTTTTATTTGTTTTCGTAAGAAATCGGAAGTACGTATATGAATCTACTATGCTGAGTCAAGAAATGTTAAGTTTTGAGGGTTTCCTTTCCTACTTTAATAAACAAAACAAAGAAGCAATGACACGAGCTTTGAAAATCACATCGTTTTAGGGTGACGTCACAAATCACAATGTTTGAAGCTCTACGCTTACGTCACACTGACTTTCTTCTTAAAATAGTAACAAATATTATACGGTGTAGTTTAAACTTATAATATATTTTAGTGCTGTGTGTATGACCTGGAAGATAAATCTAATCCAAAATATAAAATGCTACGACAACGAGATGACAAATGGAACAGGAATTTACACTGAGGAGAAAAGTCTCGACATTTTAATTGAAGATCTTTGCAGGTTTTTTTTTTTTGAACCTTATCTTTCTAGAAATTGGCAAACAGAAAAATCATTGCAATAAAAAATTAGTTTGGTCAAAGACTAATTTTAATATGTCCCCAACCATTTCACGACATTTTTTTCTTCCAAACTGTTACAAAACCAGCACAGATCTAAATTCATCCGGAAACAACAACGAAAATAAATTAAAAAAATAATTCGACGAAAGACAAGATTTTTTCAAGAAACATAAATCCAAAAAAAGGATCCATAAAACATTACAAATTACAACTACAAATAAAAGCAGAACTAAGGTGATGAATGTTTGTGTTGTTTTTAGATTTTGGTTTTTGGTTTTTGGATTTTGGTTTTTGTTTTTAGATTTTAGTTTTTAGATTTTGGTTTTTTGATAATACTTGGGAGAAAAACTCCAAAAATATAGATTTTGGTTTTTGCTTACAAATTGGAAGTTATTTTTAAAAACTAGTTTCCCTAAATTTTAGGAAATTTATTTATCAAAAAACTTGATTGGCAAATAAAATGGTTTTTGAAAAACAAAAGCCAAAAACTCTTTCAAAAACTATAAACATTCATCACCTAAACCATCATAAATCGAAACTTAAAATAGAGAGAATGAAGAAAAATCATTGCAATAAAAAATTAGTTTGGTCAAAGACTAATTTTAATATGTCCCCAACCATTTCACGGCATTTTTTTCTTCCAAACTGTTACAAAACCAGCACAGATCGAAATTCATCCGGAAACAAAAACGGAAATAAATTCAAAAAATAATTCGAAGAAAGACAAGATTTTCTAAAAAAAATATAAACCTAAAAAAAGTATCCATAAAACATCACAAATTGCAACTACAAATAAAAGCAAAACTAAACCACCATAGATCAAAACTTAAAATAGAGAGAATGAAGTAAAAAACCAATTTAATCAGAAAACAAAGACCTTACACCAACCAAATAAAACATGTGACCAAAACTAAAGATCCTTCTGAAATAAAAAAATCGAAAGATGGGCAAAGACCATTTCACGGTATCTATATGCATGAATTTTTTTCACAAAAGATATGAAGTGTGAACGAATGAGGCCGCAGTTATTAAATCAATGCGATAGATTGAAAAAACATTTAGATCGAACAAGAGAAAGGGAACCAGCGTCGCCTATTGTGGCTGATTTGGCACAAAATGTATAAAATAACAGTCGCGTCAACCGTCAAGTACTTGGACTGCATACCATATATAGTATAAAAAAATATCTAAGTCTATATGGTGACACTAGTTTTGTAAGTTTGTAGATGGAATTGGCTGAAAAGTTTAAGAACGTGTCATTTGGGCTGAATAAACTAATTGACTAGATTGTGTAAGTTATTGAAAACTAAAAAAAAGGTGGGATTTGTCGAATAAATTAAAAAATTTGGTCTTTCAAATGTTTTATCAAATTTTTGATATCTTTTTTAAAGTTAATGTCATTTATATTATTACTATTTTCAGTAAGCTTCTCTTCAAATATTATTTGAAAATCATTTTTTCAAAATTTATTTGACTAGTCAATCTATCATTTGTTTTAGCAATTCCATCATATCATTTTAAACTAGTCTATTTCTAAAATATAGCTTATTACATAATTATATAATTATATAATAATATCACAGTTAATTTTTAATATACAATTTTACCATTCTTATATAGCAATATATAAATATATACGTAGCATGATGTCGTTAAAATCACATGCAAATGTTCAAAAAAAAAAAATCACATGCATAAGTAAATATATAGTCATAGTATTTTAAAATAACACTACATCTGTATTTAAAAACATAAATGAATTATCACACAAATGAATGACGTTACGGCTGTTATCATTACATGCATTTAGTAAAGGTCTTCATATTGATTCAACTAAAACCCAAACATCAAGAATGTTTTTTTTTTTTCCCTAAAGAACCGTCAAAAATGTTAGAAAGGACATGTTTTTATTATTTTTTTTCTCTGTTCTGTTATAAGATTACCAGCTTATTATATAAGAGATTTTTTTAGAGAAACTACAATAGATAGTAACAAATAAATGAAATATTAGTTCTTTCTCCTCTTCACTATTCATACGCGTTTCTATTTATTGCAAAAAATCCTTTCTACACCTTTGCTTTTCATTTTATTACTTGTTTTGTGTTTCTTTCTCTCTCTTCATATCCACCATGAAAATATTGAAAGAAAAAAGAAGATGAAGAAGAAGAGAAGAAAAAGAAAAGAAGGAGGAGGAAAAAGAAGGAAAAAATGGCGGAGGATATTGAAGGTAGAGGTGGAGATCGATGATGGTGTTGGGGTGATGATGACGATGGCGTCATTACGGCGATGACGACGACGGCTACGACAACGGTGGCGACGATAGCAGCAATGGCAACAGTGGCGACGACGGCAACAACGACAACGGTGATAATCGTAACGGTGGTGATAGAAACATGAAGATATCAGAGATGTTAACAGTAGCAATGGTGAAAGTTAAGCAATAACAAAGTTAGTTACATTGTAATCGGTATAATTTTGTTAACTAGATAACTAGTTAACATGATAACTCGGTAAATATGATAATCTTATGATACGATAAATGAGTTAACAAATCAATTTCATATAATAACTCGTTAAACATGCTAACTTTATGATACGATAAATAAGTTAACATATGAATTTCATATGATAACTTGTTTACCGTTTTATTTATGCGACATAATAACTGTTGTAACTCGTTAATTGTGTAACAATAATGTTGGAATGTGTGAACAGTGTTTCCAGACAAATGATGAACAGTATTACCGACAAATGGTGAACAGTATTACCAGCGAACGTGAACATTATTACCGGCGAATAATAAACAGTATTGTTGAAAAGTTATGACGCTAACCGAGATTTCAAGACAATGACATTTTAAGTAATTAAATCAAATAGGTAAGGATATTTATGGATAAAAATTGTTTCTATTTCCTCTCTATCTTATTTTCAATTATTCTTTCCCATTTACCTAATTATGAAGTTATTTATATATATTCATTAATATCACCCATTTTTTTATCCTTCTAATTTATTGATCTTTCTTATTATGCAAACGATTGGTATTTTCCTAATTATCATACATGTCTCTGCTGCATTGACTTTTCCATAATGACTGGGTTTGGAGAGAATGCATTTTCGGGTATCTCCGACTCTGACCAGGTTCGCCTAAAACCATGACCCCGTTCGATGGCATATGTATTTAAGTCATTTTTTAGACGTCTAAACCTAAGGTTTTCTTTCTTCTAAACTATCAAACATTTTGGGAAATAGTATTATTTTAAAATTTTATTTTTGTTTTATAAAAAAATATCATTTTATATTTTTAATACAAAATTTTAGTTTTAATCTTGTTATATTATTATATATAAGAAATTTGAGTAGCACTTTTTTTCTTTTAATGTAAACAGAGGAAGACACTTACATTCGTAGTTTACAAAACTTTATTATAATATTTCATATCACTAAATGATCATTTTATGTAATTTCTTTATATATGTATATATATGTTGGGATCGGTTTTATCGTGACTAATTACAGAGTTCTATGTCAACGAAGCAACCTACCATATAGTTCATCTATCTACCAGCCTCTTTGTAGACATCATAGCCGAATGTACCATCGCCAAAAATAAAAAAAAGACTTAGTAGTATGAAGATTTATGGGTTCTCAGAAAAAAAGAAATCCGCCAACGGAATTGACGGAACCAATAGAAAACGAGGTTGGAAATGCATAAATAAGGAAGTAGGGAGAAGAAAAAGAGAGGACTGGCTGAGGGAGGAGATGCCGACCATCCGACAACACTACCGTCCCATCAACCGAGCAAAACCACCGATGAATCATGCCGTCCGGGGTTTAAATTCGGCCATCCATTCCCAACTCCATTTCAGGTTAATAAACTATCACCGAATATATAAACCGGCGAGAGAGCCCTTACATCTCCTCTCACGTCCGATAAAGGATTACATGCTCCTCTGATAGACAACCGGATATGCATCACGATCCACAGACGTAGTGTCTCACTTATCCACCTCAAATAAGCCTTTTCGAGTACTTGTTTCCATTTATACACCCCTGATTTGAGCGCCAGAAAACCTTCGGGAGCGAAACCCTTTCTTGTTCCTACCGAAAGTTGCCTCACCCGTTTACTAAGTGATCGCAGGTCCGACAGAACGCCCAAGCAGCACTCATCCCCACAAAGGACGGATCCAAAACACAAGGTTCGACCATCCCGATGTTTCCACCCCCAATTTACATCCCGCAATATATATATATATATATATATATATATTTTCAAATCCCATGTTTTTTATTTTATTTCTGAAATTTTTATTCTTTCTTTTTTCAACATCTAGTGACTAGCTAAATAATTTTGGGTAATTTCAAAAATATCACTTTAAAAATACTACGACACAGCACACAATTTGTTGTTTATTTTTAAAAATACTATCTTTAATCAACTTTTATAAAATTATTACTCTTTACAAACATGTGCATTTTTATGAAATTTAATAAAGTCATTTATAAAGCATGTTATTAGATACTAATACTTTTTATAAGATTTTATGAAACAGTTATAAAAATGCAAGTAAATTTGGAATTAAAAAATATGATTAATTTAGAGAAACAAGTTTAGAATATCTAGAATTTGGCGTGGGAGAAATATATGGTAAAATGTTAAACGAAAACAAGTTTTTGGGTGTAATATTAGGTAACAAACGAATTCTCCAATAGATGTCAATAATAAGAGACGTCCACAGTCTTTCAAATAATAGTCACGCCATCAATACTACTTATAAATGGGTCAAATTTCGCATGTTAAAATATTCCTAAATGTGTATAATTGTGCTGAAAATTCTTTGTGGTTTAGTCTTCTTGTGACCCTTTAAAAAGGGTTCGATACCCATAACAAAAAATACACTTGTACTCACAACTAAAAGAAGCATCTAAACACAAGACCGAGAGACTGATGGCGAGCAACGGCGATGACAACTGCAACGCAAACGGCAGTGTCTGGCGGTTCAAAGGAAACACTGCAACTAGTGATGCGACTGCGGTAGCGTTGAGAAAGCTTGTCTTCAAGATGTTCAAGAACTGCAACTTGAACAGCGGGAAACCCATCTTGGCTCCATCTCCCGGTGACCCCTCCGCCTCTCCCGCCTTTCAGACTTGCTCCAAAGTAGTGGAAGCCGTGGCCGCAGCCGCGCGTTCAGGCATGGCTAACTCTTATGCACCCAGCCCCGGAATTTTGAAGGCTAGAAGGTTTGATTTAAAATTTTAATTTCTTTTTTCACAACAAAACTCTTACAAATTACCAAAATGGTGGTGGGTAATACAATGGGTTGGTTCTCTTGTGTCAATTCTCCTTTGGGACAGGAGGTTATATTTTAAATTGAAATATATAAAAGCTAACTCCAAATTTTGGGAGAAATTATAATTAACCCAAAGGTTTAATTAGAACTCACACAGATTAAACTAAAAAAACAAAGGTCTTACGATAACTTTTAAATCGATAGATTATATAATTCATTTACTATTTGCCAACTTAATTCTCTCAGAGCTGTGGCGGATTATTTAAACGGAGAGCTTCCAGAAAAGCTGAAGGCAGAGGATGTGTACATCACAGGAGGATGCAACCAGGCCATAGAGATCGTAATAGATTCACTTGCCGGAAACCCAGAGGCCAACATTCTGCTTCCAAGGCCGGGTTATCCTCACTACGATGCTCGTGCTGTCTATAGCCGTCTTGAGATTCGCAAGTACGACCTCCTTCCCGAAAAAGATTGGGAGATCGACCTAGACGGCCTCGAGGCTGCTGCCGATGAGAATACCGTCGCAATGGTTCTTATCAATCCCAACAATCCTTGTGGAAATGTTTACACCTACGATCATCTAAACAAGGTATGCATATTTTCACATAATAAGCATAATACACGTGTGACATATATAGTATAAGATGTTTAACTCATAATCAAACAATCATTTTTTTTGTTTTCTTATGGATCAATCTTTAGGTTGCGGAAATGGCTAGGAAACTTGGTATATTGGTGATATCTGATGAAGTATACAACCGTGTTGTATATGGAGACAGACCTTTTGTTCCCATGGGGATGTTTGCATCGATAGCTCCGGTGATCACGCTCGGATCCATATCCAAAGGATGGGTCGTCCCGGGCTGGAGAATCGGCTGGATGGCCATGAACGATCCTAATGGCATTTTTAAATCTACAGGGGTTAGTTAAAAACTTTCACCACGATTATTTAAAATTTATTAGAGTTGATATGTACCTATCATACAAACACAAGCATTTGCTAAAATGTCTTATACTTTCCTTAACTAGAAAGAAGTTGTTGTTGTTGTTTGTTTTAGAAAAAAAAAAAAAAAGAAGTTGTTGTTTGACCCAAAAAAGAAGAAATAAATTGTTTTAAATCTAAACCCTATTTTATTACTAGTCCTGCACACTAATTAATTAATTAACTAGACGAGAGAGTCAAATAAAAGTTTTGACATTTTGTTCACAACAGGTTATTCAAGCAATAGAGGATTGCCTTGACTTAACTCCACAACCTTCACTTATTCTCCAGGTTTGTGCTCCCGCAGTGGCTATCCTATGTAAATTTAATTATAAACTGTAACCAAAAATTGATTAGATGATTTTCAACGTGGGAACAATTAAATATTAGGTTATTTGATGAAGTTTTGTTGCAGAATATTAACGTGTTTACAATTTAAATAGATTTAACTATACAGTTAATAAAATGATAACTTTTAGTGATATTCAATGTAGACTTTTTTATGTATGGAATATTTTGATTTTATTCTCTCATAGTTACTAACTATAGTATATGCAGAAGTTTAAGAGCGAAAAAAACTAAAAGAAAGTAAACTTTGCCACACACAAAAATAATAAAAGAAAGTAAAATAGTAATTCATTTAATAATTACTAACTACTAAAGATATGTAGTAAATTGCGTGTGTATAATTTATTTTTAAAACCATTAACTATTTAAGCAAACAAAATAGAATTTGCAAATATTTTATATTGGCATTAGATTAAATTATAATGAATTAAATGTTTCTTTTAATTAAAACTTGTCAAATTAATATATAGAGGATATATAGAATGTACAAGTACAATACAGATAAATCTTACTATATATATATATATTCTAAAATAATTGCTATACATTCAAAAATAATTGAGTTTATGTCTTTGTGGAATTTGGTAGGAGGCACTTCCTGATATATTGGAGAAAACACCGAAAGAGTTCTTCGACAATAAGATCAAAGCAATGAGAGACTCAGTAGAGCTTTCATGTGAGAGGCTCAAGGACATTCCTTGTCTCTTTTGTCCCAAAAAACCCGAATCTTGTTCTTACCTATGGGTACTTTCCATTTCATTCTTATATAGCTATTTTTTATATAAATGGTGGATCAAATTTTAATGATCAAAATATAACTTTACTGATTTGAACGATTTCTTCCACAGGTAAAACTTGACACATCAATGTTGGATGATATCAAAAATGATTTTGATTTTTGCATGAAGCTAGTTAGTGAGGAGAGCGTCCTCTTGATTCCAGGTGCTGATCGCTTTAACTTTATTTTAAACCCTTTGGCCTCCCAATTATCTGATTATAGATTTTGTGTTGTTGTTTATTTATAGGCTTTTTTCTTGTAAATGTTTTGTAGGAGTGGCTCTAGGGGCAGCTGATAATTGGGTGAGAATATCGATTGGAACCGACGCGGCAGTGCTAGAGGAGATATTTGACAGATTGAAAAGCTTCTATGAACGCCATGCAATCTCCAAGGAACCTATCCTACTCAATGGGCATATTGCAATGATCCGGAAACGGAAACTTATTTTTCTTGAAGCCCTAAAATCTCCCGGGGCTATTTTGTAATAGGGAAGAATAATTTTAAGTGTCGTAAACTTTTGTAATCGTTTAAGTCATGAATAAAAACGTTGAATTATTGACTAGGCGTATTTTAAATAAACTTTGCCTTAAAACATTTTTCAACTCACATATATCGTCGTTCGCCTTGTTAGAGTATACTCATAATATAATCAGACACTAATGTATCCTGATGATTGCGAGAAAACTTTTTTTTTTTGGTATGAATGTTAAGTTTTATACCATTTTCGAATTTGTGACAGAAATTACAAAGAAACATAGAAAACAGAAAGACCAAAATCTAAAACAAAGATGCATTTACAATCAGAAGGTAATGCGAGAAAACTTATTTTCCCACAAATCGTGAAATGTATAACTACAAGGAAAAGAAATAGAATGTTCTTTAGTAGGGAAAGACCATGAAAATCTATGTCGACTCGACGATATGCTAATCAAATAGTTGATAGAAGAAAGCCACATAACACACTTAAAGAAAATGTTTCATTTCAAATAAAAATGAAATGAAGCTCAACTCCACCAAATGCACTTTCGCAGTCAGTGCCGGCCAATGGGTTTTGGCACCTAAAACAAAAAAAAAAAAAAAAACTCATATACCAATATGCACTTTTATGACTTGAACTATCCTTAATCTGAGTAATGTTTTTTTAATGCATTAAAATAAATTTCAAGATGATAAATAACAATTTAAAATGATTGTAAAAATGTCACGTCAGGTTTTAGAGAAAGCATAAGTATCATTTTGAAACTCAAATTATTAAATTGGATTAACATTTTCCTAAAATATTAATCCATGTATTTAAGATTTATGAATACTGACTCTCCTTAAATTCAACAACCTAAACATATATTGAAATTGAATTTGATAAATTCATAAAATACTTTAACATCAATTTTCGTTGACAAGTAACAAATGGTCAAGATCATGTTGTCTTATCTATCAAATTATATAGACTATTGTAGGGCAAACCCAAATTTCTCTAGTTAGGCATGGGCATATTTCTTGGATCCAAAGAACCAAATTAAATCAAACCAAATTAAAAGATACCGAATCGAATGAATATCCGAAATATTCAAAATATAATTATATACCAAAAATATTAGTTATATTTAAACTTGAAATAACAAAAGTATAATTATAATTCAAATATATTAATTATGTTTAAACCAAAATAACAACAAATTTAAAAAAAAATTTAGTTAGATTTCTAATAAAAATTCTGAAATGGCAATTTTTAAGCTAAAAAGACCAAAGTCTGTTTATTTGGATTTTGGACCCATAAGGCCGAGGACGAAAGGCTAAACCCAAAAAGATAGAGATAATAATAAACCAGAGAGACGAAAGATTAGAGAGCCAGAGCCAAACAGAAATAATTCGGGATTAGGGTTAGTCTCTCTCCCAAACTCCGCCCAATCTCCATCTCTCTCTCCGCCGCGCGCAACTATAACCGCTACCTATATATACTGATTCTCACTCCCAACGTCTCTTCTTCGTCTTTCGATTCACATTGATAATACTTGTTCTGAATCTCTGTGAAGAAGGGCTCTGGTTCCGGCTCAGGATAAAATGAGCGGTGGTCAAATCACTTGCAGCGACCGGACGAGAACGTACTGGACCCCAACGATGGAGCGGTTCTTCGTAGATCTAATGCTTGAGCATTTGCACAGAGGCAACCGAACGGGCCACACGTTCAACAAGCAGGCGTGGAACGAGATGCTCGGCGTTTTCAATACAAAGTTCGGGTCGCAGTACGACAAGGACGTGCTGAAAAGCCGGTACACGAACCTGTGGAAGCAGTACAACGACGTGAAGAGCCTTCTTGATCATGGCGGTGGTGGTGGCGGCTTCTCTTGGGACCAGACTCATCAGATGGTGCTTGGAGACGAGAGTCTGTGGAGTTCTTATCTCAAGGTGCTTTTTTGTTGATTTTCACCAAATTTTGAATCAGCTTTTAGTTGAAATTTTGATGTGTATGATTGAGTTTTCACAGGCTCATCCCGAGGCTCGTGCGTACAAGACGAAACCGGTTTTGAATTTTAATGATTTGTGCTTGATCTATGGGTATACGGTTGCTGATGGGAGATACAGTAGGTCAAGCCATGATTCAGAGCTTGAGGATGAGGTCCATGGAGTCAACATCGGTGTGTTCTTGCTCTTCTTGATTTCGATTGCATTGCGTTCTTGATTTTTATTACAATGCGGTTTTTTTTTTGGTAGGTGAAAGTAGTAGTGGCAGTCTTGTTCTCTCGAGTAAAGAAAGCTCGAAAACCGAGTGGACTCCGGTAATGGACCGGTACTTCATCAGGCTTATGCTCGATCAAATCGGAAGAGGTAACAAGACCCGTAATGCGTTCAGTAAACAAGCTTGGACGGATATGCTAGCTTTGTTCAATGCTAGGTTTAGTGCTCAATATAGTAAAAGGGTTTTAAGGCACCGGTGCAACAAGCTGTCGAAATACTACAAGGATATGGAAGCTATTCTGAAAGAAGACGGTTTCTCGTGGGACGAGACTCTGCAGATGATAGCTGCGGATGATTCCGTTTGGGATTCTTATGTCAAGGTTTGGATTTCTTGGGCTGTTGTTTTCCCCTTTCTTGAATAAAAGCTTTGATCTTCACTCCACATCAGTTTGAATCTAGATGTGATGAGGCAGGATCACCCACTTGCTAGAACATATAGGATGAGATCGTTACCGAACTACAACGATTTGGAGATAATATTTGCCTGTCCGAATCAAGTCCAAGTCAAAGATGATGGTTCAGCTGCACAAATGAGTGAGACAAAGGCGAGCCAGGCGCACCATTCTGACCGCACAAGGACATTTTGGACTCCGCCGATGGACCACTATCTGATTGACTTGTTAGTGGAACAAGTGAACAAAGGGAACAGAGTCGGGCAGACTTTCATAACGAGCGCTTGGAACGAAATGGTTACGGAGTTCAATGCCAAATTCGGGTCTCGGCACAGCAAAGACGTCCTGAAGAACCGGTACAAACACTTGAGGAGGTTGTACAACGACATAAAGTTCCTTCTCGAGCAAAACGGGTTCTCATGGGATACAAGGAGAGATATGGTGACTGCTGATGATGGGGTTTGGAATACCTATATACAGGCATGCTAACATTCTTTCTCTTTTGAGATATCAGTTATGTGGTTGTGTGCTCTAAACAAATGAATATGTGTGCAGGCACATCCAGAAGCTCGATCGTATCGAGTTAAAACTATTCCAAGCTATCCAAATCTTTGCTTCATTTTCGGGAAGGAACTGTCGGATGGGAGATACACACGCTTGGCTCAAGCTATTGATCCCAGTCATGCAGAAACTGTGCGGATGATTGGTAAGCATGGTCTTTGAAATCTAATCTCATTAAGATGTGTATGTGAGACTTTGTGCTCACATACAATAAGATGTGTATGTGAGACTAGCGATGCAGAAGTGATCAATTTGTGTTTATATGAATCCTTCTCAGAAAGTGGAAGCACATGTGGATTCAAAGATACTCTGGGAGAAACTCACAGTTTCCAGATGGTTCATGCCAGCGACGAGAAGAATGATTACCTCGGTCCTCCCTGTATAGAATGGTCACCAGTCATGGACCGATGTCTTATAGATCTTATGCTAGAGCAGGTGAACAGAGGAAATAAGATTGGTGAGACATTCACAGAGCAAGCTTGGACTGACATTGCGGAATCCTTCAATGCCAAGTTCAGACTGCAGGCTGACATGTTCATGCTGGAGAATCGTTACATATTGATGATGAAAGAGCGCGACGACATCAACAATATCCTCAGTCTCGGTGGCTTTGCTTGGGATGAGGAGAAGCAAACGATTGTTGCAGAAGATGAATATTGGGAAGCATATATTAAGGTAAGGCTATCTCTATTGACTCTCTTGGGCTTGTGTCTTTTGCTTTCTTTTTTCGTTTGTAAGAGAGAGAAGATGTTTTCTTATAAGGTGTGATAGTAAGCGAATCGTGTCTGATTTTGCAGGAGCATCCAGATGCAACCATATATAAAGGTAAAACCTTGGATAATTACTGCGATTTGTGCAAGCTATACGAACATCTCTCTCATGAAAGCTTCAATTGTGAGAATCTCATGATCGAGTTGGACAACTATGGCCATGAGATTGATATAGTTGATGACTTCAGCTCGCCCCACAAGCAGCATAGTAAGCGAACCAACCCAACAAATCCGCCCCTGGGACTCACTGTACATAAGGCTCCAAAGACCGAAAGAGAGACGAGGAAACCTCTTTTTGACAAAGAAGGTGAGGATGATGATTGCACTAAGCTCTTATCTCAGAGCGATATTTACTCAAGAATGGGAAATGCCATTGATGCACTTCAAGCTTTGCCCGACATGGACGATGAGCTTCTGTTGGATGCTTGTGATCTTTTGGAAGACGACAGGAAAGCAAAGACGTTCTTGGCTTTGGACATCTCGTTACGTAGGAAATGGCTAGTGAGAAAGCTTCGTCCTTCGGCTTAACTGTTAAGCCAGTACAAGCGACCAAGATCAAGATGAATCCCAAATCTTAAGCACAACAGAATAGTTTATGTAATATTAGGTATTGTAAACTTATGTTGGTGATCTTTAGATACACAATCCAAAGCACAGTTTAGATTATATGCAGAAGCTGTGCAACTCTGAACATAACCATGAACATAATAATCCTCAATTGCCATGAACAATAGCTGAGAAAAGTAACTTATTGATGTCTTCTTTATCTGTCTCCTCTGTCTCTCCCACTGTATCAGAAACAGAGAAGCATCCATTAGGCAAACAACTCAAAACTACAACAGATACAAGAGCTTTTTTTTTTGCAAGAATAGCAATTCCATGACATTGAATGGCTTGTTCTGGTTACCTGTTCTCGATCTAACTTGCATTGTCCACTCGTCAATGATCTGTCGAAAAAAGCAAAGGGATCATGGAAAGTGTTCTTAAAGCCTCTCCATATCAGGAAGCTCATGTGCATTTGATTTCTAAGGTATCGAATTAGCCTACGAAGAAAAAAAGAGCACCAACCTGATTAAAATCGGCCAATGCTTCATCCGCGTCGCCGTTTGTTGATTCTCCCAAGGATGCATTCATTTTCTGAATAAGGTTGTAGTTTCCAACAAGTGTTGTCTGCGCCTTGTCAATCAAATCCTGTTCAAACAAACAAACAAACAATGTTTTACAAAATTTAACAATCAAATGTTGCAGAAGCCTTGGCAGATCTGACCCTTTATTGCAGAAGAAACTATCTACAAGAAAGTTTTATCCTTTCTTATACACGATCGATAAAAACTCATCCTTATGTTCAGGTTATACAGAGATACATATATAGATGCTAAACGTTCCATCGATCTAAAACCAAAGCTCCTTTCCACATACTCTACTGCTAACTTCCAGATATAAAGAGACAACGAAGCAATTAGTTGCAATGACGAACCTGTTTAGCGGATAATAGCTCTAAGCATTGGTCTTTAAGGACAGTCACATCTTCCTGTAGCTTCTTGATTCTCTGAATCAGCTTCATCGGATTCGCCTACGACCCACAAAATATATCAAACCCAGAACAGAAAGTCGAAATCCAAAACAGGCATGCCCTTATGATTAAATCAAGATTGAATTCGAAGTATATTATCATGTGAACTTTGAGATTTCGAGATTCGAGATACTAGAACGGATCGAAATTGCTTACATTTTCAGGATAAATCTGCTGGAATTCCTTGTCGAGCTTGAAATGGACATCGTTAAGATCATGAGAAGCTCTCGCGAAAACGTTTATCAGATTATCCACCGCTTGATGATGATGATGACTCATCTCCTTCCCTCTTTCCTCTCTCTCTCTCTCTCTCGCGCTCTCTCACTTCCCCTTCTTGCTCTCTGTTAGGGTTTATCTATTTTCCCGCTTCTTTCACCCAAAGAAGAGGGTGATGAAAACAGCACGAAGTTCTTGTGCAGGACTTTAAGAACAGCACGACGTGTGAGAGTAAAAACCGAATCGAATTCATCAGTCCAAAACCAAACGAAATTTCGAATAATACCGAATAAACCGAACTGAATCCAGATTTTATGCAATCTTTAACCAAAACTAGGAGAGAATCCGCGCGATGCGCCGATTTTATTTTAATTTGAGTTTTAAATAATATATTTTTAAATCTATATTTTGATTATTAATTTTATCTTGTTTTAAAAAAAAATATTTTCTACTTTTTTCTTGATGATCTGTGTAATTTTTTTCATACATTATTTTACGAATCTTTATTGATTTTTCAATTTTCATACTTTTTTCATTTGTCTAAATCATAATATTCTAATATTTTTTTTAAATTTTTTTTTTTATCATTTTGATGATTTATTTTTATGTATAGTTAATTGTACATATGTTAATCTTTATCTATGTTACTTCATGTTTATAAGAAAATTAATTAACTGCCTTTTTCAATTAATCATTTTGAAGATTTCTTATATATATCTTTCATTGAATCCAAGTCTGTTTCCATGTTTTAAAATTTTGTATATTTTTGTATCCATTCTTCTTTGCTATGAGTGGATATTTTTTTTAATTTAAGTTTTAAGTAATATAGTCTTAGATCTTTCATTTGATTATCGATTTTCTCTTTCTTCTTTATAAATTTATATTTCCTACATTTTTTCCTTGATTACCTATGTAAAATCTTGCATTAATATTTTTTTTTTAAATTTTCCATATTCTTTTCGTTCGTCTAAAAATAATATTATAATAATTTTAACTTTACTAAAATTACAATTTTAAGTATTTGTTTATATATATCTTTTACTGAATCCATCTCTTTTTCATGTTTTTAAATTTTGTATATTTTTGTATCCATTTTTTCTCTATTTTTTCGTCTTCTCTCTATTTTTATATAATTTGTTATTTTCTAATTGTTTTATTAAGTATATTTGTATCTTATTATTTTATAGGTTTTAGTTAACTTCTTAACTTATTCAATTTCATAATTTGTTTTTTTCTTCACTTGCATAAAAGTATAATTTCTAACTTTTCTCAATTTAATATTTTGAGGTTTTACTTATATATATATCTTTCATTAAATCCATCTCATTTTTACCTATTTTTAAATTTTGTATATTTTCTTGTATTCATTTTTTGTTCTTTTTTTTTTCATTTTTCGTGTCTTTTGGTTTTATAGGTTGAAGTTAACTTCTTAACTTATACTCTCATAATTTTTTCCTTTTTCATTTGCATTTAAATTAAATTATCTTTATTAATTTGGAAAATTTGAAGATTAAATTCCTTTTAAAAATGGAATGATACATTTTAAATATGATATTTTAGAATATTTATAGGCTTATGATGTTTTAAATTAATTTAGAATTTTATTTAATTTTTATGTTATTTTAATTTTTTAAATAGTTAAATTTAAATTTAATGAATTATATATATTTTAATAGTTGGACTAATATTTATTGGTGTTATTTGATGTTTTTTGTTAAAAAATTATTGAGGTTGACTAATGAGAGGGGGGGGGGGGAAGGCTGATGTGTCAACACTTGAGAGCCCCCTTTTATCTTTTATAGTATAGATGATTGTTTGTGATTTGTGAAAGTGTTATTTGTTTATTTTTTTAATTATTTTTTTTGTGTTGAAAATGTTTTTTATTATTTTCTACACCGTAATAATTGATATTTTATTAAATTCATAACAGAAGACACAATTTAATAAGAAATAAGAAAGTGAAAATTGTTATTGTTTATAATTATGTTTAGTTTATATTTTTTATCATATAAAGTTGGATGCGTTTAGATTAGTATTAACATGATCGCGACACCTGGTAAGTGTATTGATAAAATTTTGACTTGTGTAACGATTATAATATATTAAATAAGTAAAATTTGAATTTATGAATAGTTAAATTTTAATAAATAAATGAGTGTTAATATATTATCAACTAAGAAAAAAAAATAAGTAAATGAGATTAACTTGAATTTAAGAAAAGATAAGCTGAAACACTAATTATTGTTAAATAAATTAACTTGAATGGTTTTTTTTTTTTGATTTTGGGTTTTGTGAATAAAAATTTATTTTTCATTAATTACAATAGATGTTGCATTTAATCTAGTGATTTGGTAAGTTGCAGCTACATATGTTGTTCACTTGTAGCATTTTTATTTTTTTAATTCTATTATTTTTTCTTTTGATTTATTTTGTTAAGTTATTTTTAAAATTGTAGTGTATTAGATCAGCATAGTTTTTTTTATTTCTTTCACTATTATTATAATAAATTTCGCAAACTTTGTCAATGAAAGCACGTATAGCATAATGGATAAAGTTATTGATTTTTATTGTGAAGATTGTGGGTTCGACAGGGGATAAATCCGGTGGGTCGGGAGGGTCGGGAGGGACGGGAGGGTCGGGGGGAGAGACCAACGAGAACAGATCTAGCAGAGGAGGAGCGACCGGCGGTGGATCTGGATCTAGATCTAGAGGAGGAAGGGTTATCGGCGGGACCCTTACCCGAGCAAACATCACCAGAGCCATGGGAGAAAGGAAGAGGGGGAAGAAAGAAGAAGTTCTCGTCGGTGGGCGTGAGGCCTCACCGACGGCGGCGCAGAACTGAGCAAAACCTAATCGCCTATTCTATCGCCTTTTTACAATCGTGTGTAGCTTTTCTCTTACTTGCCAAATATTCTTTTAGCGCTTAACTATTTGTATCCTCTTATTTATCTACACTTATTAAGGGTCTGACTGGTTTAAACACAGCTGTTACGGTTGCGGTGGCAGGAGTTTGCGAAAGTGGGCGATTGCGGTTAACAGCGTTATTAAGCGGATTGTATGACTGGCACATCGGTTAGAAACGGGTGCGTTTGCGGGATATTTACGACTGGTTAACTTGCGGGTGTAATAGCGGTTAAACAATAAATTAACAATATAAACAAATTTTATAACTATAAAAAATATTAAAAACCATATTATTATAAGAAAACTATAAAATTATTAATAAAACATAATTAATTATAAAAATTATTACTTTTATTTCTCAATTTGTTTTACTTTGGATGAAGTTATGATTTTAATAGAAAAATTGTTTTTTTTGGTATGGAGATGTTAGATGAAAAGAATTTTAGTTGTTATATTTACATTAGTGATGAAGAGAAAATTTATCAAAATAGTTAGAGTTTATAGATCTTATACATATAAAATTATGAAAAATTGTTAATAAATATTAGTTAAAAATATCAAATTTATTTATTTATTTGTAATTATAATATTCAAATCTTTTTTTTTAAAAAGTTTCTTATATATATCTTAATTTTAAATAAATTTTGTATTTTTTTAATTTTTAATTTTTTGAATTATCTACATGCAATCGCCCGCAACCGCAAAAGTTAGCTGAAAAGAGCTTTTGATTTTGAGCGATACAAAGCAGTTCGAAGCGGTAAAAAGACATTATGCAGAATGTATATTCTACGGAATTGCAGAATACGTACATTATGCAGAATGTATATTCTATAAAATCGCAGAACATATAGAAAGTGCAGAAGACACGTTCTAAAACTCGTAGATCATAGAAAATCCGCAGAAGACACCTTCTGAATTTCACAGAACATATCGAAAAAGATTTTGTAAATATTTTTTTGTTACGTTTTTGGAATAACAGAAATTTTCTGTTTCCTTAAATAAATATTTTTTACATAAAAACGAAATTTTAAAATAAATTAAAAATTAAATTATCTGATTTTGGGGTAGTTTAGACACAATTTGACATTCAAAAATAAAGGTGTAGATGGACAAGAGTATAAAAAAAATCTTTTATTTTTAATTTTTCCTTTTTTATATTTTAAATTAATATACTTAATCTATAAATTTTAAATATTTAATTTTAACTAAAATTAATTATTTGTATTTTTATTTCCAAAATTCTTTTAACCAAATAAAAACCATATAATCTAAATCGAACAGAAGAAACCAAACCTATTTAGTAGGCCTGGGAATTATAACCGAACCGAATTGGCCGAACCGAACCGAACCGAATTTTTCGGTTCTCGGTTCTAGTTCTGTCTCTTATACACATCTAGATGTGTATAAGAGACAGGAATTATACCGAACCGAAGAACCGAATTACCCGAAAATACCCGAAATATCCGAATTTACCCGATTTTATCCGAATTTAACCGATTTTAACCGAATTTAAACCAAAATTAAAAAATTCGGTTAGTTTCGGTTTTTAAAATTAATAACCGAACTACCCGAGAACCGAACTAACCGAACCGAATTATGTTTCGGTTAGTTTCGGCCAACTTTTCTAAAACCGAACTATCCGAAAAACCGAACTACCCGATCCGAACTACCCGAAATAACCGAACTCGCAGGCCTACAGTATTTAGGCTCAAATCAAAAGGTCCTTAAAAACGACGTCGGTTTTGAACAGAGTAAAGGAAAAAAAAAAGAGGGTTTCGAGTGAAGATATCTTCTTCCTCTGATTCTCGCAGTTCGCCGGTATCTCGCCGCTTAGCTAAAAATAAACGATGGAGGAAGTTGTAGCAGAGCCGCCACCGATTATTCCTCCTGTTGTTGTGGAATACGAAGAGGAGGTTGACGACGATGATGACGACGATCTCTCTCTTTCTTCCGATTCCGATATCGGTGAAGCTCTTGACTGGCTCGACGGTAAAGACGATGACGAGCTCATCGGTGGTGGGTTCTCTCTCCACGCGCGTCGTCCTAATGCCCACGGTGGACATGGAGCTCGCCATAATTCCGGCGCTCTTCAGCCTCTTTCAAACAAAGCCCAGAGGCTTTCTAGTCATGTCCGTGCTTCCCCTTTGGAGGTGACGTTTTCTTCTCCTTTCGAGCTCATATGTTTGTTTTGAATCCGTATTTTGGACATTAGGATTTAAAGTTTGAAACTTTTGTCAAAAGATTGTAATTTGAATAATCTTCTGAGTTTGCTATTAGCCTCTCTGCTCAAAATGCACATTGAGTTTATAGGGTTTATGTATCTGGAGACTGATATGAGTTGATTAGGATTTAAAGTTTGGAAAATTTTGTGAAAAGATTATAATTTGAATAATCCTTTGAGCTTGCTCTTAGTCTCTACTCAAATGCACATTGAGTTTATATGGTTTATGTATCTGGAGACTGATATGAGTTGATTAGGATTTAAAGTTTGGATTTTTTTTGTCAAAGATTATAATTTGAATAATCTTCTGAGCCTTCTCTTGGTCTCTGCTCAAATGCACATTGAGTTTATAGAGTTGATGTATGTGGAGACTGATATGAGTTGATTGCGGATGCAGGGATGGGAAGGCAGAGTTGAAGTCGGAATGTCTAACTCTGTGACGACTTCGATTCGTGGAAGTCTCAGGGATACCGAAATTGGAAGAAGCAGAAACACTGATAAAGCGGATCGGGCAACAGTTGAGCAGGTGAGATTGATTGTTAAAACAATCTGATGTTTTTGTCTAAGCGTTTTCCGCAGTGTGGTACTGATGTTGTTTGTTCTTTCTTCCAGGCTCTTGATCCGAGGACCCGTATGGTTTTGTTTAGAATGCTCAATCGGGGTGTGTTCAATGATGTTAATGGCTGTATTTCGACAGGCAAAGAAGTATGTTACATTCACTACTTGATGGTTTAGGATAGCACCTGTTTGGATTCCTCTGTTTACAGCGTTTCTCTTATTATCTTTCAGGCTAATGTTTATCATGCCACTAAGTCTGATGGTGCGGAACTTGCAATAAAAGTGTACAAGACATCCGTTCTGGTTTTCAAGTGAGCTAATACAGGAATACATGTTCTTTTAATCTTTTTGGCTGAAAAGTTTTGGCTTTGATGATTTTGTTGTTGACTCTCAAAACTCTGTTTTTGAACTTTGATGATTTCAGGGATCGAGATCGATATGTACAAGGAGATTACCGTTTTAGACATGGTTACTGTCGCCACAATCCCCGGAAGATGGTGAAGACATGGGCTGAAAAGGAACACAGAAATCTCAAGAGGTAAACCCTACAATTCGTTGTGCCTAAAGTGAAAATTAAAATAAGGAATCTTTGTAGTCCTCTCTGCCTAACTCTTAATACATATGAAACTTGTTTTCTAAGCAGAAGCTGGAGATGTAATTACCTGTTTCGATTTATATGTGACGGTAATTTTGTAAGTCCTTAGTTGTTTATATACATGGTTTCATTGGCAGGCTTCAGGCAGCAGGGATTAGGTGTCCAGTTCCTATCCTTCTACGGCTTCATGTTCTAGTCATGGAGTTTATAGGTTCGCTCTTAATGCATTCTCTGTTGTTTTTGGTCACTGAAGTAATGATGTTTCAAACTTACTAAGATTGTTTTATGTATATATATATATATATATATTTGCAGGAAGGGATGGTTGGGCTGCACCGCGTCTCAAGGATGCTGCATTATCACTGGACAAGTTAAGGGAGACGTATCTAGAGGTATGCGAGTGGTTTATATTTCTCATTTAGAGGTTCATTGAGTGTCTTATTGTAATACTTTACTTGTACAGCCACGATGAATCTCTTATGGTCTTATTGCGCTATCATATTTGCGAACCCACTGACATTTTTTGGTTTTGCTTTTCAGTTGATAATTCAAATGCGAGTATTGTATCAGAAGTGCAAATTGGTGCATGGAGATCTCAGTGAGTATAACATACTTTATTTTGAGGTGAGTTTTTGAGTTATTTTGTTCTTAAGGGACCTCTCACATGGCTCACATATTTGAAAATAAAGCCAAATTAAAGATATTGATATTATCTTGACTTTTGTTAGGGGCACCTTTATATAATTGATGTTTCACAATCTGTGGATCTGGACCATCCTCTTGCCCTCAATTTTCTACGGGAAGATTGTGACCACGTCTCAGTAAGTGCTTAAGACTGTTTTAACAATGCTTGATTTGACTGGAAAAAATGGTTTCTTATGGATTATTTTTCGACGCAGGATTTTTACAGAAAACATGGTGTAGCCGTTATGACTATACGGGAGCTATTTGACTTCATTGTTGACCCGTCGATTTCAGACGAAACTGTTGATAGCTATTTGGAAGAAGTATGTAAAAAATACCTTTAAACAGAGGCTGCTTCAGGTTTAGAAGCTGTAACGTTTTTGGTGAAATTGATCAAGTGTGTGTGATAATGGCAGGTCCAACGCAAAGTTATAGAGCGAGGAGAGATATCCGTAGAAGATGAAATCGCTGATTCGGTATTCATGAAGGTTAGTGAAGAATCTAGTCTCTATAGAAGTGATGATGTCTAAGACCTGTTATGAATCAATGTGTCTCATTGGTTTGTTATGATGATCAGTCGTACATACCGAAATCTCTGGACGCTGTGAAGAACCCGGAGGCTGATGTAGAGAAGATAACGAGCGGGCAGGACACGGGGGATATGTTGTACCAAACAATAACAGGGCTTAAGGATGCTCTTCCTAAAGTAGATGAGCAGCAAATAAAAGTGGATGTTGAAGAGGCAAAAGAGGAAGAAGAAGAAGAGAGTGAAGGAGAAGGAGAAGAGGAAAGTGAAAGTGAAGAAGAGTTGGGTCCTGAAGACAAGAAAGCCGCAAGGAAAGATCACAAGAAGAAAGTGAAAGAGGAGAAGAGAGAGGCTAGGAAGAACAAAACACCCAAATCTATCAAGAAGAGAAAGAAGAAAATCTCTAAACCACATAAGACCCGTTGATTTCTCTTTTTTCAAGATTGTTCTACCTTTTGATTTTGCCAAATTTTGTTATACAAACAAAGATTTTCACAATCTCAAGAAAAACCTATTTAGAAAACGTTGATTATAGATGAAAACATATTACCTCTTCTCCAATGTCGAATAATACCCATAAGGAAAGGCGTTTGACGGATGTGATTGATTCGAAGAGCTTCTCGAGATATTCCTCAACTACGATATCTGCCTCTTCCATCTTAGGGGCATGCAGGACCAAATAGGAGGACCTTTATTTAAGTAAGTCAAGAACATGACCAAATAGATCTTCAAGAACAGGGCAATATGATAGAAGCAGTCGAAGACAATCTTTATATTTGGCCAGTAATTCATCTGATAATCCACTGATTCTGTCCATGGCTTTAACAAGAATTCAAGAAAACACCTTAATTTGTGCTTTGAAAACAGAGTTGTTCATTGTTCATTTACAGAGAAACACAAACATTGGCTAAAAACAAAGTAAAAGAGAAACACAGAAAAACAGAGTAAACGGAAACAATAACTGAAATTAAGACACTGATAAATGGGTTGCCTTCTCCCCAAGTTTCTTTCTCTACAGTCCATATGGTTTGGTTGCTTCATTTACTTTTTTTTTCCAAAGACTCTTCAACTTGGGTTTACAAAGGCTACACAAACAAAAATATACTTAAATTCATTCATCCAGAAAATTCTATTATAATGTATTCGGAAGATTACCTCTCTAATGTGATGTGGTGCTTTTGCTTCTGCGTTTGTTTCGGCCAGAAGGACTCGTGAACCACTCTGGTTTGTATGAAACCAGCATGTATCCAACCGTCAATCCAAGCGCAATACCAGGTACAAATCCTGTTGCCGCTGCAATCCAACTGAACACCTCTTCATCTTCTTCTTCTGGCTCCGCCGTTTCAGAAGGTTGTGATGAGGGCGTGTGGATATCTCTGCAAACTTCTTCAAGAGCAGGGCTGAAAAGTCCTGAGTTGTCTTCGAAGGAGGAGCAAGGCTGCCTTCGAAACTGTGTGCCTCCTGGTACTAGCCCTGCAAGCTGGTTATGGGAGAAGTTCATGTACGAAAGGAATGAGAGATTCCCTAGCTCTTGTGGAATTTCTCCAGAAAGCTTGTTTTGGGAAAGGTCTAGTGACTCGAGAGCTGTCAGGTTCCCCATAGAAGATGGAATGTGGCCAGTGAAAGCATTGCTTGACAAGTTGAGCACGTGAAGCTCTTTCAATAGGCCGATGGACTTTGGAATCTCTCCTGCAAGCCTGTTTCCAGATAAGTCGAGTGCTGTGTAGATTTTAAGGATACGTACCAGCTCCATCTCTATTCCTTTAATCATCAAAACTATTGAATCTTGGTAATAGCCTCCTCCCATGTAATTAACAGTCGACCGATCTTCATCTGTCCCAAGTGATGACATTTTGCTCCAACTCACAAAACAATTCGATGGTAAACTTCCATTGAAATGATTATGTGAGATGTCGATGATTTTCAGCTGAAGGAACGAGGCTTGATGTACCGGTCCATGGAATGCATTGGAGCGTAAGACAAGAACTTGCAGGTTTTGTAGAGAACGCAACCAGAACGGAAACGTGTCGTTGATTCTGTTGCTTTCCACATTCAGAACTTCAAGAGCGGAGAAATGGATCAAAGATCTTGGAAGCTCTCCCACCAGTTGGTTGTGACCGACGTCAAGCGACCTTAGACTACCAAATACATTCTGAGGAAGACCTCCACTAAGACGGTTCTGACGAAGGTTCAGAACTGAAAGATTACTCTTGAGATTTGCCATACAAAGAGGGATTGAACCATTGAAGTTGTTGTTTGATAAATCGAGAGTGCTTAGAGAAGGCAACTCGCATATGAGAGAAGGAATCTTTCCTGTGAAGTTGTTTTTGGAGCCAAACAAGTGTTCCAGGGTAGAGGATAGTCCATGTTTCGTTGATCTTTCGAACCCGATGAAAGTGTTGTTGGAAAGATTCACGTAATACAGATTTGGCAGCGTCCATAACCAGCCAGGCACTTGACCTTTGATATTGTTGTTGGAAATGTCTAGAATCCTCATGAACTGCTGACTTCTTAGAAACTCTGGAAGTTCGGTAATACCGCAGCCTGACAATTTTAAATCTCTTATCATTTGCGAAGGATGATCTGAAACTGAAATTCTGTCTGTGGCTAAAACATTGTTGCCTGAGAGATCCAATCTACCGAGCGTCTTGGAACATGATAAGATTGCATTCAAGTCGAACGTAGTGGTGGTGTTCAAATGGGAGAGGTCATGACCGTAAAGCAAGTTGAGATGGGAGAAGATACTGAAGTCAACGGGGCCTTGGGTGCTGCAATGGGAAAGGTCAAGCTCTTGAAGATTGACTAGTTTGGAAATGGATTTAGGGATTGGCCCTCTGAAGTTGTTACCGCCAAGGTGTAACACTTCTAGCTTAGATGGTGAAGATATATTCCCAAACTCAAGAGTGCCGGTGAGTTGGTTATCTGACAAATCAATATATGCCAAAGAAGGAATGGTGAAGAGAGAAGAAGGAAGGGTTCCAACAAAAGTGTTGCCTCTTACGTAGAAAAACTCCAAGTTGGAGAGTGAGCTAATGTTTGGAGGAAGCGTTCCTGTGACTTGATTGGCGTCTAAATTTAACTCGGTCAACTTCGTCAAATTTAGCAGTGCAACAGGAAAGTTACCGCTAAGCTTATTGGCGTCTAAATTTAAGCTGATCAACTGTTTCAAACTGCCAAATGAAGATGGAATTTCGCCATCGAAACTGTTATCACTGAGGTCAAGAAATTCGAGATGAGAGAGCTTTCTAATCGAAGATGGAATCTGACCCGAAAACTGATTTTCAGCAAGGATGAGAGAGGTGAGTTGTGAAAGGTTTCCAATTGAAGATGGAGCATGACCCGAAAACTGATTAGCGGAAAGGGCGAGAGAGGTGAGACGTGAAAGATTTTCAATCGAAGACGGAATCTGACCCGAAAATTGATTACCATAAAGATGGAGAAACGTGAGATGTGTAAGATTTCCAATTGAAGACGGAATCTGGCCAGAAAGATGATTACGAGAAATGTTGAGAGAGGTGAGACGGGAAAGTTTTCCAATGGAGAATGGGATTTGGCCATATAAATCATTATTTGAAATGTCTAGGGTTGTTAGAAAACGAATGCTTTTAAAGGTATTCGAATGAAACCTGCCATGGAGGCAGCTGCAACTGAGGTCTAGCTCGATCACTTCCCCGGACTTGGCATCACATTTGATACCATCCCAATAACAACAATCACTGTTATTCGCCCATGACTCTGTCTTCGGATAAGGTCTTACAGCGATACCATTAATATAACACTGAGAAGAAGGCTTCCGAGTCTCAAACTCGTTCTTGAACTCGACAAGTGCATCCCTCTGTTCCGGACGACACAAATGTCTAGTAGGAGTCGCAAACACGTCTGGAAAATTGGAAATCAACAAGAAGAGAAAATAAAAAGTAATATGAATGGTACTCATCGAGTTCCAAAGCCTTTCGTTCTTATCGATGATGAAGAAGCGAAAAATGGAATTGTGATGGTAACATGGTTTTATGCCCATCTCTTTATAAACATATATACATCTCGACTCGAAGAGAGTAAAATGTCTTTGTGTTGAATAGTCAATTTTTCACACATTATGGTCCAACCAAATTTAAATAATAATGACAAACAGTCGTAATGAAAAGGAAATTAGATGATAAATGACATTACAAAAGAAAAATAAAAAAAAGTCAGAAGAGACTGCTGTGACAGTTAGAGATAACCAAGAAAAATAATTCAAGAAGAGATCATTATTTCCTAAAACAAACTTGTAGAGTTTAGTGGAGGCTCGATTTTTTCTCCGTAGAAGGAATCAGAAGATAAAATCAGAAAAGCTTGGAGAAGTGAGAAACCACTTGTCGACACTGTGTATAGCCACTTCGCCTATTGATCGTAGAGAATGTGGAAGACGAAGACGTGGCTTCTTCTAAGTGGGTTAGCAAATGGTTTTAAATCCCAAAACTAAATTCTTATTGATCTAAAACTACAGTGTGCCTGGGCCTAGGCCGACCGACATTCATGTAAAACTCTTTCTTAATTTTAAGCAGTTTAATCCATTAACTTTTTAAGAATGTTATCCATAAACATAAATATACAGACAATTTACAGTATTTGTTTAAAATGAACGATATAAACTGATCTAACGTAGCTTAACCTAGTGCGGGGATGCAAAGTTTTCGATTTTGGTTTTTTAGTTTGAAGTTTTGGTGTGTAAAAGGTAGATTTTCCATCGTTATTTCGAATTGTATAGTTAATCGTTGTTCTCGGGCTCTTTCTTCACGATGGTTTCTCCTAGCATTGGTTCTCCTCCGTCTTCGGCTGTAGATCCTTTGGCTGCGACTTCTAAGCATAGTAGTGTCGCGTCTACTTCTCTTCTCCGTCTTTCTTGGTGTTTTTTAGAATCTCCTGGTTTTCAGGCTTATTGGTAGTTGATGGTGTAATCTTTGATTTCTAGTCTCGTTAAGGATATCAAGGTTTTTCCGCCGACTTTTGTTTTGTTTCCTGTATCATATAATGTATCTTATCTTGTTATGAATGAAATTCAAATGAAAAAAAAAACGGATTAATGTATATAGAATTACACATTTTTCAATCTGACATGATTGAATCATCATTATTAATTGAAACTCCAATAAATTTAGGAAGATGTATTCAGTTTAGCATTTGGAGATTTGTATTAAAATGACAGATTTTATATTATTCAAACTTTAATTTTGTAAAGTTTTTAAAAATCTTATGTTATTAAACTAATGATTTATAAGTTTATCTTCAAATCCATTGTTATTAGAGCATCTCCAAGAGATACTTTATAACCTCAAATATAAGGTTTGTTGCACTCCAAGAGAAACCTCAAAATCTCAAATTTGAGGTTTCACCTTTTTTATTTGCATTTCATTCCTTATAATTATATACTATATAAATATGTATATTTTAGTTTTGTTGTTTATCACTTTAGTCCATACAATTTAAGTATTTCATATATATATTTATAAATTTAATTTTTGTATAAAGATTCAATAAAAATCTTAAAATGAATTTAGAAGAAATATTATACATCATTATAAATATTTTTTATTACACAACAACAATATTACATAAAGAAAATTTAATACAAAATAAAGTAATACAAGAAAATAAATTACATAAACATATAAATATTATACAAATTGAAATACTACAATAATACTAATATTCATGTAACTTTGATCCCGAACTTCGAAGGTCATCAAAAAATTGTCCATAAAAATTTGGTGTAGTCGAAGGTGGTTGTTGTTGTTCTTGTTTTTGAGTTCTTTTTTGTATGATTCTTGCTTGTTCAGATCGAAGAAACTCACGAGTACTACTATCCAAGATAGTGTCTAAATTTGTTAACAATATTTTATTTTCCTCTTGCATTTCTTTTAGGGCTAATTTTTTTGCTTGATTTTGCATACGTAATTGAGCAATCTCATAACTCTTGGCTCTAGTTGTTGCATTTTCTTTTAAGAAATCAAGGAGTTGATCATTTGATGAAACCAAATTGTCAGCAGAAGAATTATTACCTTCGGCAATCTTCCTCTTGAGTTTTGCTTTCTTCGATCCAATGGGACGATGTGATGAGTTTGATCCACCATCATCACTACTTAAATTGATTGAAAATGAAGACATTCCCAGAGATTGTGATGTTGGAGAGCTGGCGATATCGCTTCTAGTATTAGGAGTATCAAAAATACTGATGTTGGCATTATCTGTAAACTTTGGGATATCCTTCATCAAAACCCACACGTGGTCAAACTTAAAACCTTTTTTTAGTTTTGGATCTTGTACCAATAGTTTTTTTGCTTTTTCCATCTGCATAGTTTTGGAACATAAAACTTTGTTAACTTTTTTGTGACAGCAAAAAAAAAAGCTTTGTTAACTATATCAACCAAAATCATATATAAATGGAGTAAAAAAACAAGTATACTTACAATGTCAAATTCGGACGCACCACTTGGATGCATCTTCTCCACTTGGGCTATGCAACTCTTCAAATTCCTAACAGCATATGTAATAGTATTCATCCTACCCTGTAAGGATCGAGTGCTTCTAATTTCCCAACCCTCATTTTTTTTTTCGGTGTAACTTTTATTTATTTTTTCCCATAATTTCCCCAAAGATTGGTTATTACTACCAATTGGATCTTGTGATATTTCTAGATATACGCTACATAACAACTCATCTTCATATTGACTGAATGATGAGCCTCTATTTTTATCCATATTTTTACTTTAGAAAACAAGAAGTTGGTTGAAGTGTGATTTTTTCATTGATTGAAGACTATTATTTATACACATAGTGGGTGGTGAATAAGATTTTAATCCAACGGTTGATGACTTAAGTGGTTGTGTAGGTGAGTTGTGGTTGGGTAAGTGATTGTAACTACCAACGAAATAAAACATGTGTTATATGTGTGGAGTGAATAAGTTGTAAAATTTATATGAGTGAGTGAGTGAGTGGGTAAGTGGTTGGGTAAGTGGTTGTACCTACCCCTGAAATAAAACATGTGTTATATGTGTGGAGTGAATAAGTTGTAAAATTTATATCTATAAAAATACACATATGCATGATAGAAAAATATCACAACATTACCCAAAAAATGAATTTTAATTTTGGAGGCCCATCTTCTTTTCAAAGTTCATCTTCCTCTTCCGGCTCATTTGAGTTTGATGAATGGTTGATAGATGATATTGCAGCCATGGATAGAGATGAAAAAATTGCAGTCAATATGATTGTTAACAACAACCGCCTTATCCACCAACTCACTCAACAAAGCGATCAAGTAAGTCATCGAGGCTCTGTTCCCGGTCACGCAATTATACACCGTGATAGAGAAAATGCTCATTGTAATTTGTTCAATGATTACTTTTCTAATAATCCTGTGTATGGTGAAAGAGAGTTCCATCGTCGGTTCCGAATGTCACAAAGGTTATTTCTTCACATTGTTGATGCTGTTAAACAACATGACAACTACTTCAATCAACGACATGCTGCATCTGGTAGAATGGGCTTATCAACCCTGCAAAAGGTAGCTGCTGCTATTCGGATTTTGGCGTATGGTATGCCTGCTGATGCCACAGACGAATACATCAAAATAGGAGAGTCTACAGCAATTGAATGCATGAAGAGATTTTGTCGTGCAATCGTAGAAGTGTTTTCGGAGCGGTATCTCAGGTCACCAACATCAGAAGAAGTTGCCAGGCTTCTCAATATCGGCCAACAGCGTGGATTTCCTGGAATGCTCGACAGTCTAGATTGTATGCATTGGAAGTGGAAAAATTGTCCAACCGCATGGGCAGGACAATTTGCAGGTCGTAGTGGATCACCCACAATCATTCTCGAAGCAGTTGCAGATTACGATCTATGGATATGGCATGCATTGAGCAGCTAATCGAATTCGTAGTCTCTAGACAAGTGAAGAAGCTAGTTATTGATTTCTCAAACCCTTATTGGAGAACTACTTATGATGCATCGTTTCTTGACGTTGTTATTTAATTGTCGCATGCATTTATGGTATAGAAGCCCTAGAATCATTCTATATTTACGCATGCGTGTTTGATCCTTCGAGATTCACAATCCCGAAACTACTAAGAACCCTATGTATTGGTTGGATCAGTCTCAAAAAGGTCGAATATTTGCTGACAACAAAGACTCGACCTTTTTGAGACTTATCCAACCAATACATAGGCTCATTAGCAGTTATGGGTTTGTGAATCTTGAAGGGACAAACCCGCATGGGTAAACATACAATGACTCTAGGGTTCTTAGACCGTTAATGCATGCAGGAAATTCAATAACAATGTTAAGAAACGATACATCATTAGTAGTTAACCAAGAAAGATTTGAGAAATCAAGAACTAGTCTCTACACTTGTCTAGAGACTGTGAATACGATCATGTACTCCATATCTGCCAAAAATCTCATTGGATTGCAGAGATGAATCTCGAAACTTTCAATGATTTGACCTTAAAATCTAGACACTCATTGATGCATGTAAGGAACAAATGAAATCCTAATGGTGGTTGTTAGAAGAATAAGTTGGATGGAGCCGAATTATGTTTTTTCATTAAAAAATTTGAGCGTGTTCTTATACGTTTTTAAAGAGTACCACTGTCTTGAGGAATTGATCTTGTTTCCTAGGATCCAGTAAAATTTAGATAAATGAAAATTCTCTTTAAATTATGGATCCAATTCATCAGGCACGGAGGCCACCTGACTCTAGACTCCTAGTATATGGTAGTGTAGCCACATTGTTGAATACGAGATGACTTAAGGACTGAGTGGTCAATAGGAATTGAGAGGCCAACTTCCCTGGTTTCATACTTGTGCCATTCATTTGGAGTAGGCAAGGCTAGGAAGGAGTGATCCACATCGGGCATGGCATTGATAACAAAGCATCCAACAATTAGACAACCCCGGAAACCCAATCATTGTATCAAGGGAATCAAGCCATGTATTTATTCCATTAGGCGAGATGAAGTAGCTCAACATTTGTGATTTTCACACCAATCGACAATAAGAACATATTCAAACTCATGCCCATACGTCTTACAATTCTATGATCATGCATTTAATGCCTTATGTTTGCATGTGAAATAGGTAAAAATGATAACTCACGGTGCATAGGGAAGAACAGTGGTTTAGGGAATAGCCACATCGCGCCTGATCCGCTGCTTATGTATCGTACACTGATGCGAACAGAGATACGAAAAAGTCTTGTCGAGCAGCTAGCGAATGCAGCCAATGAAAATAGAGGAGAAAGAAGTCGAGTACTTGGTACATAACCCATTCAACGAATTCGACATCCGACTCAACAACCCACAACCATGAATCCGGCCCGGTATACTAACCCGAGTTAGGTAAAACTCTATAAATACCTCCTTTTCTACAGTGGAAAAGGGGTTGGGGGGGGGGGAGTGTGGGGGGGGGAGGGGGTTCCCATATTTTTACTCTCATTCAGTTTGCCTTACTTCTCTAAACACTATGTCTTTCACTTCCTCCTGAGACTTCGTTCCGACCATTCTCTGGCCATTCCTTGACCGAAATTCTCACCACCAAACTTTTATTTTATTTTTCTTCATACTAAAAATTCCACCACTCAAAATGTAATTGTGGCTCCATCCTACCTTCGGACCCAGTTATGCACTATTCCTTCTCTTGTTTTTCGATTCTCTTTCCGGTTACCGACACACTCCTTTTTGGTCTTTCTTTACTTATATTCTGACTTAAGCGCCATATAGCCAATTGAAAGCACCCCACCATTGTGTTTTATGGGCTCTATAAAAATGTTTTTTAGGCGATTTGTTCTCGAGAGATCGAAGAAATCCTTAAACACTACTCAAGTACAATATTTTGTATATATATAACATTTAAACAAGAAATTTTAACAATAAATCAATTTCTTGAAATACATGACACAAAATTATCTATCAAGTGATTTATACCAAAATTTATTATATGTTTCATATGTTAACATCTACCGTCATTAACCGCCACCAGTTCGAAGAGGATATGATTGTAGACAGACGTTAGAGACACATGTTAATCTATTACTATTACTATACCATCAGTGTAAATAACGTATATATAGATATATATATATATATATATGTATATATACATGTGTATGTGTATGTCAGTCAAAATTTAGTTTGGTAATCACAAAATTCTAATATGCGTGAACAAAAAATGGTTAAAAAAAAACTCTTTAAAAAAAAAATACTCTTTACAAAAATCTGTAAAGGAAAAATGAAAAATTGTAGAAACATAAAAATATATTAATACTGTAGTTGGATTAATGAACGTACTTCATTATCTTCCATGAGAAAGCATCAAGTTCGTTTCAAGATCACACGAACTTTTTATCACCAAACCCCCATTGTACATTAAAAATGTGTGATTTATGCTTTTTGGGGTCGAAGTATCACACAATTTACGAGATTTCATGCACCTATTGCAATTGCAAATGTGATTAGCATTATTATTATTATTTTTTGTCTCAGCAAAGGTTTTGTTAAACATGGGGGTGAAATACATACTGGCATCAACAATATATTCGCGCTGATTTGAGAGATTTGTTCGTTTTACTGTCGTCAACAAAAAAAAAACAATAAAAAAAATAGCAGACTATTAAAATTTAAAACATTTGGAAATCTAGATGGCTTGAAAAAAAACCTAACCTGATACCATCGATATAAACCATTGATAACAATATAAAAATATGGTTTTATCGCTATCGTTGTCTTTTATCGCCGCCAATGATACCTTTCTATAAGATCCAGATTCGAAGAGATTAGCCAACTATATGATACTAGAGATCAACCCGCGCATTGCGCGGTTTTATTTAATTTAAATTTGTATATTATAATTTCATATATTTAGATTATTATTATGTTTATCTTTATTTTATATTTGGTTTTGTTTTGTTTTTGTTTTTATTTTAGATGTTGTTTTAATTTTATACTATCCTAAAATATGTACACATATTATTATGAAGTTCTTTTCTTAACATAAATTGTGATGTGTTAATTGTTAAAAAAATTTCTTCTATACTTATATGCTGTTGTAAGTATATATGTCTCCCCACTCAATATATCTATTTAATTTTTTTTATGTCCATTATTTCTAGCAAGATCAACAAATTGAATTCACCATCAAACCTAGTTTGGAAATTTTGGGACATGTTTCTTGTTCCGTCCCGTACCCATCCTGAATTTTCCAGCTATTCTCAATCCCGTTCAAAATAACTATATGTTTGGGATCATTTATTTTATTCAAACGGGTACGGAAAGAGTACGTGAGAGGAAATAATATGAGATCACATACCCAAATTATACATTTAAAAAAAAAATTAAATTTGAAAACTGTATATATTTTCTCGAATTTTTTCGAAATGATCCGAATTTTCCTGAAATTTTCCAACTTATTACGAATTTTCCATAATTTTCCCAAAATTATCCGAAATATGTAAGTTGATCTTTGCCCAAATTATTGAAATTTTGGAAACATATTTTAGGTTAAAAATTCCCCGAATCGATCCCATAACCCAAAAATTCCGCCCGTTCTTATCGGATTCTCTTTTGAGAATTGTTTTCCAATTTTAATATTATTCATTCCCGTCCTGTACCCATAAATTCTCGTCCTAAAACCTGAAATTTCCAGTGCTAATTGCATCCACTCTTTTTATTTCTTATTCAAAATAACACTTTATCAATTTTTATTCCAAAAAGCATTTCTAATTTTTTTTTGTTTGTAGAATAATTTTTTTTTTTTTTTTAAATTTGGTTCCTGTTTGTTTTCTTAATTTTAAATAATATTTTTAGGTTTTTTTAATCTCAAAATATGTAAACCTATTGTGAAATTCTTTTCTTAATATAAATGGTCATATGTTAATTTAAAAAAAAACTTTTTCTTATATTTATACGCTATTGTAAGTATATATCTGTCTCCAAATATATATTCAATTGGTTTCTCTTTTTTTCAGTCGCTTATTTTCAGCGATATGAAGAAAGTTATTTCACCATTGATCTAAATCACTCTCTTTGTTTTTTTTATCTGAAATAGCATTATGATTTTTTTTTTGTAGAGAATTTATAGTTTTTGTGTTTTTTAGAATAAGTATGTTTTTATTTTTAAATTAATGTGTGAAAGCCCAAAAATATATTTACTCAGAATATATAAAAGCCCATTTAAAAAATAAAATATTGCTGATGTGGATGGCTTAGATGGAGAGAGGTTTGTCTAATTATATATACTAGGTGATAACCCGCGCCTTGCGCAGGATGAAAAATCAATAAGAAATTTTATTAAAAATGATTTTGAAATTGTTTAAAATAAAAATAACTTAATGAGATATATATATATATATATATATATGAATAATATGTATGGATGTCTATTAAATTAAGTTTTTACTTTTACAATTATTTTTAATCATTTATGTTCTTTTTATAATGATTTTTGAACTATCTACACATTCTCATTTTCAATGTGCGACTTTTTAAAACACTCATATTTTTAAATCATTTAAGTAACTTATATTAATTTAAAAATTCGAATTAGAACACATGTATTAAAAAATATATTGTTTTTTTTACTATATGGATGTTGTGATGATTTTTTTTTTTTACAAAACTAAGTTTAAACAAAAATAAGAAAAGAAATATGGTGTTTGAAAAAAAAATTAGTATGATATACTTTTGGTAAGAAATAGAAAGAAAGATAATATCTTCATAAATTAAATGATGTTTTCTTCATAAAGAAAGAAAATATTTGTAATATTATTTGTTTTTACATATTAAACTATTTTTAATATTTTGACTTTTTGATATAATATTTTAACTTGATGTAGAGTTTAAATATTTATATTATTTGGTTAATTTATATGGTTCTATTAACAAACCATAATAAACCAAAAAAATATTTATAAATATGGATGGCTATTAAATAAATCTTCTTGCTTTTCCAGTTTTTTTTATCATTTATGTTCTTTTTATAATGATTTTTCAACCATCTACACATCCTCATTTGCAATGTGAGACTTTTTAAAACATACTCATATTATTAAGGAGGAATTGCTAAAAATAACCTAAAACTTGATTCTTTCTCCAAAACTAGACCCCCTTATTGCATGTTTGGCAAAAGTAACCCACAGGGGTAGTGAAATTACAACCCTCACCCTTATGACCAAACAAAAAACGTTCGCGATAATGACGATTTTACCCTAGAGAAGTCTACTACGAGAGAGTAGACTTCCCGAGTAGACTTCTTGACCTCTCCAAGAAGTGTACTTTCTTCTAAAGTAGACTTCTCGATTAGACTTCCAAAGTAAACTTATCACTTGTAACTTATACTGTAGAGTAGACTTCTCTCAAATAATTTCCTTAAAATTAATTAAAAAAATTATAAAAATTAATGTTATAAAAAAACTTTGATAAATAACCAAAACATATGAATTTTCCATCTATTAAAAATAAAATTTCAAAAAAATGAATCAATTTAAATCAACATAGCCAAATTAGGTTAGAAACTAATACATATAGAAAAGTCTACTAGAGAAGTTTACTAAATCACTAAATCTCAAATTTTAATAATAAAATTAAAAAAAAATAATTTGGTAAAAAAAATTATGAACACAATTAAAACATAGACAATTGGCATATATATAAAATAAAATTTCATGAATATGAATCAATTTATAAGTTTCATGTGTATTCAATTTAAAAGGGTTAGGGTTAAGGTTTAAAGTATAGGGTATAAGGGTGTAATTGTTAGGGTAAGAAATATTTTTATATGAATTCATAATTAGGTTAGAAACCAATACATCTAGAGAAGTGTACTAGAGAAGTCTACTAAATCATTAAATCTTAAATTTTATTAATAAAAATTATAAAAAATAATTTGATAAAAATTATTATGAACAAAATTAAACATAGACAATTGGCATCTATATAAAATAAAATTTCATGAATAAAATCAATTTATAAGTTTCATGAGTATATAGTTTAAAAGGGTTAGGGTTGAGTTTTAAAGTATAAGGTATAAGGGAGTAATTGTTAGGGTAAGAAAAAATTATATAAGAATTCATAGTTTATGGTTTGGTTGATGATTTAGCGTTGATATCTTTGTTATTTTAACTGTAATTTGTGAATATGTTAAGTAAATTAATGTTTTGATATAAGTTTTAATCAAAAATATTTTATTTAGGGTTTAGGGTAAGTAGACTTCTCGAGTCGACTTCTCTCGAAAAGAATTATAATACACAGTAGACTTCCCTAGTAGACTTCTCGAGTAGACTTCTCGAGTAGACTTCATAAAATACAGCGGGAAATCGAAATTATTTAACAAATTGGGCGGGAACTTTAATAAATTGGGCGGGAACTTTAACAAATTGGGCGGGAACTCAAATTTACCGGTTAAGTAGACTTCTCTCGAATACATTTATATTACACAGTAGACTTCTCGAGTAGACTTCTCGAGTAGACTTCCAAAGTAGACTTCTCTCAAGTAGACTTATTAGTCATAGTAGACTTCTCTAGCAGACTTCTCGAGTATACTTGCAAAGTAGACTTCTCTCGAATAGACTTATACCACACATCAGACTTCTTGAGTAGACTTCTCGAGTAGACTTCTCTCGAAAATTTTCCTAAATATATATATAGAGTTTAACCTAATTGTGTTAAAAATAAAGTGCCTCTCTCTCTGTCTAAAATAACGCATCTCTCTCCTCTCCCTCCTCTCTGGCCATGAATCTCTTCTCCTTCATTTCTTGTTGTCATTCTCATCTCTATCATCTCTATCTCACCTTCAATCTCGTCTTTGTTTTTGTGAGATTTGAGGATCAGACTGTGATTTATGATCTTAATCTGATGATTTTGCCTATGTCTATTGAATCCTTTCTCTCATGTGCTAATCTTCTTCGTTTGTGATTTGTCTGTTAGCAGGGACACAGGTTCGAGCTCAAGTGGTGTAACAGCTAAAGAATGGAAAGAGCAAAGGAAGAGAGAGGAGGCTTTACATGCTAGTAGCCTTCAAGTGCCTCGAAGGTGTGTGGTATTTTATACATATCTCTTTTGCATCTTTTCAGTATCTTCATGAGTATTATTATAATGTCTCTTTCACTTTTAATGATCTTCTCTTCTTTTTTTTACTACTCAGACCTCCTTGGACACCTAAAATGAATGTGGAACAGCTTGATGTTAATGAAAAACAAGCTTTTCTCACTTGGCGCCGGAAACTTGTGAGGTTGGTTCTGTTTTATCTCGTTTAAAAGGATCTATTATATTATTAGTCATTCGTCTTCATAGTGTTGACAATAAACAAGATAAATATATGTTGCTAGATGGATTGTTGCTGGTAGTAGTATGTGCGATTGCTCATGTGCAAGTGTTCAAACATTTCATTAAGCTTCTATGAAATATTTATTAAAAAAAAGAAGGATAAATGCTCACCAGCTAGCGACTATGTTTACCCCAAATGTTACTATGATATAACTGGCTCTGAGGTATGGAGTTGATATGTATTAATCTCAAATTAACACTTGAGAAAGCTGAAGTATTTTGGGAACTCATGTATGTTCGTTGTGTGTTCAAGATATTTGTTTCAAAGAAAAGGTTGATGGAGTTTGGGATAGGGTACTAATTTAGTTAAGTACTACATTTTGTTGTTGATAGAAAAGTATCCATTTTCACATTTTGAAGATACGAAAATGTTATAGCTCACTCAAGTATTATTTTGTTGTTATTTTAGATGCATGATTTGATTTCATTATGTGCAATTTTCCTTGGGACCTTGTTTTATACACTTATGCATGCCTACTTGTTCTGTTTCATTCATTCAGCCTCGAGGAAAATGAAAAACTTGTGTTGACAACATTCGAGAAGAACCTTGACATCTGGAGACAGCTTTGGCAAGTGCTTGAACGAAGTGATTTGGTATGTCATTCTGTCCTGGATTTTTTTTTCTCTCTTAGGAGTCATTTGAATGGGTTAAGTTAATTTCAAAATATGATTGGCTCTTTTTACTTCTCTTTCAGATTGTTATGGTTGTTGATGCTAGAGATCCTCTGTTTTACCGTTGCCCTGATGTTGAACCGAAACAGTAGAAGGTTCACAGTCTGAGGAGAAAGGTGAAGATGGTCGTGGTCGTGGTCTTGGTCTTGATAAAGTTCTAGATGATCTGAGCTCGTTTGATCTTGCAAATGGGCTTGGTTTTTCCAAGAAGAAACAAGTGGAGTCGCATAAACAGCACAAGAAGCCACCGAGGAAAAACTGATCGGTTTTGATGTATCAATTGATCAACAAATGCTAGAAAAATATGAAACAATGTTGTGTGTTTTTGCATGAAGTGTCTTTTACCAGATTATCACGAGACTTTTTTCTTATCTAAAATTGTTTGTTAAATGTTGTGTGTTTTTGCAAATATGAAATATATCGAGAATTTTTCAGCTCGATGCTGGTCATGAAAAGTCCTTGTGCCATTAGAATTCTCTAGTAGACTTCTCGAGTAGACTTCTAAAGTAGACTTCTCTCGAATAGACTTATACTACATAGCAGACTTCTTGAGTAGACTTCTCGAGTAGACTTCTCTCGATAATTTAACTCATTTACATATTTTTAATAAAAGGTGTGAACTTTCGATAAACTAAACTCCAGAGATAAGACAGCAAAAGAAAATATCTAAGACCACAAAAGATTAAAGAAAACCACCAGAAAACCCAATTTTGAAAACACAAATAGAGAGAAATGAGTACGTAATGTCTTAAAAGAGGTTCCTACAATCAAACTGAAACAAAAGTACTTAAACTGAAACAAAAATACTTCAACTTCTTACTCATGTTTTTCCAGTACACTTCTCCAATATACTTCATTAGTAGACTTCTTACTCAGACTTTTTTCTTAACACCTTATTCACTACTAATATGATAAATACCTAATAATAGAAGAAAATTAATTAAAGCTCAACTATAAGAAACAAACATGTAAAACTAATACATAAGCAATACCAATAAATAACACAAACTCAAGAGTTAAAAAATAATCTTTATTTAACATAAATTATAGTTAAATGAATTTTATTAAAAAAATTGAAAAAGTAGACTTCTAAACTTCATTAGAAGTCTACTAAGTAGAAGTCTACTTACTTCTTGGAGAAGTCTACTACTAATATGCTAAATGCCTAATAACAGAGAAGTCTTCTTGTAGACTTCTTACAGGTCATTTTTGCAATTGAACAAACTTTGACTTTTATGGAGTAGACTTCATATAGGTCACTTTTGCAATTGACCAAGTTTGACTTTTGAAGTAGACTTCTTGAACCCTGGAGAAGTCTACTATGGGTTAGTTTTGGGGTTGACCAAACATTGAATTAATTAAAAAGTAGACTTCTTCTCAGGCCAAAAGAAGTCTACTTTTTAATTCAACTTTTCGTCACCCCAAAAAAGCCTAGTAGACTTCTCGAGCTTTCTACTACAAAAAGTCAAAGATTGGTCAATTGCAAAAGTGACCTGTATGAAGTCTACTTTTAGGAGTAGACTTCTCCGAGAAGTCTACTATCTCGGAGAAGTCTACTCCATAAAAGTCAAAGTTTGGTCAATTGCAAAAATGACCTGCTTTTAAAGAAGTCTACTCGAGAAGTCTACTCCATTTTTTTTGTTCTCAAAGGAAATGGAGTAGACTTCATCTGACCTGGAGAAGTCTACTTTGTTCACGCGGTCAATTGCAAAACTAACCTTTCCGTTGACTAGTAGACTTCTTGAAGGCCAGATGAAGTCTACTTTCGCAGAAAAAATCTGGAAAACACGAAATTCTACTGAAAAATTGACTTACCACTCGTCTTTAGCTTCTTTTCTAGCTGATATCTTCGATTCTTGCCACCACCAAGAAGCCCAATCGCAATGAACGACCAATTCAGCGGATATAGCAAGATCTAAGAGCTTTAAATTTTTAATAGCTAAATTATAGAGTTTTTGGGAAGAAAATAGAGAGATAATGGAAGAATAGAAGCATAAGGCAAGAGACAATGAGCTATCCAAGCTCAAAAATGGGTTTTTGGTGCAATTAAAACTTCAAAATTGGTTGAAAATGGTGGTTGGGTGAATTGATGATGATGACATTTTCGTGAATAAGTGAGGAAGATGAGGATTATTTAGTCAATTGGATTTCCAAAAATTAAAGAAATTAATTTGAATTAATGGCAATTTCGTAAATAATTGAAAGTGAGAAGGATTGTTTGGAGAAAAAGTGGTTAATGTTGAAATGGGAAATTTGGTGGGTTAGATTTGCAATTGACCTCAATTCTTGAGTCATTTTTGCAAACCTCCCTATTATTAATCATTTGAGTAATTTATATTCATTTAAAAAAATTCGAATTATAACACTTGCATAAAAAAATCTATATATTTTTTACTATATGGATGTTATGATGAATTTTTTTTTTCTTACAAAACTAAGTTTAAACAAATATATGAGAATAAATATAGTGTTTAAAAAAATAATTAGCATGATATATTTTTGGTAAAAAATAGAAAAAAAGACAATATTTTCATAAATTAAATGATGTTTTCTTCATAAAGAAAGAAAATATTTATACTATTATTTGTTTTTAACATATTAAACTATTTTAATATTTTGACTTTTTGTTATAATATTTTTAACTTGTTATCAAGTTTAAATATTTATATTATTTGGTTAATTTATATGGTCATATTAACAAACCATTTTAAACCAAAAAAAATATTTATAAATATGGATGACTATTAAATCAAGCTTCTTGCTTTTACAATTTTTTTTTTTATCATTTATGTTCTTTTTATAATGATTTTTGAACCATCTACATATCCTCCTTTCTAATGTGCGACTTTTTAAAACATACTCATATTTATTAATCATTTGAGTAATTTATATTCATTTTAAAAAATTCGAATTATAACACATGTATAAAAAAAATCTATATATTTTTTACTATATGGATGTTGTGATGATTTATTTTTTCACAAATCTAAATTTAAACAAAAATAAGAGAAGAAATATAGTGTTTTAAAAAATAATTAGTATGATATATTTTTGGTAAGAAATAGAAAGAAAGAGAATATCTTCATAAATTAAATGTTGAATTATGTATAAATAAATGATATATGAAAATTAGTCATAAATTATATCTTCATAAATTAAATGTTAAAAGTAATAAATGGTTAAAGACATATAATGTAATTAGTCTAATCAAAAAATGAAATTTGTATTAAAATAATGAGAGAATAAGTGTGGTGGTGACACATTCGCAAAATAACATCAATTTAAATAGTTTAAAAAGTAAGCCTACTCTCTAAAAATGTTTTTCAATTAATAGAGGATGATTTGTGTGGTCAAACTTAATTAATGGTATATAGTTTATTTATTTATTTTCTTAAAAGTAACAAGTTGGGAAAATCTGTTTTGTTTATATTGTATAATATCGATGTGTGGTCAAACTGAATTAATTGTATGTAGTTTAGTTATTTATTTTCTTAAAAAGTAACAAGTTGGGAAAATCTGTTTTGTTTAAATCTTGTATCCTATGTCTGACACGTTTTATTTTTCGTTATGTATGAGATGCGTGTCATGATTAATTGATATGATTTGTAAATGAATTGTATATAATCTACTCTTTTTAACAAGTTGGAAATTTTGTTTTTGTTTAAATTGTTTTTGTATCGGTTTTCATTATGTGTGACATGTTTGATTTTTATTTTATCTGTAGACACAAGTCGTAATATGGTATATTCTTTTTTTTTTAAAGAAAATAGAAGGTTGTAATATTTGTTTTTGCTTGAATTGTTTATATATCATTTTCGTTATACATGACACATTGATTTTTTTTTTGTGACTCGTGTCGTGATCAAATTGATTTGTTATCGAAATAAATGGTATATAATTTATTTATTTATCTAAGAAAGTAGGAAGTTGGGAAAATATTTCTTGCTAAATGTTCTTGTATTTTTTTTTTTATGTATGACACGTTGATTTTTATTTATTTAAATTTGATTTGATATCTAAGTAGATGGTATATAACTTATTTATTTAAGAAAGTGGCAAGTTAGGAAAATCGTTTTTTGCTTAATTTTTTTGTATCTTTTTATTTATATTTATGACATGTTGAATTTTATTTTATTTATATACGTGTGTCATGATCAGTTGATTTTACTATGAAATACAATTTTATAAAATAAAATAGCATAACATTAATTCAATGATAGCATGGAAATTATATATATAAAAAGGCTGATGTCTTTCTATTGGGCTCAACGTTGGCCCAAACAAAAAATAAAATCAATTTTGCTGTATATTTGATAAATTTAAAAATTGGATCTTTAATTTGAAAAAGTTAACCTTTAAATACTACCAAGGGATGATCCGCGTGTATACGCAGATTTGTATTTTATTATATATATTTTTACTTGTAATTAGTATAATATTTTATTTTAAATATAGTTTGAACTTATTGTACGTATATCTTTTTCCTGTGAAGAAATTCTTCTCCGTTTCCTACTTCCAAAATCTAGTTTGCAAACTCTTTTTTTTCAGCTCTCACTCTCATGTTTTTTTTTAAGGACAAATCTATGAGATTTGATCAAAGCCAAAATTGTATCTTGTGGAATGACTTGTAATATTTGTCTAAAATCTCCATCTAGCAAAATTATTTTTCCTCCAAAATGTTCTTCCATTGCATGGGGGTTTGTATTACTCCTGAGATTTCTGAGGGTACGATCTAGTGATTCAAATGTGTGACGATGTGCCATCGGTGCTTTGGTCCATATTATTAAATCTGCATGGATAACCAAATTTGCAAGCATCTTTTTGGTTTGATATCACACATCAAATGTTGGTGCAGATCTATCGGTATCTTAAATCTTGAATGAGCTGTTGTTTTCCTTCTTGCAAGAGTGTAGTTGCAATACCTGTGCTTTGGGGATGTTTTAATATTATTGTTTTTAAATGTATGTTGTTTCAATTTTATGAATATCTAATTGGACGGTTAACATATGAAGGAATGAAGCATTCATTTTTATTTCAGCCATTATTTTGTGTTTACACCGCGTCTCAAGGATGCTGCATTATCACTGGACAAGTTAAGGGAGACGTATCTAGAGGTACGCGAGTGGTTTATATTTCTCATTTAGAGGTTCCTGAGTGTCTTATTGTAATACTTTATTTGTACAGCCACGATGAATCTCTTATGGTGTTATCGCTATCATATTGGGAACTCACTGACATTTTTTTTGGTTTTGCTTTTCAGTTGATAATTCAAATGCGAGTGTTGTATCAGAAGTGCAAATTGGTGCATGGAGATCTCAGTGAGTATAACATACTTTATTTTGAGGTGAGTTTTTTGAGTTATTTTGCTCTTAAGGTACCTCTTTGTGTTTACATGGCTCTCACATATTTGAAAATAAAGCCAAATTAAAGATATTGATATTATATTGACTTTTGTTAGGGGCACCTTTATATAATTGATGTTTCACAATCTGTGGATCTGGACCATCCTCTTGCCCTCAATTTTCTACGGGAAGATTGTGACCACGTCTCAGTAAGTGCTTAAGACTGTTTTAACAATGCTTGATTTGACTGGAAAAAATGGTTTCTTATGGATTATTTTTCGACGCAGGATTTTTACAGAAAACATGGTGTAGCCGTTATGACTATACGGGAGCTATTTGACTTCATTGTTGACCCGTCGATTTCAGACGAAACTGTTGATAGCTATTTGGAAGAAGTATGTAAAAAATACCTTTAAACAGAGGCTGCTTCAGGTTTAGAAGCTGTAACGTTTTTGGTGAAATTGATCAAGTGTGTGTGATAATGGCAGGTCCAACGCAAAGTTATAGAGCGAGGAGAGATATCCGTAGAAGATGAAATCGCTGATTCGGTATTCATGAAGGTTAGTGAAGAATCTAGTCTCTATAGAAGTGATGATGTCTAAGACCTGTTATGAATCAATGTGTCTCATTGGTTTGTTATGATGATCAGTCGTACATACCGAAATCTCTGGACGCTGTGAAGAACCCGGAGGCTGATGTAGAGAAGATAACGAGCGGGCAGGACACGGGGGATATGTTGTACCAAACAATAACAGGGCTTAAGGATGCTCTTCCTAAAGTAGATGAGCAGCAAATAAAAGTGGATGTTGAAGAGGCAAAAGAGGAAGAAGAAGAAGAGAGTGAAGGAGAAGGAGAAGAGGAAAGTGAAAGTGAAGAAGAGTTGGGTCCTGAAGACAAGAAAGCCGCAAGGAAAGATCACAAGAAGAAAGTGAAAGAGGAGAAGAGAGAGGCTAGGAAGAACAAAACACCCAAATCTATCAAGAAGAGAAAGAAGAAAATCTCTAAACCACATAGGACCCGTTAATTTCTTCTTTCTTCTCTTTTTTCTCAAGATTTTTCTACCTTTTGTTTTTGCCAAGTTTTGTTATTTATAATATTATTTTATGAGCGTTTTTGGTAGTCTCTAATATAAGAGCATTTTGTGTCAAATTCTAGAAAATTGTTGAGTTATAAACTTGGGATCGTTCTCTCTTCTCACATGTGGTTAGAATATGTTCAAAACAAAATAAGATAGTTAGAATCAACACATGATAAGACGGTACAGTGTTCATTAATAAGCTAGTTTCCACATTTGGTTTCTTGGACAACAGAACAAGCTTTACACAATACATAATCCAAAGCAACAACAACTTCTTAAGCATCAACACTATCTGATGAGGACCAAGTTTCTATATAGGTACAGGGCTTGATTGATGAGGACTTCAAGTGACGAGCATTCTTGATGATATAACTAACGAAATCCCTCTCTTCTTCACTTCCCCTGTACTCTGAAAACTCGAAAGTTTCAAGGCTCTCCAACAAACATTCAGGAACAGAGCTCTCGTCATTTTCCCAGCTAATCGGTTCATACTTCTTAAAAATTCCATCACACTGAGATAAACAAAGCAGAGAAAGAGAGAGAGAGAGAGAGTTAATATATAAGACTACACCATAGAGTGCTTATAGATAACAAAAACTAGCCAAGGAACAAAACTTACAGCGACTTCGAGACTCAGAACTCGCAGCTTAGGAGAATCTTGGAGCAACCGGAAAAGTAACTTGGACCAATAATCAAAGCGTATACGTAGCTTCAGATGTTCAAGCTGACCGAAGAAAATGCCATCATGATACAGATACTGCACCACCACCACACACATACAAACAAAGATTTCAATCTCAAGAAAAAACCTATTTAGAACTTGAAGTTGATAGATGAATACATATATATTACCTCTTCTTCGTAGTTAAATAATACGCACAAAGAAAGGCGTTTGACAGATGTGATTGATTCGAAGAGCTTCTCTAGATATTCCTCAACTACGATATCTGCCTCTTCCACCTTAGGCGTGTGCAGGACCAAATAGGAGGACCTTCCATTATAGTCCTCGACTTTGAAATACTTCAAAGAAGGAGCAACTATCACATACTCATCAGTGCAATAGCTTCCACCATCTATCGGTAATGTTAACCTCAGCAAGGACGGGCTAATAACAACTATGGCTTTCGCATTGTCGAAACCGCACCGATCAATAACCAGATCTTCAAGAACAGGGCAATACGATAGAAGCAGTCGAAGACAATCTTTATTTAAGTAAGTCACAGATCCAAGAAGCAATGTTTTCAGCGAAGGGAGGGAGACCGTGCGAGGAACATCCACGAGAATCTTCTGGCCGACGAGTTTCAGAGTCACCAGCGTTTGGCAGGTATACAAGCAGCTCGGCAATAACACGGCAGGTTTGTCCTCCCAGCAATATTTACAGTCGATATCTAGCTCAGTGATGCAGCGAGAAACAGTGGTTGCAACCCACCGAGTGATATCCTCTGGTTGAAATGAGTCAGACGACAAACAATTGAGGCGAAAACTTTCTATGACAGGAGCTTTAAGTAATGACAGATTCTTGTTGATAAAATCTCTAATTGCAGGTTCTGATTCATAGCGATTATCCACGAACTCGAGTTTAGGCACCCACATCCAAAGAAACTCCCATCGTTTAGACAAACTGCTAGTTGATACAGAAACTTTTGTCGGAACAAACGATAATATCTTGGCCAGTAATTCATCGGATAATCCACTGATTCTGTCCATAGCTTTTACAAGAATTCAAGAAAACACCTTAATAAGACAAATCTAATCAAACAAGACAAAGCGACACAGAGGAAAAAGATAAAACCCTAGAAAAAGCTGGAAATGTTAAAAGCTTAGAACGGGACAAAACCCTAGAAAAAAAAAAAACAAACCTGTAGAGTTTAGTGGAGGCTTGGAGAACTGAGAAAGGACTTGTCGTCGACACTTTGTATAGCCACTTCGCCTACTGATTGTCTCTGCGAATGTGGAAGACGAAGGACGTGGCTTCTTCTAAGTGGGTTTTGCAAATAGTTGTTAATGCCCAAAACTAAATTCTTATTGATCTAAAACTATAGTGGGCATGGGCCTAGGCCGACATTCATATAAAACTTTTTCTTAAATTTTAAGCAGTTTAATCCATTTAACTTTTTTAATAATGTTATCCATAAACATACATACATATACAAGTCAATTTACAGTATTTGTTTAAAATGAACGATATAAACCGATAAATGTATGTAGAATTACGTATTTTTTTCAATCTGACATGATTGAATCATCATTATTAATTGAAACTCCAATAAATTTAGGAAGATGTATTCAATTTAGCATTTTGGAGATTTGTATTAAAATGACAAATTTTATGTTATTCTTTTAAAAATCTTATGTTATTAAACTAATGATTTATAAATTTATTTTTAAATTATTAGAGTATATCAAACGGGTCTGACAACATAATTAGTGGCGAGCTCCACTATTTTACATTTTTTTTTTTGTCATCTGAATATTATTAGAACTTTAGTTAAACCAGAATACAATCAAGGAACAATAGCAGAAGCAAATAAAACATCGAAATGGGAGCCCTCCAAAGAAAAAATTCCAAACAGGATTGGAAAAACAAAGGACGAGCTAAGGCAAAAAAAAAAATCCCATTAACCGCAGCCCACAGTAAACGAAACTAAACACGGGTAACCAAACTCTCAGAATCAAAACCGCTCTGTAACCAAGACGGTCCGCCGGACGCAACATACGATTGCCAACTCCAATCCACCAAAGCGCTTTAGCTATGAGAATAGGCCCTTTAATCGAACTCGGACCTTCCAGCACTAGTTGCCACTCCAAAAATTCTTTCAAAATTAGGAGACACTCAGATAACTGGAACGCATAAGAAGGCCACGCTTTAAGTCTTTTCAAAGCATTCACAAACATCACCAATTCAGATCCAAATATCACCCTTGACACGCCATGACTTCGCATGCTTTCAAAAGCCCATCTCAAGTTTAAAAAATAGCAGTCATCTCGGCTACCAACACCACCAAAAGACATGCGGCTATGTAACAGGACACAACCCTTCTAGTCTCGAAGTACCCACCCCATACCTCCTCTGCTTTCAGACTTATCCCACATTGCTCCTACATCACATTTCAACCACGGTTCAGGTGGTGGCCTCCATCGCACAGATTCCAGAGGTATCACTCGTCGGTCCTGAGCCTCAGAAATCTCCGAAACTATTTGAGCAAGAAACCAGCACTTTGTTTCCTCCCGAATCTTCTCCATAGTCTCCAAAGGGGAAATTTTTTTTGCCTTCAAAGAGAAAAGAGTTTCTGTTTTTCCAGATGAACCATAACACCCAAGGAAAGCAACGCTTCACTTCAATGGGAACAGACCTCTCCAACGAAAGCAAGTGATGAAAATTAGCAAAAGTAGAGGAATGTTCAAACCCTAACCTCGGAGCAGGAATATGAGAAATAGCCCACACTTGTCTTGCAAGGATACATTGAAAAAGCACATGGTCAATCGACTCACCCTCGTTCCCACAAAGTTGGCATCTGGAATCAACCCGCATACCCCTTCTTGCGATAGCATCCACGACCGGGATCGCCCCACTCAACATTCTCCAGAGAAAGTTTTTAATTTTGGTGAGGTTTTGATACCCCATATCTTCTCTATAAGACAATTTAGTGATGGCAAGGCAGTCTCCCCTCTAATGAGATCTTCATTATGAGACTTGGAAATCAACCAATACCCCGATTTGACCGAGTACTCCCCACTCTTGTTGAATCTCCACGTCCAGAAATCCCTTGAGAGCGTTATCGGAGGCCGTCTTAAGACCGTACAAACATCTTCCTCAACAAAGAGTTCCCTTAACTTTCTTCTATCCCACCTTCTATTAGGAAAGTCAATCAAAGACTTTACTTTAAGATTGAGATCAAAGTAGTAATTCCTCCTCCAAGGAGGACGTCCTCCATCAATATCTAACCAGGGATCTAACCACACACTTATCGATTCACCATTGCCAACCATTAGTTTCAAGCCTTTGATAAGTAAGTCCCTGCCATGGAGAATACTTCGACACGCAAAGGAAGGCCGTTGCATGATAGATGCGGATAGAAAATCACCATCTGGGAAATAAATACTTTTCAAGAGTTGAGAGAGGAGGCAACCTGTCTCATGATTAATTCTCCACGCCTGTTTTGCAAGTAGAGCTTGGTTGAAGAGATGAATGTTTTTGAATCCCATTCCACCTTGAGATTCGGAAGACACATTTTATCCCAACTTACCCAATGGATTTTGCTTTTGTGTTCCACCAAACTCCACCAAAACTCAGCCATTGCACTAGTAATGTTTGCGCAAACCGAAGCCGGTAATTTAAAGACTGTCATTGCAAAGACCGGTATGGAGGAGATGACTGCTTTGAGCAGAACTTCCTTGCCACCTTGAGACAAAGTTCTCGCAAAGAACCCGACAGACGAGACTTGACACTATCCTTGATAAAAGCCAACATCTGAACTTTGGAACCGCTAAAGCATTCAGGTAACCCCAGATACTTCCCTGCTCCTCCTTCGCTGAATATCTGAAAACCACTTTGAATTGTCCTCCTAATAGGATCTTGAACTTTTGTACCAAATGATATAGACGATTTTGCGAGATTGATAGTTTGTCCCGTCGCATCCCCATATCTTTTCAGGATCTGATACAACACATAAGCTTGATTCACATCTGCTTTGCATAAAAATAAGCTGTCATCAGCAAACAACAGATGATGAACAGAAGGTCCATTAGCCGAGAACTGAATGCCATTTAGAAGACCTTCTTTTTCTGCCTTATTCAATAGGAAGGTTAAGCCTTCAGTGCACATGACAAAGAGAAAGGGAGAGAGAGGATCTCCCTGCCTCAACCCTCTCTCAGGAATAATTACCATTAATAAGCACCGAGTAGGAGACTGTCGAGTCACATACCATTACCCAGTTAACCCACTTCTTATGAAAACCCAAGGCCAACAGCAATGCTCTCAAGTAGCTCCATTCAACTTTGTCGTAAGCTTTTGACATGTCTGTCTTAACCGCCATAAACTCAGAAGAAATCTTAGTGTGAATTCTCAGGGCATGTACCAGCTCATGAGCAATGGCGATATTGTCAGAAATGAGACGCTCCTCCACAAATGCAGACTGATTTACCGACACCAGCTCAGCCAAAAAGGGTTGTAACCTTCGGACCATGATTTTTGAAACAATCTTGTACATGACCGAGCATAGACTTATAGGTCTGAGATCTGACATCGTGGAAGGATTCATGATCTTCAGAATAAGACAGAGATTAGTGTAATTCCAAAAACCAGTATCAAAAAACCTTTTTACCTCCTCAGTAACTTTTGGACCAACAATGTCCCAAAAGTGTTGGAAAAACAAACCCGTCATTCCGTCCGGTCCCGGAGCACTTGTCGACTTTATCGAGAAAGCCCCATCTTTGATCTCCTTTGATGAGACCGGTTTGATCAAAGCCGAGTTCATCACATCAGTGATCCTAGGAGGAAACCCTTGGAACCAAGAGTCGAAGGAGGTAGGGTTCGAGGATTTGAACAGGGTGGAAAAATAAGCAGCCGCCACTCCTCCTTTTGCAGCTTCTGATCTATGCTCCTTCCCATTGCAATCCACCAGCAACTGCAAATTAAGCTTATTTCTATTGGCTTGGACAGCCGCTTGATAGAATTTAGGGTTAAGATCCCCATGCTTATGCCAATTTACTCTACACTTTTGCCTCCAAAAAGACTCCTCTTCTTTATAAGCCACCAACAGATCCCATTTGAAACGATTGACTTGGTAAGAATTTGGAGGATTAGCAGATTGCTCACGCTCTAAAGCCTTTTCTATTTAGACTGATTTATCCCTGGAATTCAACGGATTTTCTTTCTTCCAAGAACTCAAAGCCTTTCGACAACTCCTGAGGTTACCTGAGACCGAAACATCTTCTCTCAAATCTGAGGTTCTCCACACTAGAATCACCGATTCTCTAACACTGGGTTTGAACAAAAGCGCTTGTCAAATCTAAACTGACCTCGATAAGCCTCCTGAGAGGCCGCCAGGCTGATCAAAATAGGTCTATGATCCGACCCACGCTTGTCAAGAAATAGCTGATTGGACCCCGGAAACTGAAGAAACCAAGATTTGTTGCCAAAACCTCTGTCAAGCCTCGACTGAATCCAACTATTCCGACGCCATCCTCCCCAAGTAAACTTGTTCCCTTTACTAGGAAGTTCATCCATTCCACAACACTTCAGCATGTCTCCAAAGGGTACAAAGGAAGAATCATTTCATCTAGGACCCCCCAGTTTTTCTCCATGATTAAGGATTTCATTGAAATTCCCGAGCATACACAAACTTTCTCTTCTACTAACACCAATTCGTGATAACCTTTCCCAAACCACCAACCTTCCATTGGCTTGGGGAGCACCATATACACATGACACAAAGAAGGAAACTGCTCCAAACTGTACTTGGAAATCCAAAAGATTTTTATTCACACAAAGCAGGTCAATATTTACACCTTTTTTCCAAAACAAAGCTAGGCCACCGCAAGTGCCAACTGGATTCACGGTAAAAACTCTATCATAGCCTAACCACTCTTGTAAGTCAACCAACACATTTCTACAGTTCATCGTCTCCATTAGAAACATTACCTCAGGGAAGTGTTTTTTACGCAGCTCCTTGAGGCGGAGAATTGTCAAGTCTTGAGGCCGCCCCAATCCTTGACAATTCCAGCTGAGAAAGCTCATTAGGCGGTCCCTCATTTGGGACCATCACTGATTTGATACGACGTGTATCAGACGGAATGTAATCCAATACTTCAACTGCTTTCCGTTTAGTTGCGTTGTTAGATGCTTCAACATGCACCTCCTCACCCTTCTTTAATAAGAGCATCTCACTCTTCTTTCTTCTATTTTTGAAAGGCCGTTTCCTAGGCTTTCCAGATTTCAGGAATGTCCCGGAAGAACCAGCATCCGAGGAGCTGGTTCCAACCGTCGAACCAAACTGAAACGCAGAGCCAGGAAGATTGAAACCCGCTGTCACTCCTTCCTTAGCTGACGGAAAGGGAAGGGATAGACAAGACCGAACCATACCAGCCTTAATAGCAGAGCCCATTAGCTTTGGAATCTCACAAACACCTCCTAAAGATTGACCCTTGCACTTCTCCGAATAATCAAAGACATGACCTTTCCCTTTGCTTATGTCTGTTGTAGCTAAAGGTGGAGCTTCAAGCCTCAGCACGGAAGACTGAGCTATGGGATCCTCAAAAGAATCCGCCAGAGACTTCTTAATTCTGATGACTTTAACACACCTCTCAGGTCCCTCCGAGCTGACTAAGTATTGACGCATTTCATCAAGAACTTCCTTGGCAATCCTCTGTTGGCCAGTCATCGGATCAATGCCTACTTGATTCTCCTCAACAATTCCAAAAGAGGATCATTAACACTCGGAATCGACTGAAGGTTCTTAGCTTTGCCTTGGTTTTTCACCCACCTTTCATGAGCCAGCTCCTGAACTCTTATTGAACCGGGGGCACCTTTCCTTTTCACGAGACAACATTTGGCAAGCAAAGCATCTTTTCTGTATATTCTCATAGTAATACAGAATCGATACTTGCTTTTTAAAAGTTAGATTGATCACTTTCGCCCTCCTCATAGGTTTCCAAGTATCTAGACTCACTCTGACTCTGACAAAAGCTTCCTTCTGCGGTTGGGATGGATCAAAGATTGCTTCAATCACCCTACCAGCAAAACTTCCAAACGAAGTAATCGTGGCCAAAGTGTAGTTGTTTACCGGGACATTCTTCATCTGGACCCACACCGGTAGAAACCGAAGATAATCCTCTGGAGGATTCTCCATCCAACGATCAAAGATTATCGCCCATTCATTAAAATAATAGACAGCAGTATTGAGAATCACCTCCATATCCTTTGCATCTATGAAGAAGAATTGGAAGGATTCCTTCGTGAGCGCAACACCACGCACCCGGTCGTACAGACCCCATTTCTTTGGCATCTCCATTATAAACGCTGACATCCTTTGGCATTCTGGGTTTAGCAGACGACCCAAGATACTCATTTTATTGTGACCACAAGAACTGTATTGCGGTAAATCGGGTAAATCAAACGGAACCTCGTCATCATCGAGAGACAGATCAAGCAGAAATTTGTCGAGACTCTTAGCCATCGAAACCTCCAAGATTCAGATGAAATAGATACGGATTCACCGAAAAGAAACACCACCACAGGTCAAAACCGAAGATATTAGCCGATAAACCCCTAAAGCTCTTCCGTCGAGACCAAATACTTTCGCAAATCTACCAACTAGCCGATAGTTTATTCGAATCGAAAATCTTCCTTCACTCAGATCTGTGAACTCTTGAAGAACTCACACTGTTTTGGATAAAAAAATATGAAAGAGGTCCAATACAATCGGACACCGCTTCACTTTTTGTCACTTGAAACACTCGTTTTGAAAAAGAAGGTCCTAAGCTCTCAAAAGTACCCAAGATGAAATGCGTTTTTTTGCCCTGAGCTCCACTATTTTACATACAGTAGAACCTGTATAAATTAATACTCGATAAATTAATACACTATAAATTAATAAATTTTACCGGTCCCGAGTCGGTGCAGTGTAAAAATTTGCAAAATTCGATAAGATAATAAGATAATATTTTTTAAAAATTCACATGTAAATATATGGTCCCAATAATAAGATAAAATAATAATTATAAATATAGGCTTATATATAGTAAAATATGACTATTAGTGTGTTTTTTTTGAAAATTGGATTCTCGCTTGAGTTCATCTCTAATATTTCTTATTCTATCAATAATGTTTGGTGTTGTTTTCTTGATTTGCATCCAAAATTATGAAAAGTTCTCAAGTTATAACTGATTTATGATGCATAACTACTATCAAATGTTCCATATTATATCATCTTCAACTTCATCATCAACATTAAGGACGTTAGCCACAATTTTTTATAAACTTTAAATTTTTGATAATGTATCACTTTCACCTAAATAGTCGAATATGCTATTGACATGCATCTATTTTTTCGATAATTGAGATTATTAATTACCACTTTCTGTTTATGAATGTTGTTCGCCACATCTTTCAAATTCAATTATGCGACATCTCTTGAACAAATTTTGCACTATTGGAAATAATTTGCTATTGTTAGAGTTCAAACCGAAAAATATTTCTATAAATTAATAACTCTATAAAATAATAAAATTTTAAAGTCCCAACATTATTCATTTATAGAGGTTTTACTGTATATGCCTATATATTTTCTCAGGTGGGAGTGAAAACGTAAATGTAAAAGTGAGTTTTAATAGTGAATATAAGACAATGAATGACCCATGTGACAAAATTATTTGTTGTTTATAAATACATAATACTCTAAAAATCAATCATTTAAAGTAACTTTGCATTTATCTAAATTTTACTTGATCGCACTGAACTCTTCAAAAACGTATAAAAACATGCTGGAAAAAATAATAAAAAATGTAATTATGCTATCATTCAACTTATTCTTCCAACCACCACCATCATGATTTCATTTGTTCCCTACATGCGTCAATGGGTGTCTAGATTTCAAGGTCAAGTCATTGAAAGTTTCAAGAATCATCTATCCAATCCAATGGGATTTGCGGCAGATATCGAGCATATAATCGAATTCGCAGGCTCTAAACAAGTGAAAAAGCTAGTTCTTAATTTCTCAAACACTTTTTGGAGAACAACTTATGATGCATTGTTTCTTGATGTTGTTATTAAATTATCGCATGCATTTATGATCTAAAAGCCCTAGAATCATTGTATATTTATGCATGCGGGTTTGACCCTTCGAATTTTGCAATCCCAAAACTACTAAGAAACCTGAGCAAATATTCGACCTTTTTGAGACTGGTCCAACCAATACATAGGCTTCTTAGTAGTTTTGGGTTTGCAAATCTTGAAGGGTCAAACCCGTATGCGTAAACATACAATGACTATAGGGTTTTTAGACTGTTAATGCATGCAGGAAATTCAATAACGATGTCAAGAAATGATGCATCATTAGTAGTTAACCAAAAAAGATTTGAGAAATCAAGAAGTAGCCTCTTCACTTGTCTAGAGACTGCGAATTCGATCATGTACTCCATATCTGCCACAAATCCAATTGGATTGCAGAGATGAATCTCAAAACTTTCAATGATTTAACCTTAAAATCTAGTCACCCATTGACGCATTAAGGAACAAATAAAATCCTAATAGTGGTAGTTAGAAGAATAAGTTGGATGAAAGTCGAATTATGTTTTTTCCATTAAAAAAATTTCAGCGCGTTCTTAACGAGATATACGAGATTTCAGGCACCTATTGCAGTTGCAAATGTGATAAGCAATTTTTTTTGGTCTCAAAAAAGGTTTTTTTAAACATGGGGGTGAAATATGGACATACATACTAACCATAGTTTCGAGATTCAACGGCATCAGCAATATTCGCGCTGATTTGAGAGATTTGTTCGTTTTACTGTCGTCAACAATAAAAAAACAATCAGATTATTAAAATTTAAAACATTTAGAAATCTAGACGGCTTGAAAAATAAAACCTAACCTGAAACCATTGACAACATTTCCGTCGCCAACATCTTATCGTTAAACCATAGATAACAATATAAATTTGGTTTTATCGCTATCATTGTCTTTGATCACCAATGATACTCAGCTATAAGATCTAGATTCTAAAGATTAGACTTTTATATAATATATGTGTGGTCAAACTGAATTAATGGTATATAATTTATTTCTTTATTAATATATGTGTGGTCAAACTGAATTAGTTGAGAAAATCTGTTTTGTTTAAATTGTTCTTGTATTTACGTGTGACACGTTTAGTTTTTCTTTATGTATGAGATGCGTGATCAATTGATAGGATATGTAAGTAAATGGTATATAATCTACTCTTTTTTTTTAAAAGAAAGTAGCAAGTTTGAAATTTTGTTTTGTTTAAATTGTTTTTGTATAGTTTCTCTTTATGTGTGACACATTTGATTTTTATTTTATTTGAAGACGCGTGTCGTGATTCATATCAAAATAAATGGTATATAATCTATTCTTTGTAGAAAGCAGCAAGTTGAAAATTTTGTCTTTTTTTAAATTGCTCTTATATCATTTTCTATTTTTATGACACACTGATTTTCTTTTTTGTAGACGCGTGTCGTGATCAATTGATTTGATATAAAAGTAAATAGTATATAATTTAATTATTTATTTAAGAAAGTATGAAGTTGGGAAAATATTTCTTGCTAAGTTTTCTTGTATCTTTTTCTTTATGTATGACACATTAATTTTTATTTACTTAAATACTCATGTCTTGATTAGTTGATTTAATAACTTAGTGAAGGAGAAAACGCTCTCTGGCACAATAACCAAGAAAGTTTTAACTAACTGGATATAGTCGTTGTCAAACATATCTACCCGGTTTATTACCTAAAATAGCAAGTTTTTCAAATCCAAACCGCCTTGAAAAGAGCACCACCGCGGTTCAGCCCTCACCTCCGGGTCGGAGGGTCCGACATGACGCTCCGGACTTCACTGTGGGACTTCCTGCAGTAGCATCTTCATCAGACAACCTCCAAATCTCAGGTTCTGTTGCTTTTCTCAACTAGTTTCGTCCCATCTGAAGTTCCTCTGTTGTGAATAAGACCAACGGGAAAGACTTCTCAGATCTGCATCGGTGTGAATAAGACCACCGGGTGAGATTATTTTTACAAGAAAAGATGCAAAATCGGCTATCTTACGCGGAAAAAGGAAAGGCGGTTGCTATGAGAACAGATCCACCAGCAAGGATTCGAGTTAGAGTCCCGGTTCTGGACAACTCTAGCTTGATTCGAGAAAACAACCTAACCCTCATAGGAAGATTGACAAATCCAAGAGAGCAAAGGGTCTGGTCTATGATAAATTTCTTCTCAAAGAAATGGAATCTAAAAGGAAACTTAGTAGGCTCTGACATTGGGAAAGGATGTTTCCAGTTTCGCTTTGAGCTTGAAGAAGATCTCCTACAAGTTCTGGAAAACCGCCCCTACCATTTCGCATACTGGATGGTCATTCTGCAGAGATGGGAACCTACGGTTTCCGCCTCATTTCCCTCACAAATCCCTTTCGGGATCCACCTGAAAGGGATCCCGCTCCATTACTGGATGGAGTTCTTTCAGAGTAAGTAGTGGTCGAAGCTCCGAAACGGGAGCTTTAACCTGCATATCATACGGGAGTCTTAGTGGAGAGCGTTCTCTGCCGAAACCTTGTCCTACCTGGGAGAGGAAATAGGATCCTACCTTGAGCAAAACCTAACAAAGGTCACTGCACGAATAAAAGTTTCTATGAATGGACTGGAATCTCTTCCCCAAGAGACGATTTTGGAATTTGCAAATGGCGATGAGGCTGTAGTATCCATGGAGTATGAAAAACTTGAAAACTACTGTACTAGATGCTTCAAAATCACCCACCTGGCTAAAGATTGCCCGGAGAATCAAGTAAAAATCAACAGCCAAGAGGACGGAGAAAGGAGAGCCACGATACTGCCTCCACCTAGAACAGTGTCCCCTTCCAACCCTCCCCACTCTCAAAGGGAAACAAACAATGGGGAGCGCAGCCGGGACTGTCACGAGACAAGGGCATCCCTACCATCAAAACATCTACAAGACCAAACACAAGTACAAAGCTCCTTTCAACAAAAATACGATAGATATGGGAGACCCTATGGAGAAAGGGCTTCAGACAAGACTCAAGCTGAAAGGGTCCGGTATGAATTAGTCTACAAGGATCAAAATAGAAAAGAAAGTGGGCATCATCTCAACTCACAATAAATAAGAAATGGAGCCCAAACTAACCAGAGAAGTAGGGAAGCCCCTTACATGAGAGGAACAAATTTGACACCAAGGGAGAACCCGCGTGACCAAAGGAGCCATCTACAAAACAGAGAAAGATCGGTGAAAGCTACCACTCTCCAACCCAACAATGCCGGGTGAAATATAGACCACCAGAGATTGAACATTTGGAACCCTCTGAAGTTTCAAGAACCAATAGAACTGATTTACAAACAAATCTGGATAAAGAAGCTTTCTCTCCTTTGAGACTTACCACATAGAAGGTAATAGAGGATTTGTGTGATGTAACAGTTCAATATACCAGCTGTGCTGATCCTGATGAGAGTGCAGCAAGGAGGATGCGTGTTTTACAGGGGGAAGAGAGGGGTTTAATGACTGAAACTGCCGCTTTCATAGTAGCAGCCTCTTCCATGACTACCTCCCCTGCCCCATCTCTGGAAACCTCCCACATCAGAATGATATTGCCGAGGAGAGCATCGTAAACCAGGGGATTCAGCAAGGTGCAGAAGCACTAACTACAAAAAAACGAAGAGGCAGGCCCCCAGGAAAGAATCAAACTCATAAACAAGCTCTTAACAGCCCCCACCAACTGGCAAGTGCAAGCTCACGTATTAGAAAGTTGGTGTCCCCCAGAGCTTCCCCAAAGGGACGGAACCCTGGAAATAAAGGCCCTCAAAGATCAGGGATCCCAAGACACACCTCTGCACAACAACAAACCGGATCAAATGTAGCAGGACCAAGCAATACTATTATACCTGCAATAGTTAGGAAGATGGAGGATTTTCAATCACCCCAAGGCCCTCTTCCTTAGCTGTGGTGGCGTGGAACTGTCAGGGCTTGGGAAACCCTGCTACAGTTCACAGACAAAGGGATATCCGCTCAAAGGTATCCCCAGACTTTGTTTTCCTCACGGAGATGAAGAATAATGACAGCTTTGTACTAAAAGAACTCTCGTTGATGGATCTCCCGTCTCACCACCTCGTCTCTCCACATGGGCACGGAGGTGGAGGTCTTGCCCTGCTTTGGAAACAAGATGTAAAAGTTGAAGTTGTATCAAGTGACCACAATCTTATTGACACACATGTGGAGTTTGAAGGAAATAGTTTTTATGCTACCTTTGTTTATGGAGATCCGGATAAAACTAAAAGAAAAGATGTCTGGAAAAAAACTTTCAGAGTTGGCACAAGCACGTGATTCTCCGTGGTTCCTCATGGGTGACTTCAACGAGATCATAAACAATGGTTAAAAGCTGGAGATAAGAACTCGGCTTATTTCCATGCAGCCACTAAGCAGAGAAGGACAATTAATAGAATATCAGTTATTGTTGATGGGAATGGAGAAGTTATCCATGGTGAAAATCAAATAGCAAATACAATTGAAGCTTACTTCAAATTCCTATTCACCTCTCAACCAGGAGAAAGAGGGGAAACAGTCAACTTTGGCCTAAATCCCATCCTCTCGGAGAAATCAAACTCAAGACTCATATCAGACCCTACTCCTGAGGAGATTAGAGCAGCTGCTTTTTCTATACATGCTGACAAAGCTCCAGGTCCGGATGGCTTCTCAGCTGGCTTCTTCCATGCTAATTGGGATACTGTGGGTCCATCCATAGTCACAGAGATTCAGTCTTTCTTCTCCTCGGGTAACCTGCCAAATTTCAGCAATGAAACGCATAGCAGATTGATCCCAAAAATAACAAGCCCAAAAACAGTCGCTGATTATCGACCAATGGCCTTATGTAACGTCTTCTACAAGATAATCTCAAAGCTATTGACTCGGAGGTTGCAACCGGTTCTCCATGAACTAGTTGCGGAAAACCAATCAGATTTTGTCCTGGGACGTGCAATCTCTGATAACATCCTCATAACCCACGAAGTCTTGCACTTCCTAAAGACCTCATCTGCAGAACAAAGATGTCACATGGCGGTCAAAACAGACATGACAAAAGCTTATGACAGACTTGAATGGGATTTCATAAAGCTCGTCCTTGAAAGATTAGGATTTGCAAATAAGTGGATCAACTGGGTTATGCAATGTATCACTACGGTTATGTACTCTTTCCTCCTAAATGGCTCTACTCAAGGATCAGTAATTCCCACGAGAGGAATAAGACAAGGTGACCCTCTCTCACCATACATTTTCATCCTATGTGGAGAAGTACTGTCGGGGTTATGCAGAAAGGCTCAGGAGGACAGAAGTTTACCTGGTATTCGAGTTGCAAGAGGAAGTCCAACAATCAATCACCTCCTCTTCGCGGATGACACGATGTTCTTCTGCCAATCCAATATACAAAGCTGTCAAAAGCTTAAACAGATCCTGCAAAGGTATGAGGAAGCCTCATGGCAGATGATAAACTGTAAAAAATCTTCAATAACTTTTTCAGCAAAATCTGGTTCCTCCACAAGGAGAAGAGCGAAAAGAATCTTAGGCATATGTACAGAAGGAAGCAAAGGAAAGTACCTCGGACTCCCGGAACATTTTGGTAGGAAAAAGAAAGACCTTTTCAATCAGATTGTAGACATAATAAGGCAACGAGCTGTCAGCTGGTCTTCAAAGTTCCTCTCTACGACTGGGAAAATAGTCCTCCTGAAATCCGTTCTCTCAGCTATGCCTTCGCACTCAATGTCCTGTTTCAAACTCCCTGTTAGTTTATGCAAGAAGATACAATCTCTTTTGACAAGATTTTGGTGGGATGAAAGTATGGAGAAGAGGAAGATGTGTTGGGTATCTTGGGAAAGACTTACCGAGAACAAACAGAACGGGGGACTTGGATTCCAAGACATTGAATGCTTAAATGACGCCCTGCTTGCTAAACTAAGCTGGAGAATGCTACAAAATCCAACATGTCTACTGGCAAAAGTCCTACTGGGTAAATATTACCACTCCTCACCCTTCCTTGAGAGCCCTAACCCAAAAGCAGCCTCCCATGGATGGCGAGGTATAATAAGAGGGAAAGACCTTCTCCTAAAGAAGCTTGGGACAACTATTAGAGATGGACAAAACACTTTTCTGTGGAATGATCAGTGGCTCTCCTTGAACTCCCAGGCAGCACCTATCGGCCCACCAACGAAAAGCACCTGCAAATGGAAAGTTGCGGATTTAATGCTCCCAAACTCAAGGGAGTGGGATATCAACGTAATTAGATCAGTTCTACCTGACTGGGAAACTGCTATTCTAAGCATTAAGTCAAGCCTACGTGGAGCACTGGATAAAATGATATGGCTTCCTACCACCTCGGGAGTATACTCGGCAAAATCCGGATATTACACAGCAAAAGAACAAAGTTCAATTCAAGAGCAACATCCAAATGATCAAGCTTTCGATTGGAAAAAAGAGATTTGGATGATCAAATGCTCTGAGAAGTTAAAATTGTTTTTATGGAAGATGAAAAGAGGAGCACTACCGATAGGAGAACTGCTAAGGACAAGAGGTATCATCCCTCAATCGAACTGTCCACATTGCGACGGATCTGAAAGGATGGATAATCTCTTCCTCCATTGCCATTTTGCCAGACGAATCTGGACGGCTGCCCCTTTCCACGAGCCGGTCGTATTGGATCAAAACCAGAGCTTCGAGACAATCCTTATTGCCTCAAAAACCTGATTACCTTCCCCCCCACAGGGATCGGAGCAGGACCGCTATTCCCGTGGATTTGCTGGTCGATTTGGATCGCTCGAAATAATCTCATCTTCAGCAATCGGCGCTTCTCGGCTGAAGAAACACTTCTAAAAGCAATCATCGATGCTCAGGAATGGCAAGCAGGACAAGACTACAAACTGCTACCAACTATCCAACCAAGACTCCAACCGAGACCTCAATCGTCGAAATCCCTGATCATCACCGAGTGTAAAACGGATGCAGCTTGGAGATCTGACATTCAAGCCGCGGGCTTTGGATGGAAGTTTAGATCTCCAGATTTCCAACACCCAGATGGCTCTGACTCTCAGCGCCATATATCCTCGGCCACCATCGCTGAAGGATTAGGTGTTGTAAAAGCCCTTCTGAACGCTCGCGATAAGCAAATCGAAAAATCGAAATCGCCTCAGATTCGGCGGTGGTGATTGATGCAATACATCGACGAACGCAGGTTAAAGAGATCTATGGCATACTACAAGATATACACTCAATTTCACAGGAGTTTTTAGAGATCTCTTTTAGGAAAATTCCTCGATTGGAAAATCTTGAGGCTGATAAGTTAGCTAAACAAGCTTTCTCGGATCTCTCAATTGAACTTTCTCTATTGTAAAAAACGTGTTTTAAATTAAATCTAGTATTGTGACAAAAAAAAAGATTAGTTGATTTAATATCTAAGTAGATGGTATATAATTTATTTATTTTTAAAAGTGGTAAGTTAGGAAAATCATTTTTTGCTTAAATTTTTTGTATCTTTTTTATTTATATTACATGTTTGTTTTTATTTTACTTGTATACGCATGTCGTGATGTGATCAGTTGATTTTACTATGAAACACAATTTTATAAAATAAAATAACATAACATTAATTCAATGATAACATGGAAATCATATATATAAAAAAAGCTTGATTGTCTTTCTATTAGGTTCAACCTTGGGCCAAACAAAAAATAAAATTAATTTTGTTGTATATTTGATAAATTTAAAAATTGAATCTTTTATGTTTAATTGAAAAAGTTAACCCTTAAATACTATAACAAAATTAATAAAAATGATGGGATTTTGTGCTAATGCACAGTTGCAACACCTTTAGAACGATCCTGATTAGGTCGTTTGACTTCTAATTTTATTTTTATTTATTTTTAACAAATATATAATTATTTCTAAACGTTGACAAAAAAAAACTTAATAGGTATGTGTTTAATCAAAATGCTCCAAAAATTTACAATTCATCTTCCCTTTTATCTGATCATATTTTCTTGGGATTTTTTTTTTAATATTTTTTCCGTCAATGACTTTTAGATTAGCAAAAGCAATTTTATATTTGATCGCCATGTCAAACATATTGTAGATTGAGTTCCAAACATATTGTAAAATAACTTTTCTATCTCATTCCATAAAACTTGTAAATATCAGTCGCGGCTGTATTCTGACTAATAAACTTGACATCTGCTTTCAAATACTTTCACATTAATTTAACTCTTTTACATTCAAACATAGATGTTGGCTAATACATATAGCTATTATTTCACGAAAAAACGAAATGGTCAATTTTTTGTACTTGCAATTTTTGTTCTTTATTGATTATTATCTTACCAATATCACCATTTCTAATTATAAATTTGTATTTTTTACGATGGCATCTTAAACATTTTATACCATTTTTGTGTGAATTATTAGCATATTGCTTGGAGTTTTGTTTGAGTTTGGGTTTGGACTTGGGAAAAAAAATTATAACATAAGCAATTTGTTTTTTGAATTTTCAAAAGTTAGTAATCAACAAAAGAAAATACTATTTATGTGTAAGGGACAAACCGATATCGAATGTACAAAGGTAAATTAAAAATTAAGATTAAAGCATAGCCAAATCTGAGCACAAATATCTAGGAATATAGCTAGTATCATGCATTACAGTGAAAAGAAAATAGGTTTGACTCAAGTTATAGAAAATTGAGTATAGACTTGGGATCGTTTACTATTCTCTGTTCTCACATGAACAAATAACCAGATAGTAGTAGAATCAACACATGATAAGAAGGTAAAGGTTTCTAACGAAACCAAGTTTGAAAATCAACCTAACTATTCTTGAACATAAGTAAAATTATTTCTCTAACATTTGACCCAAAATAGTTCTAAACTGCCATTATTACTTACGCGTGTTAATAAAAAAATAACAAGATTAACATGTTTGAAAAGACTAAGCAACGATAATTCCAATGTTGGAAAATAAATGTCAGCAACATTATTCATCAGCCGATGCAATAGACAAGCTGTGTTTTTGTGAATATTTATTTGATTAACATGGTAAATAATATGATATCGTGATAAATGTACATATTATATCTTGAACAGATGTTTATTATGTTAAAATAGTTATTTGTATCATACAAAAGATAAAATATCACTTTAACAAAAGGATGAGATTTGTCTTACATGATTAACATGATAACAACTATAAAAATATGGTATACAACTATAACGATAACAGTAGTAAATAACAAGTTACTAACATTTGTAACGTGCTAACATAAAAATTATAATAACAAGTTACACAAAATGATCTCGATAACAATAACAATAATAAGTTAATATTTTACATTTACATTTGTGTTACAATTTAATATTTGTATTAACTTTCTTAACCACCACCAGTCTTACTTCTATCACCACCACATTCCATTGTCTCTTCTACCGTTGGGTCTGACAACTATGTTAGTGGTGAGGTCCACTATCTTACATAGATGCCTACATATTTGTCGTCTAGAGAGTGAAAACATAAATAGTAACACATGTGAAAGAACTATATTGTTATTTATAAATATCTAATACTCTAAAATTCCATCAGTTAAAATGACTTTGCATTTATCTAAATTTTACTAGATCGCGCTGGAAACAAGATTAATTCCTCAAGAAATTGGTACTCTTCAAAAAAAGTAAAAGAACATGCTCGAAAAAAATAATGAAAAAATATAATTATGCTATCATTCAACTAATTCTTCTAACCAACACCATCATGATTTTGTTTGTTCCCTACATGGGTCAATGGGTGTCTAGATTTCAAGGTCACTTCGTTGAAAGTTTCGAAAATCATTTATCCAATCGAATAAGATTTGAGGCAGATATCAAGTACCAGATCAAATTCGCAGTCTATAGACAAGTGAATAAAATAGTTCTTGATTTCTCAAACCCTTCTTGGAGAACTACAAATGTGCATCGTTTCTTGACGTTGTTATTGAATTATCGCATGCATTTATGGTCTAAAAACCCTAGAGTCATTGTATATTTACGCATGCGGGTTTGACCCTTCGAGATTCGCAATCCCGAAACTGCTAAGAAGCTTATGTATTGGTTGCGTCAGTCTCAGAAAGGTCAAATATTTGCTGTCAAAGTCTCATTTTCTCGAGAGTCTAAGTATCAAATATTGTTGGGAACTTGATATCATGACGATAGTTGGGCAAATATAAGAATTGGTCATCGAGAACTGCGACTTCCCTATCATACTTGTTCCTTTGATCTTCCTAATATAGACATCTTAAAATAATATAGGGAGAGAATATACCCCAAGTGCTAGAAGATGTCTATTATTAGGTAGGTCAAAGAAACAAGACATAAGAGGGAAGCCACAGTTTTGGATGGTAATTTCCTTTATTTGCCTAGATATTGTCATGATATCAAGTTCCCAACAGTATTTGATACTTAGAGTCCTGAGCAAAGCAGACTTTAACAGCAAAGACTCGACCTTTTTTGAGACTGGTCCAACCAATACATAACCATCTTAGAAGTTTCGAGAATGTGAATCTAAAAGGTTCAAACCCGCATGCATAAATATACAATGACTCTAGGGTTTTTAGATCATAAATGTATGCGACAATTCAATAACAACGTCAAGAAATGATGCATCATTAGTAGTTAACCAATAAAGATTTGAGAAATCAAGAACGAGCCTCTTCATTTGTCTAGAGACTGCAAATTCGATCATGTACTTCATATCTGGCACAAATCCCATTTGATTGCAGATATGAATCACGAAACTTTCAATGACTTGACCTTAAAATCTTGACACCCCTTGATGAATGTAGGAAACAAATGAAATCCTAATGGTGGTAGTTAGAAAAATAAGTTGAATGAGAGCCGAATTATGTTTCTGCATTAATTTTTTCAGCTTGTTCTTATACGTTAAGAGTGACTTTGTGTTTATCTAAATTTTACTGGATCACTTTAGAAACAAGATTAATTCATCAAGAAATTGGTACTCTCCAAAAAACATATAAGAACATGCTGGAAAAATAATGAAAAACATAATTATGTTATCATTCAACTAATTCTTCTAACCACCAACCATCATGATTTTTTTTGTTCCCAAAATGGATCAATGGGTGTCTAGATTTCAAGGTCAAGTCGTTGAAAGTTTCAAAAATCATCTATCCAATCCAATGAGATTTGAAGCAGATATCGAGTACCAGATCAAATACGCAGTCTATAGACGTGAAGAAGCTAGTTCTTGATTTCTCAAACCCTTCTTGGAGAACTACTAATGATGCATCATTTTTTGATGTTGTTATTGAATTGTCGCATGCATTTATGGTCTAAAAACCATAGAGTCATTGTATATTTACGCATGCGGGTTTGACCCTTTGAGATTCACAATCCCGAAACTGCTAAGAAGCTTATGTATTGGTTGGATCAGTCTCAGAAAGGTCAAATATTTCATGTCAAAGTCTCATTTTCTCGAGAGTCTAAGTATCAAATATTGTTGGGAACTTGATATCATGACGATAGTTGGACAAATAAAAGAATTGGTCATCGAGAACCGCGACTTGCCTATCATACTTGTTCCTTTGATCTTCCTAATATAGACATCTTAAAGTAATATAGGGAGAGAATATACCCAAAGTGCTAGAAGATGTCTATTATTAGGCAGGTCAAAGAAACAAGGCATAAGACGGAAGCCACAGTTCTGGATGGCAAATTCCTTTATTTGCCCAGATATTGTCATGATATCAATTCCCAACAGTATTTGATACTTAGTCTCTCGAGCAAAGCAGACTTTAATAGCAAAGACTCGACCTTTTTTAAGACTAGTCCAACCAATACATAACCATCTTAGAAGTTTCGGGATTGCGAATCTATAAGATTCAAACCCGCATGCATAAATATACAATGCCTCTAGGGTTTTTAGATTATAAATGTATGCGACAATTTAATAACAACGTCAAGAAACGATGCATCATTAGTAGTTAACCAATAAAGATTTGAGAAATCAAGAACGAGCCTCTTCATTTGTCTAGAGACTGCAAATTCGATCATGTACTCCATATCTGCCACAAATCCCATTTGATTACAGACATGAATCTCGAAACTTTCAATGACTTGACCTTAAAATCTTGACACCCCTTGACGCATGTAGGGAACAAATGAAATCCTAATGGTGGTAGTTAGAAAAATAAGTTGAATGAGAGCCGAATTATATTTCTTCATTATTTTTTCCAGCGTGTTCTTATACGTTAAGAGTGACTTTGTGTTTATCTAAATTTCACTGGATCACTCTAGGAACAAGATTAATTCCTCAAGATATTGGCACTCTTAAAAAAAGTATAAGAACATGCTGGAAAATAATGAAAAACAAAATTATGTTATCATTCAACTAATTCTTCTAACCACCACCATGATGATTTTTTTTGTTCCCTACATGGGTAAATGAGTGTCTAGATTTCAAGGTCAAGTCGTTGAAAGTTTCAAAAATCATCTATCCAATCCAATGAAATTTGAAGCAGATATCGAGTACCAGATCGAATTCACAGTCTATAGACAAGTGAAGAAGCTAGTTCTTGATTTCTCAAACCCTTCTTGGCGAACTACTAATGATGCATCGTTTTTTGACGTTGTTATTGAATTGTCGCATGCATTTGTGGTCTAAAAACCATAGAGTCATTGTATATTTACGCATGGGGGTTTGACCCTTTGAGATTCGCAATCCCAAAACTGCTAAGAAGCTTATGTATTGGTTGGATCAGTCTCAGAAATGTCAAATATTTCCTGTCAAAGTCTCATTTTCTCGAGAGTCTAAGTATCAAATATTGTTGGGAACTTGATATCATGACGATAGATCGACAAATAAAAGAATTGGTCATTCGAGAACCGCGACTTCCCTATCATACTTGTTCCTTTGATCTTCCTAATATAGACATCTTAAAGTAATATAGGGAGAGAATATACCCAAAGTGCTAGAAGATGTCTATTATTAGGCAGGTCAAAACAAGACATAAGAGGAAAACCACAATTCTGGATGGCAAATTCCTTTATTTTCCCAGATATTGTCATGATATCAATTCTCAACAGTATTTGATACTTATTCTCTCGAGCAAAGCAGACTTTAATAGGAAAGACTCGACCTTTTTTGAGACTGATCCAACCAATACATAACACTCTTAGCAGTTTCGGGATTGTGAATCTGTAAGGTTCAAACCCACTTGCGTAAATATATAATGACTTTAGGGTTTTTAGGTTATCAATGTATGCGACAATTTAATAACAACATCAAAAACGATGCATCATTAATAGTTAACCAATAAAGATTTGAGAAATCAAGAACGAGCCTCTTCATTTGTCTAGAGACTGAAAATTCGATCATGTACTCCATATCTGCCACAAATCCCATTTGATTGCAGATATGAATCTCGAAACTTTCAATGACTTGACCTTAAAATCTTGATACCCCTTGACGCATGTAGGGAACAAATGAAATCCTAATGGTGGTAGTTAGAAAAATAAGTTGAATGAGAGCCGAATTATGTTTCTTCATTATTTTTTCCAGCGTGTTCTTATTCGTTAAGAGTGACTTTTCCTTTATCTAAAATTTACTAGATCACACTAGAAACAAGATTAATTCCTCAAGAAATTGGTACTTTTCAAAAAAGTATAAGAACATGGAAAAATAATGAAAAAACATAATTATGCTATCATTCAACTAATTCTTTTAAGCTCCACCATCACGATTTTTTTGTTCCCTACATGGGTCAATGAGTGTCTAGATTTCAAGGTCAAGTCGTTGAAAATTTCGAGTATCATATGTTCAATCCAATGGGATTTGCAGCAGATGTCGAGCACCTAATCGAATTCGTAGTCTCTAGACAAGTGAAGAAGCTAGTTCTTGATTTCTCAAACCCTTCTTGGAGAACTACTTATGATAATCATTTCTTGACATTTTTATTGAATTTTCGCATGCATGTATGGTCTAAAAACCCTAGAGTCATTGTATATTTACGCATGCGGGTTTGACCCTTCGATATTCGCAATCCCAAAACTGCTAAGAAGTATATGTATTGGTTCGATCAGTCTCAAAAAGGTCGAGTATTTGTTGTCAAAGTCTCCTTTGCTTGAGAGTCTAAGTATCAAATATTGTTGGGAACTTGATATCATGACGATAATCAGGCAAATAAAGGAATTGGTCAACGAGAACTACGACTTCCCTATCATACTTGTTCCTTTGATCTACTAAATATATACGTCTTAAAGTAATATAAAAAGAGAATATACCCACTGTGCTAAAAGATGTCTATATTAGGCAGGTGAAAGGAACAAGACATAAGAGGGAAGCCGCATTTATGGATGACAAATTTCTTTATTTGCCTCGATATTGTCATGATATCAAGTTCCTATTAGTATTTGAAACTTAGACTCTCGAGCAAAGCAGACTTTGACAGCAAAGACTCGACCTTTTTTAAATTGGTCCAACCAATACATAGGCTTCTTAGCAGATATGGGCTTTCGAATCTTGAAGGGTCAACCCTGCATGGGTAAACATACAATGATTCTAGGGTTTTTAGACCGTTAGCGCATGCAGGAAATTCAATAACAACGTCAAGAAACGGTGCATCATTAGTAGTTAACCAAGAAAGATTTGAGAAATGAAGAACTAGCTTCTTCACTCGTTTAGGGAATGGAAATTCGATCAGGTGCTCCATATCTACCACAAATCCCATTGGATTGCATACATAAATCTCGAAACTTTCAATGACTTGACCTTAAAATCTAATGGTGGTAGTTAGAAAAATAAGTTGAATGAGAGCCGATTTATATTTTTTTCATTAAATGTTTCGAGCATGTTCTTATACGTGTTTAAAGAGTACCAATGTCTTGAGTAACTGATATTGTTTCCTAGTGCAATCCAATAAAATTTAGATAAATGAAAATTCACTTTAAATGATAAATCCAATTCATTCGGCACGAAGGTCACTTGACTCTAGACTTTTTAGTATCTGGTAGTGTGGCCACATTGTTGGATACGAGATGATTTAGGATCTGAGTGGTCAACAGGAATTGAGAGGCCACCTTCCTCGGTCTCGTTTTTGTGCCAGTCATATGGAGTAGGCTAGGCTAGGCAGGAGTGATCCATACAGGGCATTGAAAAGCATCCAACAATTAAACAACCGACAGCCCAATCACTGCTATCGAGGGAATCAGGCCAGTTACGTATTCCATTAGGCAAGATAAAGCAGTTCAACATTTTTGATTTTTCCACCAATCGACAATAAGAGCATATTAAAATTCATATGCATACTTCTTACAATTACCACAGCGCGCCTGATCTGCTGCTTTTGTATCGTAAATTCATGCGAATAAAAGATATGGAAAAGGCTTGTCGAGCAGCTGGCGGATGCAGCCAAGAAAGGTAGGTGAGAAAGCAGTCGAGTACTTGGCACATGACCCATTCAACGGATTTGACATCCAACTCAACAATCAGCAACCACGGATCCGACCTGGTATACTAACTTGGGTCAGGGAAAACTCTATAAATACCTCCTTTCCCAAGGTGGAAAAGGGGGTTCACACTTTTTTACTCTTATTAAGTTAAGTTGTTCACTCTGCCTTTCACTTCCTCTTGAGACTTCAAGTCTCTTTTCCGACCTTTCTCCGGTTATTCTTTGATCGAGATTATCACCGCCCGATTCTTATTTTCTTTCTTCTTACACTAAATGTTCCACTACTCAAAACCCAATTGTGGGTCCATCCTACTTTCGAACCCATCTAGGCACCATTCCTTCTCTTGTTTTTTATTCTCTTTCCGGTTACCGACAAACCTTTTTTATTCTCTTTCCGGCTAGCGACCCACCATTTCTGAAAGCACCCGACCATCGTGTTGTTCGGGCTCTAACATTTTTTTATAGTTTTGTAGGCGACTTGCTCTCGAGAGATCGAAGAAATTCTTAAACACTACTGAAGTACAATATTTTCTCTATATATAACATTTAAACAAGAAATTTTAATATTAAATCAATTTCTTGGCAAAATTATCTATCAAGTGATTTATACCGAAATTTCTTATATGTTTCATATGTTAACATCTAACGTCATTAACCGCCCCCAGTTCAAAGGTAATATGATTGTAGACAGTTAGACACGTGTTTATCTATTACATGTGTAGAAACAAGTACTACTAGTATTACTATACCATCAGAGTAAATAACATATATATATTTGTGTATGTCAGTCAAAATTTAGATTGGTAGTCACAAAATTCTAATATGCGTGAACAAAAAATGTTAAAAAATGTTAGAAATTCTTTTTTTTTTAAAAGTCTTTATAGAAATCTATAAAGGAAATTGAAAAATTGTAGAAACATAGAACGTACTTCATTATCTTCCATGAGAAGCATCAAGTTCGTTTTTCAAGATCACACCAACTTTTTATTGCCAAAATCCTCATTGTAGATTGAAAATGTGTGATTTATGCTTTTCAGGGTCGAAGTATCACACAATTTACGAGATCTCAAGCACATGTTCAATTGCAAATGTGATTACCATTTTTTTTTGTCTCAGCAAAGGTTTTGTTAAACATGGGGGTGAAATAGAGAAATACACACTAACCATAGTTTCGAGAGACAGAGATTTGATGGCATGAGCAATATATTCGCGCTGATTTGAGAGATTTGTTCGTCTTACTGTCGTCAACATAAGAAAAATATCAGATTATTAAAATTTAAAACATTTAGCAATCTAGAAGGCTTGAAAAAAACCCTTACTTGATACCATCGACAACATTTCATCTCCATCTTATCGTTAAACCATTGATAGCAATATGAATATGGTTTTTTGGCTATCATTGTCTTTTATCGCCAATGATAGTCAACTATAAGATCCAGATTCGAAAAAATTAAACACTTATATGATATCTGTATGGTCAAACTGAATTAATGGTATATAATTTTTTTTTTTTAAAAAGTAGCAAGTTGGGAAAATTGGTTTTGTTTAAACTGTTCATGTATCTTAGGTGTGACACGTTTGATTTTTATTTATGTATACGACACGTGTCGTGATCAATTGGTATGATATCTAAGTAAATAGTATATAATCTACCGTCTTTTTTAAAAAAGGTAGCAAATTGGAAAATTTATTTTTGCTTAAATTGTTCCTGTATCCTTTTTGTTATGTTCGACGCGTTTGACTTTTTATTTTATTCAGATATGCGTATCGTGATCAATTGATATATATCCATAGTAAATGGTATATAATCTATTCTTTTTTTAAAGAAAGTAACAAGATGAAAATTTTGTTTTTGCTTAAATTGGTTTTTGTATCTTTTTTGTGTGTGACGCGTTTTGATTTTTATTTTATTTGGAGATGCATGTCTACTCCTTCATTCCAGAAAGTAGCAAGTTGGAAAATGGGGGAATTTTGTGCTAATTAATGCATAGTTGCCACACGCATAGAACATAGAACGACCATGATTAGGTCGTTTGAAAAATATTTTTTTTTTTAGTTTATTTCCAACAAAATATAAATTTATTTAAACGTTCACAGAATATATATATATATATATATATATAGGCGTGTGATTTAATCAAAATGCTACAAAAATTTACAAATCATTTTCTCTTTTGTCTGGTCATATTCTATTAGGAGAAACTTATAGTTTCTTCCGTCAATGACTTTCAAATTAGCAAAAGTGGCTCTATATATATATATATTTTTTTTTTGAAGAAAGTGGCTCTATATTTGATCGTTCTTTCAAACATATTGTAGATTGAATTCCAAACATATTGTAAATATACTTTCAAACATATTGTAGATTGAATTTCAAACATATTCTCATAAAACTTGTAAACGTCAGTTATTTAACATGACATCTGCATTCAAATACTTCCACACTAATCTAACTTTCTTTAATTCAACATAAACATATGTCAAATGTTGGACAATACACTTAGCTACAATTTCACGAAAAACAAAATGGTACAAAAAACAAAATGGTCAATTTTCATAGTTGCAATTTTGCTTATGCGTTGATCATCTTACCAACATCACTATTTCTAATTATAAGTTTGCATTTTTTATGATGGCATATTAAACATTTTATACCGTTCTTGTGTGAATTATGAGCATATTGCTTGGAGTTTTGTTTAAAGTTTGGGTTTAGTTTAGTTTTAGGAAAAAAAGTTATAATACAAACAAAATTAAAAATTAATGATGTGTTTTGTTGAAGTTTTCGAAAAAATGATGTGTGTAAGAGACAAACCGACATAGAATCTGAGCACAAAGACTAAAATCCAGAATTGAAATGAGACAACTCCGTTACAAGGCGTGATTGTTGAAGACTTCAAGCGACATGCATGTACTCTGCAAACTCGAAAGTTTCAAGGCTCTCCAACAATCGTGTAGGAACGGAGCTCTGGTCATTGTTCCAGCTAATAGGTCCATACTTCTTAAAACTTCCATCACACTCGTTAGAAGAGCAAGTTCGATGTTTCGTTCGAGAGAAAGTTCCACATTAGAATAAATACCTAATTGTTCTTGGACAACTAAACAAGCCTAAACATTCATAAAGAATGAGAAAACGCCTTGATCATCTCAAGTTTCTGTTTACGAAGTTGAGGAAGAAGTTTCCATTGTGGAAAAATGTGGAGGCGTGATTGATGATGACTTCAAGCGACAAGCATTCTTGACGAGAAAACTCACGAAATCTCTCTCTTCTGCTCTTCCACTGTACCCTGCAAACTCGAAAGTTTCAAGACTCTTCTAACAAACATTCAGGAACAGAGCTCTGGTCATTGTTCCGGCTAATAGGTTTATACTTCTTAAAACGTCCATCACACTGAGATAAACAAAGGACAGAGAGAGAGACTTAATGAGATTACACCATAACAATGAAGAAACTTACTTCGACTTTGAGACTGAGAACTCGCAGCTTAGGAGAATTTTGAAGCAACCGGAAAAGTATCTTTGACCAATAATCAAAGCCAATACTTAGCTTTAGATGTTCAAGCTGGTTGAATACAATACCATCATGATACATATACTGCACACGTGACAAGTAATAACAAATGATTCAATCTTCAAGAAAAAATCAATCTACTGTTCTAAGTGATACATTAAATTGCAAACTTGAAGTTGATAGGTGGAAACAGATTACCTCTTCTTCATTGTTATGCCACATGCATAATGAAAGGCGTTTAACAGATGTGATTGATTCGAAAACATTCTCCAGATGTTCCCCAACAATGATATATGCCTCTTCCACCTCAGGCATATGCATAACCAAATACGAGAAATCTTCTACATAATGATCAACTTTGAAATACTTCAAAGAGGGAGTTACTATCACATACTCATCAGAATAACGTCGACCATCTATTGGTAATGTTAACCTCTGCAAGAACGGGCTGATAACAACTATCGCTTTCACATTGTCATTACCATCTCGGTGAATAAACAGATCTTCAGGAACAGGGAAATATGATAGAAGCAAACGAAGAGAATCTTCATTTGAGTAAGTCACAGATTGTAGTTCCAAAGTTTTCAAAGAAGGGAGAGATACCGTCCGAGGAACATCCACAAGAATCTTATCGCCGTTAAGTTTTAGAGTCACGAGCGATTTGCTGGTATACTAGCTGCTTGGCAATAATACAACACGTTCTTCCTTGTAAGGAAAAGAACAATAGTTGATATCTAAAACAAGAATGCAGCGAGAAACCGTAATTCTAACCCACTATGACCGTAGCTCTAAGTAATGGCAGATTCTTGTTTATAAAATCTCCAAGTGCAAGGTTTGGTTCATAATGATTCATTCCGAACTCGAGTTTAGGCGACCACAGCCAAAAGAAACTCCCATCGTTTAGACAAAACGCTAGTGGATACAGCAACTTGTGTCAGAACAGACGATAATATCTTAACGAGCAATTCGACGGATAATCCACTGATTCTGTCCATACCTTTTACAAGAAAACAAGAAAACACCGTAAGAAATACAAAGATAATCATACAAATTAGTAACAATTGAAAGAATAGCTATACAGAGTAACGAGATAAAAGCCCTAGAGAAAAGCTGGAATGTAGAAAGCTTAGAACCCTAGAAAAAGAGGAACGATATCAAACCTAGAAAAAGAAACTCATTTCCACTCGAAATAAACTGATTTTCTGAGTTAAAAATCGAGAAGAGATACATAAAAAGACAAAATCTAAGCAAAAAAATTAGAAACAACTAAACATTCCCACACAAAACCCTAGAATGTCGAAAGCTAGAACGGGAAGAAACCCTAGAATATAGCTGAAATGTTGAAAGCTAGAACTAGACAAAACCCTAGAAACGAACCTAGTGAAGTTATATGGAGGTTTGATTTCTGCTTCAGACAAATCAGAAATGCTCGGAGAACTCAAAAAGTATTTGTCGACACTGTATTATATCCATTTCGCCTACTGATTGTCTGAGTTGAAGATAATCGGAATCAAACCGTTGGGCTTATTATAATCGATTGGGTTAGTTTAATGCCCGGAAATAAAATATTTCTGGTCTAAATCTATGGTGGGCCTGGGCTAACATTCATGTGAAACTCTTTCTTCGTCTTAAACATTTTAAGAATATCTTTATTTGGTTCAGTTTTAAGAGTTTCAAGTATTTTTCAAATTCTAGTTGATATAAGTTTTATGTGGTATAAAATTATATGTGGAAGGGACAAAGAATGTATAAAGGTAAATCAAAAATTCAGATTACTTGGACAATCTGAGATAAGCAGCCAAATCAGAGAGCAAACATACTAGAATAGCGAGTATCATGCATTATAGCGAAAAGAGAAGAGTAATCTGAATATAAACTTGGGATCGTTTATGATTCTCTGATTCTCTGTTCGCAAATGTGGTTTGAATAATAAGATATGGAAACATCTATATTATTATTTGCGAAGTGATTTGAGCTGAGAACGAAAGTTGAAAACTGAATTATGCTTCTACCCTTAATGAATACAAAGGGAATGGTGTATAATTTCGTAATTTAGCTAACCTAATTAATTGTGGTGTATTTAGTTATTCGTTTATATTTTATTAGCTAATGCGATGTTAAATATTGCGTATTTATCTATTTGGGAAACAGTTAGTGCATAAGGATAATTACTATATATCGAAAAGGATAATTACGATACATCGAAAATGATAATTACTATTTCGTGTTATCGGTCTAATGGAAACATCGAAACCCTAGAATTCGTTCGCTATATATACTCTTGCGTCATTGGTTTTGGAGTGCATGGGTTTAGGGTTTCACCTCCATAGTTTCGAATACCGATCTTCGATATGTTTGAACGCTTATATACGCATCTAACCACTTGCTTTTCTGAATATAGTTTTGTGGTTTCGTCTAGAGTTGTAGTGGCCTGCGGGTTGATTGATATGTCTCTGTGTAAGCTCGACGTTCTTTGTTTTTTACCCATGTTACTCTTATATACAATGGTTGTTAATTTTTTAGTGTACTTTTTTTTATTAGATCCCACTGCAAGGATATCGACGATCCGTTTCACCGGCGGGCCGGAGCTTAAATCTAAGTTCTTCAACGCTATGGCTTATCGTAATCTTCGAATGGATGGATGTTGTAATGTCCTTTTCTTCTTCGTCGATTCTAAAGAAGAGAAACAAGGTTTTTATTTAACGGAACGTTTGTCGTTTTATATTTGTTATTATAGTTTCACGTTAATGTTTATACTATGTCTTCAGGTTTGCGCTCTTTGTTGTCGAAGAATGAGAGTATAGACGTTGGAGGTGCTCATTGTTAGATGTTCATTACATTTATAATGAATATTTATTGGGTTGGTTTGGAATCTTTTGGTGTTTTTACGTTCTAATGTTTTTTAAAACAATGTGCGAGATTAATTGATGCGATGTTACGTGTGCGTTGTCGTTTTGTCTGGGACGATTACGTTTCCGAATGGATGTTGTGAGCGCGGGTCGTAGAATTTGATGGTCGGTGTTTTTAAAAGTGTCTCATAAATTATGATACCGATTAGCATGTATTTTCTTTATGAGATTCTTATACCTAACAATCGTCTATGTCCGTATCGTATAGGGTGTCGCTTCGATAATAGTATGCCCTACGTGGATACTGACGTGGCCGTTTCTGGTGGGAGTTTCGTTGATGGGTCCGACGATGATTCGTTGATGTCTAGGTCACCTCTTTCTGTATCGGAATACGAGCCCGGTGATGTTTCTTGTGAGTCCGACTATCGTGGTGGCAGCGATGCAAATAGCAATGTTTCGTCGGACGTTTCGCTAGATGATGAATGCGCCGATGCTGACGATGATGATGGTGATGATGATGGTGATGATGATGATGACGATGATGATGGTGATGATGATGGTGATGATGATGATGACGATGATGATGGTGATGATGATGGTGATGATGATGACGACGATGATAGTGCGTATAACGAAGATGCTGTTGACGACGATGATGACTCGGGTGATGATTGTGGTGATGGAGATGGTGACGGTGGTGATGAGTTTGATGATGATCCCGGTTTTGTAGATGTTTTTGACGTATCGACTTTGCTTCCCATAGCCAGACTGCCGTGGACGTTCCTTTGTTGATGCTTTGTCCTACGAATTCCAGTGGTAGTGTTTATGTAAAAGTTCTTCGAGTGTATACTCGGATTTTTGAAAGCGGTACGAAAAGCTTGTGTCTAATCTTGGCCGATGAACGTGTAAGTTTTTCATCAGTTTCTGTTTGCATTTTGGTTCTTCCTGTTCGTGATATATCAGTTCTGAACCGTCGTTGAGAACACATTTGGATATCTAGGATGCGAAGATCGAGGCAACTATCGATGGCCATATGTACGGGAAGTTCGTGGCTATAGTTGCACAGGATCTATGTGTGACTATACATGATTTTGACGTTGTACCACAAGTTGGTACTCTCCGGTCAACAACTCATGGTTTTAAGATTCGTTTTATGCAGTCAACGTATGTCCGTGAGAGTACATTTAGGTGTCTACGAGATTTTTTTGATTTGGTTGCTTTCCACAGAATTCAGAATCGGCTTCACGACGATGATTACTTAGTCGGTATTAGTTTATGTTTTTTGGATGTTGGATCGTGTTATTGTGGTTTGTGTTCGGAGATTTTTTTTGTGTAGTGTGTCGTGTTTTCTGATTCCTCATTCGCCTCACTTGCAGATTTAGTTGGTGAGGTTGTACACGTGGCCGAGCTTGATCCACTTGGCGGTGTCTCGGCTGATAAAGGGTCATTGGCTACATGCGATGAACCCGCATGGAGCATCACGTTTGAGATTCGTGATGAGAGGTATCTCGATTTTTTATAGTGATATTTTGACCTGATCTTGGATTTTTGATTTAACTGGTATATGATTTATTTTCTATTAGTCGTGTCAGTCTCCGATGTTTGTTGTCTGGGCATATGGCTTTACGGTTTTACAATGATTGGAAAGCTGCCCGTGGTGACATCGTAGTGTTTGTGATAAGATGGGGACTTGTGGAATCTTTTCGAGGTATTTTTATATATCCATTTTGGAACTGGGGTTGAATGTCTTATTGGAATTATTTCTTAAATTTGGTTGTTTGTGTTTAGACAAGGTGACCGTTACAGCCACTGCCTGCTCTCGCGTGATGTTAAACCCTTTGATACCCAAGGTCGAGGAGTTTAAGTCTATGTTGGTACAACTTATGATATCAAGGTTTGGTATTTTTTGGTTTTTGGTACATTGGTTTGAAGTTTGATATTTTGTTTTGGTTGCCTTAAATCCGGTTACGATAGGTTACCAAGAAAGAAGCGTCGATTGTGTCGGAAGGACAGCGGATATGGTGCCTGATGCATGCGTTTTTTGTTTTGGTTTTTGTTTTGGTCTTTTTAGTTATTTTATTTAGTGTAGGTGTTCGATTGATTTTCGTTTGTGGTTTTTTTAAGCCAGCTTTAGTATTCAAACACTTATAAACGATATCTATAAAAGATTTAAGTTATCTACAAATATTATGCGTATCGAATCTTATGCGTATAAATCTTATGCGTATGGTATCTGATTTATCTATAAATCTTATGCGTATTGAATCTTATGCGTATAAATCTTATGCGTACAGAACTGGAACTGGAAATTATAATTGTCAAAGTATTAAGCTTTTTGCAATATTATCCCCTAAATTATGGTTGTGATTGAGACATAAGTTTGCAATTTCTTGGAATATATGACCTTTATCGCTAAAAGCTTTTAAAAAGACGATTAGACGATCGCACGTGAACGACCATAATCTACGAAAAACATATTGTTATATTCTTGGCGAGAAATACAAACTTTATATATATTATTTATTTTAACTTTTAGTTTAATGAGATGTGATTTATTTTGGGGGTTTGGGACTGGTGAAGATTAACAAAAACGGATAATTACCTTTTAAGTTAGAATAATCGTGTCGTTATATATATTTACGTATATCGAAGACTTTTCTACTTTTTGTATTAGGTCATTCTGTTCTAAGGTTGGTGTTCGTGGACGTCTAATGGCTCACCTGCTTTCAGTGGCTATTCATGAGAAATATAGCGGCGTTGTTTTCGATGTATCGGAACTAAATCCGAATTCCTATAGATGGACTATGCGGGTTAAGGTGCTTCGTATATTTAGCCACATAAACGAGGTTGATGAGCTAATAAATCTCATATTAGTTGATCGTAAAGTAAGGCGTTTTTACACCCTTTAATATTCTGTTTTCGGGATTCTAATACGACTTGAATTGATATTTTTTATTTCTACTGTTTATGAAGGGTGATAAGATCCAGACGATTTTATGTGAGGAAATTGGTGATAATTTTGTTACGAAGTTCAGCGAGGGTGATTGGATTCTCTTTACTGGTTTTGATCTTCGACCTGTGGTCGGTGGATTCCGACCGGTTGCTCACGCTTTTAGATGCAGTGCACGCCAACTACTAATTTTTTTAATATTCCTCCACTAGGCCTTGGTCATTATTTTTCTTTTGCTGAATTCAATAGTACTAAAGCTGGATTATTGGATCCCGACGTGTGTGTTGGTGAGATGATATACCTAGGTTAGGTATATTTGATATATTCTGATTTTGTTTTTTAATTTTAGATCTGATTGGTCGAGTCGTGAATGTTGGGAACTTTGTAGAGCGTAACTCGAATCTTATTAACAAACGTCGCGATGTATGTTTTGAGCTTCTTGATCACAGGTATGTTTTGATATATTTTTAATGTATATTAGCTCTTTCGGCTGTGTTTTCTCTTGAACCGTGATTCCGATGTATTAATTATAATTTCTATGGTGATGCATGTAAAATGAACAGGTTTTTGCGTTTACGTGTGTTTGAAGATGGACTACTCCGAGGCCTTTCTTGAGAAGTTGGGAAAATGCACGGGCGAGGTAGTTATTTGTGTAATCAGATTTGCTTCTATTTTACTAAGTGAGGGTGTTTGGATATCTACCGCTGCTTACAAGTGTACACAAGTTTTATTGGATCCTCTTCTTTCGGAAGCCGAATGTTTACGGGACATGTTTATGGACAATGAATGCCTACTTCAGTTGTATTCAGTATATTAAATATTCTGATGTCAAGAGAACATATATTATGTTCTATACTCAACATTTAAGCTCTGTTTTTCAAGTCTTTTGGCTACTCTTATGATTGTTTTAATAATACGTTTGCAATATCATATTAAAGCCGTGGTGACTGGTCGGGATGATTGACATTACGATCATGTATGTTAAAGCTAAGAACTATTCCAAGATAATTGGTTAGAAAAATTAATTTAGGTTTGTAAATGGTCCGCAAAGTACATATTCGTTTGATATTAATGTTGCCGAACACAAAACAAGAGATATTCATCTTATCGAATATAGTAAAAATATCTTATTACTTTTTTACAGGGGAGTTTTGGACACGTCGGTGCATATAAAATAAAAACCTACCACGTTAAAGGTCGGTGTACCTATATATAACTATTTACTTTTGTACATGTTTACTGATAGAAGAGTCGCGGCGGAAATCAGAAAGGTCGGGTATTGTATGAGTTTTTGTTTGCAGTTTTTAGTGATATATTTAGATGATTGTTGTGATTATATGTATGCGACTATTCTCTTTTGATTTAATATGAACAGGACATTGGTGAAGATGACAATCTTACCATTTCACCTGCCGCGGAACCAAGGTCCAATGTTCATGGAACCTGATCTAGAGGAAGGCTATGAACCGATTGCTAAGAAGACACAGTTTTTGGCTTGGATGGATTGTAACAGACAGTATGCAGAAGCCAGGAGTCTTCTCTACACGGAAATTCCAAAGGAGTTTTGTTGGCATCGGAAGACTAAAACATGGCTCCCACGTCGCCGTCGTAGGTGCATTGAGGATGAAGTGCGGCTTCCAAACACGACACCACGACATGGTGAGATCGACTACTTAAGAAGTTTGTTGACTGTTGCTAGAGGACCGACGTCTTTCGAAGACATCCAAACAGTAAATGGTGTTTTGTATCCTACGTTCCGAAGAGCCAGCGAGGAATGTATTGCGTTGGGGTTGATTGATGCACCCGTTGCTCCAGATTAGAATATATTGTGTTATGAGATTCATACTTTGATTATGTATCTCAGTAATTTCTTGCATTATTCATCATATTGAGCAGTTGTGGCATGGGTTTTTAATCCTACTATACCTCTAATGCATTTCTTGGATTAATTATATTTATCAATGGTAACAAGGGTTTTTGGCTATACGTTTTAAGTACCATATTGGTGTCGCGTTTTTCGAGGATGTAATCTTTAGATTCTTGGTGTTGCAATTGATACGATGTTTTATATTCGATAATGAATTTAAGAAGTATACCGGTTATTTATTTGGTGTTTCAGACGTATGGAGTTCACAAACCCTAATTCTTGAGTGTCCGAGTATTCGTATATGATGGTTTCAATGTATATTGTTTGGCGCTAATAATCAAAACGTTTTAAATCAGAGATATTCGTGAAGTATATATGTGTTTAATATGACCATACACTATAAATAAAACAGTGAATGTGTTTTATATATAGAATAAACCAATGAATGTGCTACTTTATACATAGACAAATGAATGTGCTACTGATTTGTACACTGGTTTATTTCCGCCCATAATATATTCGGCCTATGGTATTAGTGAGTCCACTGTGTTAATGATGTTTATGTTATGTAAAACGCATTTGGTGATTTTGAAAATACCTAATTTAAGAATGGTCAATAATTTTTATTATTGATATGTATATTTCGTAAATGCAATCTTTGATATTCATTATCGTGGGATTCGTTTTTATCTCTAACCCTAAAAACTGATTTCCTTTATGAGTTCGTAAGTATATCTACATATCGTATGCTATATATCTGTATATATACATATATCGCATGTTATATATCTAATTAGTTTATAATTCGTATATTATATATCTAATTAGTAAATAGTTATCGTTATTGTTTGCCTTTTTGGATATGTATAATTTACATATTTTAAGATTCTTCTTCATGGGCTACTCTAACTTATTTAGATATTCTTCCTTTTCGATATTATCGTTATGGGATTTATACATTTTTTAGTATTTTTAATGTATATAATCTATTTAGTAGTATATTTAAATAGGTTAACGTATATTCATAGTCGGTCTTATATCGTGTATAAATATATACATATTCGGTCACGTCCAAGTATTCGTCATATCTTTCATCTAAAAAAAAACTACATAATTTTCTGCAATGTTGATTTTTAGTAGGAAACCTTCTCTTCTCGTTCTCATCAAGGGACTGCAACCTCCTTCTGATAATTACAAGATAAAAGTTCGTGTGCTTAGGGTTTGGGATGGCTTCAAAGGCAAAGGCGGAAGTAGTCTCGAGATGGTCTTGCTTGATCAGGAGGTAGATATTATGCTATAAATTAATTGACGTTGTAACAAATCTCAAATTAAATTTATTAATAATGACTCTTTTGTTTTAGGGTGATAGAATCCATGCAACTGTTGAGAAGGATCATGTTAAGGTCTTTGCCAAAGAACTAAAAGAGGGGCAAGGTGTATTCATCGACACTTTCAAGCTCGCTGAAATCCAAGGGGATTATCACACGTGTCGGTCCCGCTTTAAAATAATTTTTTACTCCACAACACGCGTTACGAAGTGTTTGGATTTTCCATCTACCATCCCGGAGAGATTTTATGTAGGTTTTCAAGAGTTTTTATCCGATGATTTTGATCGTCGGTATTTAGTTGGTAAGTGAACATACGACTTGGTTGGTTTAGAACACTAATAAATTTGGCTTTTGTGTGTGAACAAAATAATTTGTGGGTTTTGTGTGTGAACAGATACTATTGGCCAAATTATATCTGTGGGCCACGTTGAGGAAACCAAGACCAGGGGAAGGCTCGATCTAGACTTAAGTTTGGGCTTAGGGATACCGAGTGAGTCTAAACAGTTACCTTATGTTGATGACGTATACAACACGTAACAATATTTTAATAATCATCTTTTATGTTTTGTGTAATTTAGGGGTAGACAATTGGAATGTGTTTTCTGGGGAGACTACGCCAAACAGGTTTCGGAATACGTAAAACATAACCCCGCTTCGGTTGTTGTCTGTGTTATCATGTTTGCGAGTGTCAGGGAGTACCGTGGTGAGATTTATCAGTAAAATTGATGCCTCTAATATCTATTGTTTTGGATCCGTTATGGCTGTTCTCGAATGTTTGAATAAGATGTAATTATTCTCTAAATTTTGTGTTTTGTAAGGGATATAAACATTACGAATTCGTTGGATAGCACTAGGATCTTGCAGAACCCAAAAAGCCTCTATGCGAAAGAATTTGTGGCCAAGTATATGCATCTCTCTATTTTTCTTTATGGTTGTGACTTTGTTTTTTTTTTAATTCGTTTGTAATCCGTCTAACTGAATTTATTAATTTTGATAGACTACCGGTGGACAAAATTCAGTTGTTCCCTAGCGATGATGGCGGGTCCATTGTTTCAGAGGATTCGTTGTACAACGAATTCTTGGGTTTTAAATATATGAGGGTGTCGATTAATGGACTCCATGATTGTAGCAAGGCATGTCTACACAACTGAATGACATCTATGTTTTTGTTGTTATTGTGTGTTCTAGACTGATTTATTTATTAATGTGAAGCCGGGGAAGTTCCTGACGTTGGCAACCGTGACGTCTCTTGGTAATAACAACTACTGGTATTACATAGGTTGCAAAAAGTGCAATAGAAAAGTTTCTCCTTATCCCGATAAGTTCGACGATCTTGATCAACCTGTTTGGAAATGTCTACATTGCAAAAAAGATGTTACCAACGTTATTGCTAGGTATCTGTTTACTTATAATTATATCTAAATAGATCTACTGTTATCCTGAATCCTTTTTTTGCACTTTTGAGGTTCCTTCAATCTTTTTGATCTGTGTGCAGCTACTTCATTGTCTTGGAAGTTTCTGACGCGTACGGTGGTTGGGCGAGTTTCTTAGTTTTCGATCCATTGGGAAAAAAGTTTATTGGAAAAACTGCCGAGAAGTTGTATGATGAGGCCGTAGAGGTTAGTTTTTTTTTATTTGTTCTAAAAAGCTAGACGAATGGTGTTATGGTTTTTGTGGTAATAGTTCATTCTAAACGAAATAGGATGGTGTTTCGGCCCTGCGACAATCTTTGGCCGGTTTGATAGATAAGGAGATGCTTTTTAAAGTCACTGTTTATGAGGCTAATGTGAACAAGATTAAGTCGTCGTTTGTTGTTGATCTTATTTCGAGAGATGGTGATATCATCGACAAGTACCGTGACGAAATTAGCTCGCAGGTAAATTCGTTGTGTGTGTTACATATTGTTATGTCCGTTTATATGTTTATTGTTGTGACACTCTTTTGTTCTTTTGTAGGCACCTATTATTGTGGAGGAGGATGTAGGTTCGGGTGGCGATTCGGATTTCGCAGGAGATTGTTCACCAGAATCCAAAAGGCAGCGGACAGAACATGATGATGGTGTAGTCACAAGTGAAGGAACGCCTACTAAACCTAATGCCGTTTGAAGAAGTCGATCCAATTTATTATATTGATATTGCTTTGATTTTATCTGTTATTTTTAAGGTTTGTTGCGATTGATATCGAAGCTTGTGCGAAGTATTATTTATATTTCGTATTTTAAAGTTTTCGCGAATTGATTTTGGCGTTTTACGGAATTAAGAATATCCTTGGATTTATCTATAATGCTTTTGCGCCTTATTATTTTATTGTTGTCCAAATATTGTCATTAAAAAGCCCATTGGGTAATAAGTCTCGGTTTCCTTAGATTCAAAAGCTAAGTGAATTAAGTAAGCACTAATCAAGCCCAGGTCGGGGTCATGCAAACCCATTTTATTTTGGTAATAAAATCCTGTAACATGTGTAATAAAACGACTAGCATTCATGGTTTATGAAACTAATATTAGAGAGAGCCATTAATTAGCGTCGTTTCGCTGGGTTAAGATACCAACGATTGATATATTTAAAAATTCGTTTTAAGTTATAGTTAGTGAAATATATGGACAAGGAAATATTCAAAATTTGGTAAAAAAGAAATATAAAAAAGTGGATAACGCCGGAGAAGGATGATTGTTTTTAAAAAAATTTGAATAATAATAACAATGATTTAGATTAATTATTTAAGATATTCGAGGCCTAAGAAAGTATTTAAATATTAGTCGCTGATACTGCATGACGATCGTTTAGAGATTTTCTTGGATAGGTAAATTTTTCCAAACTACAAAATTTCCTAAATAAAATATTTCACGGTTGAGAAAGCGTACTTTACGTATAGGTTTAGCTATGATGATTGCACTGACAGAATATCTAGAAAAAGGTTAAAAAGATTTACAAAGATATAGTGATTTGATAACTGTTTTATTTTCTTTATTTATAACGAAGCAATTATTTACCCTAAGCGTTGTGTATTTTAGGTATTATAATAAGTGACTCACGCCGTTTCATTAGCTATTGAACACATCATCTACATAAATTATTTCAAAAGATCGCAAAAGGAAAGCAAAAAGTCTTATACTTCTAGAACCATACTTACAATAACTGAAGATATGGCGTCTTATCATGCTCTCGCCGAGCTGGAGGTTGGGAAAAGGGGTTGTATAATCTGTGTGCAATTGCTTCGTCTCTGGAAAAGACATAATGATTTCGGAGATACGCTTGAGATGGTGTTCGCTGACTTAAAGGTTCGATCCTCTACTGCCTTTAGATTAGGATGATCGAGATTGTTTATATGAACTGTTTTATAAGATTTGCTTGATTTACAGTTTTGTATTAACATAATTTTCTATTACGAAAATATCTTACAACCTTTTCTTTGTATACAAAAATCGTGTCTAGGGGTTTCGGATTTCTGCAACGGTTATGCCCGATTTCTTAAAAAAATACGAGGCTCTATTTGAAGAGGGTCATTGGTATTCTCTTGGATACTTTGACATCAAGTACGTGACTGGTACAATTCGATTTGGGAACTATGATGTGAGGATCGAGATTTCATGTGGTACGGAAGTTAAGCCCACTTGGACGGGTACTAAAGACTTGACTCTAGACTGCTCTAATTTTTACGATATCTTGACGGGTGCTGTTGATCCTCGATATTTAGTTGGTAAGTTTTAAAATTTTTATGTCTTGGTATTTTTGGTCATCGGTTTTATGTTTTTTTATTTTCTTGGTTGGTTTGGTTTTTAATAGTGTTATGAATTATATGATAAGAATATTAATCCGTGTGTTATTTTTGGGTTTAGATGTCATCGGAAAAGTCTATACTGTTGGAAAGCTGAAGGAGATAAGTCCTGAGGCCTATGATGATTCGCGTTTCTACCTACGCTTCGAGTTGCTTGACTACACGTAAGATTAGTTATAATTTGAGTTCCTATGTCATTCGTTTGGATATTTAGTATACGTTTTCTTTTAAAAAACAGTAAAGAAGGCATCTTGCCGTGTATTGCCCGTGGTCAACTTTCCAAGGACATCGAATACGCTTACAGAATGGCTGTAGATCGGCCAGTCATCTGCGTGCTAAGATTTTGGCAGATATGCAAAGCTCGAGGTATTATCTTTGATTATCTACTGGCCGATATTCTTATTTAAGTGGATATTATTTTCTAATGTCTTTCGTTTGTGTTAACAGGTGATGAGGTCCATTCACATGTGCTTCGTTCTTATGATCCATGTTCTCAATTTACATTCGAGCATGGTGGTGAAGATGTAAAAGAGTTTAAAGCGAAGTGAGTGATTATATGTTTTTTTTTGTGTTAACGATTTGTAAATGGTGTGTTTTCTAAGAGTTTATTTTTAATATGTTATAGGTTCGCCCTCACTGGACGTAAATGAGTTGTTGGGTGTGCCGTGATCTGGCTAAAAATATTTGGTTTTGTTGTTTTAATGTATTATATTTTGACGCTTTATCGTTGCGTTGTCTAAGACTTAATTTTTATATACTTAAGTTTTTTGGATCTGGCACTATGTTTGGTTTTTATGTTGGCGATGTAATATATTATCGTGCGGATATTATTTAGGCTGTTTATTTGAATCTATGTTCTATTTCGTTTGACATGCATACTAATAATTTAGGGTTGTTTTACGACTCTTCTAATAAATTCTGGAGGTTGTGATTATTTCCTATAATGAATTGCACCGGAAACTCGCGACTGTATGCAAGTGTGTTCTTGAATGTTCTGGCCTCTTTTGCAAGGGCTATTAGACAAGTAATTGTTACTTTTAATAAGTATGTTTTGGGACAATAGGTAACCAATAACATTTCGATGCAACAAATGCTTTAGTTTATATAATATTAAGATTTAAATTTATCGGTATTAGAGATTTTTTTTTAAAAATGGTATTAGCGAACAGTTTTAAAAAATATTTCCTAAATCGTTGAGTTTTAGAACTAAAAAATAAAGGTGATTTATCGGTTCTGATGAACGCTATAATCTGAACCGTATCCCTTTTTTACTTTGTTTGATGTACGTTTATTATATCGAAATTAAAAATGTGTTGGTGTGGTTTCGATATTTCAACGTAAAAGTCGAAACTAATGAATGTGTCAGTTGAAGACATTCGTGATAGTCATTAATCCGTATTAATTGTTATCTTTGTGTTAATACTGTACTGTGTATATAATTTTACTATAGTAATTTTTCAATGAGGCAAAATAGGTTAGGCTTAACATCGTTATTGGCCCACAAACGGGGACTATAATAAGATTTCTCTATAGAATAAATACAGCGATTTTTTATTAGATGGATTAAAGGATTGTGGAAACTTTAACGATTCGTAAATCGTATGATCTGTTATTAAACTAAGTTTATTTGAAAGGAAAAACTTATTAGTATTCGCGGGAACGGACACGAGCACGAGCACATTGGAGTGGGCACTAGCGGAGCTTCTACACAACCCAAGAACCCTGAGCAAACACCAAACCGAGCTCCAAAACTACTTCAAATCACCGAACCAAAAGCTCCAAGAAGAAGATCTCCTGAACGGCCGAACCTCCCGTACCTCTCAGCGGTTATCATGGAAACCTTGAGGCTGCACCCACCTCTTTCTTTCCTGGTCCCACATAAGGCCATGCCAACATGTCGCATATTCAACCAATACACTATATCGGGGGTGCTCGCATCGGTCTATCTGGTATTTGCCTTTCATTCTTTAATTTTTATACATTCTTTAATTTTATTACTCGGTGTCTTCTTTTTTATATTTTTTTAATTAATTTGAGGTTCTTTTGTGTGCTATAGATTACTTGGGTGGTGATCTAGAGTATGTTTGTGCGATTGTCGAGGCGAGTAGAGGGGCTATGAAGAAGGCGTCACAAGTACTGTTTTGGATCCTTCTCTACTCTGGTGATGTAAGAAATTCTTTGGAGTTTTGAAGTTGATTTGTTATCAGATCATCTACTCTTACTTTTAGTCTTTGGAATTAATTTTGTATGTTCCTCATGATAGAGTTATGACGATATGATATCTTTGTATTGATTTGATTTTTAATTAATCATAAGATTTATTGATTCTTGTGTTCAAACATATATGTGCAAATAATTTGAGTTCTTTATATTCAGCGTGTTCAAGTGTTCAAGTACCCAACTTTCAAATGAATTGGAGTCCTTTATGGATTCCCTTCTGATAGCCTTATGGAATTAGATGTGTTAATCACCTAAGAGTGTTTTCTTGATTAGTTAACGGGTATGTTATTGGTAGTAGTGTTTGCATCTTAGAAGAATTCTCTAAATATTTTAGCATTTAAGTTAGTCTGTTATTCGTAAAAACCAGAGTTGGGATATTGATCTTTCATAAAGTTCAACAAATTGTGTTCTTTGTATCGGTCTATCGTTAGTAACATAATATAAACAAGTGGGTGTTGTTTATATTTAACACGTACGAGTACACTAAAAATTTGTTAGGCCTTAAGTTTGTGTTTATATGTGATTTATTGAACTTCATGATCGTCCGAATGTAAGCGTATTTATATATTTAATTTACTATAAGATAAACATGAGTATTTCATGCTACTTATCAATTCCCGAGAAAAGGGATTAGAAAATATTAAAAGTATCTATGTGGATATGTCTAATGGTGTCGAATTTAACTACTCCATCCGTTTTGTAATATATATGATGTTTAAGGTGTTTACACACAAATCAAGAAATCATTCCATTCTCTATTTTTCAAAATAAAAAATGTTTTATCATCAATTTCAAAACAATCTAACAAATAAAATAATAATATACAGAATTCAAACAATCAAAACAATAAATAAGATTTGCGTCATACCAAACAAAAAAAAAAAATCAGATTTGCGAAGTGAATTTGGCTACGTTTCTACCCTTTTGATCTTTTTGTTGTCTCTCTCTCTTGATTTATAAATACTTTTGTCTCCTTTCATATCGATTAGGTTATATGTTTTTTCGTGTTTTACTCTAGGTTTAGCCGATAGTTTTTATTCCCGTGTTCTTTTATTATTATGAGTTTCATGTGTTTTATATATGAAAAAATGATCGTTTCTTTTTTACTATTTATTTGTTTTCTTTAAATTTGATATGAAACTATTTTTTTAAGATCATAGAGAAAATCTTAAAACGTGGAAAGTACTTTTGTTGGATGTCGGTTTTAGCCTCGCTGCAAAATCGATTTTATCTATTCTTCTTCAAATAGGTATGAATCTCATCTCACTGTTCATATCGGAAGCATCGATCTGATTCACATGGTACATCTTATGTTTGTGTTATATATATATATATATATATATATATAATATATTAGGTTCATAGCTTCTTTCTAAATCTTCTATCTTTTTTTTTTTTTTATTAGTTCATAATTTTTTTGAAAAAATTTACACATGTTACTTTTGTTGAACAACTAAGGAGGTAATTTGGTTTTTAGGGTTTTTAGCTTCCACCATGAGGTAAGTGTTCTTCTTCGGGACTTTTGAGTTTATTTCAATTTGGTTTTGATCTGAGTTTTTTTTTTTATAGGATCGGTGGTGGATCGACAAAGCTACCAATTTTGGTATTTAAGATATATTCTTGGTTTTCTTATATTCTCTTAAGTTTTTGTTTATGATCAGTATCTAATGTGTGTGATGAATTAAATCTATTGGGGGTTCATCGTTCTCTTGCATTTTTGTCACTTGCAGAAAAGGGACTTGTGGTTCGAGAAAAGGGAAATAAAGAAGGTTCCAAAAAGAACAGAGCTGTTTGATATGAAACTATTTTTTTTTTCAAAGATCGCGAAGTAGGATAGCCAAACGGAAAGCAACTAGCCATCAAAACAAAACATAATAATTGGTTGGTTATGTGATTATTATGTTTTGACGTTTTTGCTTTAGTTTAGTTTCATATCACTAATCTTCAGTTTTAGTCGTTTTAGTTTTCTTCATGAATCGTTCTAATTTTCATTTTTTTAATAATGAGAAATCGTGAAATTTTTTTTTAATGTGATTTGTTTGTTTTCGTTGTATTTGGTATGAAACTGATTTTATGTTATTTTTTTCTAAGGTACGTGGAGAATGAGAATCAAACAAACGAAATAGTTACTTTTGAATGTTATGTTTCTCTTTCACATCGAGCTCAAACCAGCAATTAAGGTCTTATATATGTTGTTTCAAAATTATCTTCTTCTACGTTTTTTTTCTTTAGGTATTCTGTTTTGCGAGCATACGGTTAATTTCTATGTCAATTAATCTTCTAATTTGTGTTAGTGTCTATTTAGGTTCATTTACTTTAGGTACTCCATTATTTTCTACAGAAGAAAATTTGCGGGACCACAAGGCAGATGTAACGACCACCGGAAAAGGATGATGGCGATATATACACCTTACCAGTAAGAATCGAAACTCTTTTCTTCTCTTTCTGATCCGGAAGTGGATGAACACGACATACTGTTCAAATTCCAAAAAGAAGATTTTGATAGTTGTAACATTACAAGTCAAACTTAGTCGGTTTACAGAGAGATATTACAAGTCAGACTTATTCGGCTTTTTCAGGATCAGACCAAGCCAGATCAGAGCCACCTTCCAGTTGTAGAAGAAGAAGAATAGTCGAAGAACATGGATAAGAAAAAGGAAAGAAGGAGAAGAAAGAAGAAGAAGAAAAAGAAGAAGAAGAAGAAGAAGAAGAGAGAAGAAGAAGAAGAGAGAAGAAGAAAGAGGAAACACGAAAGAAGAGGAAGAAATAAGAAGAAGGAAAATGAAGAAAGAAGAAGAAAAAGGAGAAAGAAAGAAAAAGAAAGAAGAATAACTTAAAGAACGAAAATAAAAAGACGAAGAAAAAAAAAACATAAGAAGACGACCTAGACGACCTAGACGAAAACGTAGAAAAATAAAATGAAGATTTTAGAGGAGAGAACGAATATTTGGAAGAAGGTGAATAAAGTCAGAGAAGAAAACGCTATGATTTTTAAATTAATCATGTCCACGGAAGACGAAGATGAGATAAAAAAAAAAATCAGAAGAATTAGACGAATAAAGACTTGAAAAAGACAAGAAGTTAGAGAAGATATATACGATAAAGAAGAAGAAGTAGAAGTCAAAGATGATGAAGAAAAAGAAGGAAATGAGGAAGAAGAATAAAAAAATGAAAGATTGAGAAGAGGAAGAAGAAGAAAACGAAACCGATAAGAAGAATTTCAAGATGACAAAGTAGAAAAGATGAAGATGAAGAAGGAATCGAAAAAAAAATTAGAAGAATAAGAAATCAGAGGAGATGAAGAAGACAAGTGCGATGAGTTTGGAGAAGGAAAAAGAAGATGAATAAAACCTGGAAGACAAAGAAGAAGAATAAGTCGGAGCAAGAGAAAATGATGAAAAAGAAAAGTCAAAGATAATGAAAAATAATTGGCGTTTAGATTAGGGTAGAATAAGTAGAATAAAAATCGAGACCTTCTTCTCCTTCTGATCTAGGCGAGGATGAACACAACATCTCTATCTATTGACATGTCTGAATTCCACAACGTCAATTTTGATCGTAAAAATTGGATTTTCGCAACAACTCAAAAAGTTTTCCTGTCTTAGAATATAATGATAAAGAGAGAAAGATAAAGAGAAGAATGACATTCAAATTGTGTGTAGAATAAAAAAAAACTAAAATCCAAAATATAAAATAACAGAAGATGAGGAAGAATACAAAAAAAAATTAGGAGAATAAGATGTCAGAGAAGACGAAGATAATGAAGAAAGATAAAGAAGAAGAAAGGGAAGAAGGAAAACAAGAAAGGGAAAACCAACATAAACTATTAGAAAGAAAAAATGAATAATTTGTATCGCAAATCTCATTTTGTTTATAAGTTTAGAAAATATGAATATATATTTGTATATCGTCGTTTTTGGGTGGCTTCCCTTACGGATAAATGAATAATCAAATATTTTTTATAAAAATTTGAAATCATTATTTTGTTATTTGATTTATTTTTGGTGTCTATTTTGTTCACATATATTTTAGAATAATTTAAAAATGACGAAGATAAATACGAATAGCAACTGAAAAAATTTCTTTTAGGAGAAGAAAAAAAAAAGAAAAATGGAACATTAAGAAAACAAATTAGAAAAAAAAAAGAAGCTGAAGAAAAAAATAAGATGATGAAGACAAGACAAATAAATACTGGAATAATAATATGTTGGAGAAGTCAAATATGATGAACAATGAGAGGAAAAAAAGCAGAGGAAGGAAATAATTAGGAGAACAAGACGAAAAAAGCAGAATAAAAAGAATAAGAAGAAGTCGGAGGAGGCAATGAATAATGAGAAGACAACGAAGAAAAATAAAAATAAAAAATGAGTAAGAGGAATAAAAACAAAAATTCGATGAATTAGAAGTTGGAAAATATGATGAAAAAGATAATTAAAACAGAAAATAAAAAAATATGGATAATACGATGATGATGAAGAAGAAGGAGAAAAAGATCAGTAAATTGGAGAAGAATAAGAAAAACCGTAAGAAGAGGAATAAGAATTCGGAAAACGAAGAAAAATAAAACTGTGAGGTAAAATCTATGGATGTAATCGATGGGTGCATATACTTCATAGGTACACGTTAAAAGGAAATACCAAAGTTTTCTCTTTCGGTGAGATAAGAAAAAATTATCAAAATGCTAACTGCAGTTTTGTTTTCAAAATTAGATGATATGCAATTTAAATAAATTGTTTAGTGTAGAAAGAATGAAGAAGAAAAAAGAAGAAAGGAGTAGGAAGAAAGAAGAAGAACTAAGATGACATAATAAAAAGGAAGAATGAATAAAGAGAAGAAGAAAAAGGAAGAGTTTTTCATTAAATAGTCATGTTTGCTTGAAGTGGTCACGTTTTAAACGGTTGATGATAAAATGTGTTTATGTAATAAACTAATTTAATTTCCTAATCGAGTTTTCGATTAGTTGTATGTTTGGTTACAATAAATTATTTTAATATAAGGTTTATATTTATATTATTAATGTGAAGATATATGACTGTAATCTTGGATAAACTTTTTAAACAAATTTATTATTGGTTTCTTTTATATTTTTTGATTACTTAGTAAATATTTTGTATAATATTCATGTAATCTTTATAATTATCAAATATTTTACTTATTGTTTTGTATGTTCGTCAATTATGAAACAAATAATATATGTGGAGATTGATTCGTGAAGATTGAAACAAAAAAATTTGAATGGATTTCGTTAACACGATATGAAAAAATTGGAATAAATATAAATGAAAACATGTAGCCGCGCAAATGTGCGGGCAAAGACCTAGAGAAAGAAGAATAAGAAGAAAAAAGAAGTAAAAAAAAACAAGAAGAAATAAGAAGAAAGAAGAAGAAGAAAGAAGAAGAAAGGAATAAATAAGATGAAGGAAGAAGGAAGAAGGAAGAAGGATGAAGCATGAAGAAAGAAGAAAGAAGAAGTAACTTAATGTAAAAGAAAGAAGAAGAAGAACAATGATGCAAGATTACGGTGATGATATGGAGTTTTAAAAATCATGAAGTCATAAATACATTTTTGTTATTTATTATTTTTTAGAAAAAGAGAGAGAGTTCTAGCGAGAGGGAGATAGAGAGGGGATAGAGAGAGCATCTCCTTCGAAAACAATAATGAGAGAGAGTACGAGAGGGATAGGGTGAAGTGGAAAGAGGGAGACAAAGATGATTTCTTTCATAAATAAGAACGAGAGAGACATGACGATAAAGAAAGCGAGAGAGAGGGAGCAAGAGAATCTCCTTAAAAATAAGAGCAAGAGAGAGAGAGAGAGGATAGAGAGAGATAGAATCTCTTTCAAAAACAAGAACAAGAGAGAGAAGGAAAGGGAGAGAGGGATAGAGAGAGTATCTGCTTCAAAAATAAGAACGAACTAGAAAGAGAGAGGAAGAGATAAAGCTAGAAAGTATATGTGTGAGATAGAGAGAGAGGGGAATATATATAAAACTAGGAAGAGAGACAGAGAGAGGGAGAGAGGATCTCCTTCAAACATAAGAACAGGGGAGACGTGTTGGGTATAAAATTTGATCCAAATAGATACACCTCTAAATCAATACATGATTTATAAAAAAATTCAAATAGTGGATTTCAAAGAAGTGTTGTGAGGTTTTGCTAGATCCAGACGTGGTTGTTGTTCGTTTTTTTCGTGCTAAGTAATTTTATTGATTTAGATTAATTGATAATAGTTTGTTCTTCATTTGAATTCTCTTGTGATTATAACCAATTTGTTGTCCATGATTTTTAGGTTATGTAGTGACAATGAAGCACCAATTGTACGTTGTGGTTTGACGAGTTCATAGACGCCTTTATGATTCTAAAATTAAATGTTTTGTTTGCAGTAAATTCGTATTATTGACAAAGTTCTCAAGACTTTGTGTATTCCCCTATGTTTACTTACAAGTATGACCAGAATATTTTGTTAACCGATTGATAGCACAAAGACAAAATCGAGAATATAATAAGTAATTAAAAACTTAATACGAGAAAAATGACAAACACGTGGCATAAGACGAAGAGGTCAAAAGAAGAATAATGAGATGGAGAATTTGGAGAGAATTTGGAGAAGAAGATGAATAATCTGAAGGACGTGCAGAAGAAAGAAGAAAAAAGAAGAAAAAAAAAGAAAGAAAAAAGAAGAAAGAAAAAAAAAGAACAAGAAGAAGAAAGACGAAGAACAAAGAAGAAAGAGTAAGAATTTAGAAAGAATAGTGACAAAAAAGAATTACGAAAAAGAAGTAATATGAAGAAAAATGAAAGACTAAAATAAGAAATTAAAAAAGAAGGAAGAAAGACGAAGAAAGAAGAAAGAAGAAAAAACGAAGAATTCAAAATATACGAAGAAAAATGTGACAAAATATACGAGAAAAAGGTGACAATTTTTGTTTTAATATAAAGCAGAAAAAATAAGAAGACAGATAAGACGGAAAATGTTGAAAAAGAAGATGAAGATTTTGGAGAAGGAAAAGAATAATTCAAATAAATCTAATAAAAACATAGAATAATAATGAAATTCGAGTTTTATTTGTCAATAGTAATTACACAACAATAATTATAACTAAACATACAAGAGTTTCATATCAAAAACAAAAAAATTTAGTTCTGAACATAGATAAAGAAGATTCATTTGATCTTAAGAAGATGAGTTGAATGAAAATTAGTTTACTAGATATTTTCCTCATTTAGAATTTAGAAAATGTATTTGATCTTAAGAAGATGGTTTTAATGACATATGTGCAGGTGAAGAAGAAGAAGAATGGAGAAGAATAGAGAAGAAGAAGAAGAATAACGGAGAAGAAGGGAAAGGGAGGAGAAAGAAAATAACGAAGAACGAAGAAGAAGGAGAAGAAGGGACGAAGGGAGAAGGAGAATAAGAAAAAGAAGAAGAAGAAGAAGAATAACAAAGAAGAATGGAAAGGGAGAAGAAGAAGAACGGAGAAGAAGGGAGAAGAAGTGAGAGGGATAAGAAGAGGAAGAAGAAGAGCGGAGAAGAAGAAGAAGAAGAAAGAAAAAGAAGGGAGAAGGAGAAGAAGAAAAAGATAATAAAGGAGAAGAAAACAAGAAAAAGAAGAAGAAGGGAGACTAAGGGAGAGGGAGAAGAAGAAAAAGAAGAACGGAAAATACAAAGTAGAAGAAGAAGAAGAAGGGAAGAAAAATAAGAACGGGGAAGAAGGGTGAAGAAGGGTGAAGAAGTGAGAGACAGAAGAAAAAAAAATTAGAAGGAAGAAGAAGAAAGGAGAATAAGGGAGAAGAGGAACGAAAAAGAAGAAGAAAAATAGTATACTAAGGGAGAGGGAGTAGAAGAAAAAAGAAGAATGAAAAAAAAGAATAAACATATAAATTCAAATTATTATAAACTTAAATTTGTAAAATTGTTAAAATTTAATTAGTATAAAATATAATAAAAACATATCTTAATTAAAAAATTAGAGTTTTATTTATTAATAATAGTTACACAATATTTAGGACTAAAATTATATGTGTTTCGTATCAACGACATAATATCTTAGTTCTAACAATTGGTAGTTCATAAAAAAAACAAATTTAAAAACAATTCAACAACATATTATCTTCTCATTAAAAGCGAAACAATTACAATTTCAACATAATTAAAAACACTTAAATTATTAGCTTTTATTTCTTATTTCATATTTTCTACTATACAAAATTTATTTACATTTCTTATTTCTTATATTATTTTAAACTTAAAATTGTCAATTATTTTTTCAATATAATTAATATCAAATATGCTATATATGATTTGTATATACATATTGTTTTAGTGATACATGAATTTGCCTTTTTCAAGATAATAAATCGTAAAGTATTTTATATTATGAAGAATTAGAAAAAAAAATAAAAAATTTAACTAACAAGAAGATACAAACTATATTATAATAATAAATTGTGAAAACTAACTATTATTATAATGAAGATACAAATTATATTATGAATATACAAGTTATTAACATTATTTGCCTGTTTTTGGCGCGGGCAGAGAGGAAGAAGAAGAGAACATGAAAAAAAAAAACATGAAAAAAAAAGAAACATGAAAAAGAAGAAATATGAAAAAAATGATGAAGGAAAAAGAAAACAAAGAAAGAAGAAAGAAGGAGAAAGAAGAACTTCATAAGAAGAAAGAAGAAAGAATAAGAAAGAATAAGAAATTAGAAAGAAGAATGAAAAAAAGAAGAAACATGAAAAAAAAAAATATGAAGAACAACGAAAGAATAAGAAGAAGAAGAGGAAGTAGAAGAAGATGAAGGAAAAAGAAGACGAGGAAAGAAGAAGAAGAAAAACTAAGAACAAAGAAGAAACAATTAGAAATTAGAAAAAGAAGGAAGAAATACGAAGAAATAATAAATAAGAAATAAGGAAGAATGAAGAAGAAGAAGAAGCAAAATTCAAAATATACGAGGAAAAAGGCAACAAAAATGTTTTTAATATAGACCAGAAAAAATAAGAAGACGGATAAGATGAAAAATGTTGAAAGAGAAGATGAAGATTAAAAGAAAGAATAATTTGAAGAAGAGGAATAAAATCATAGAAGAAATTTGTAAGAATCTTAAATTATTCATGCCACGCAAGGCGAGGACGGGTCACCTAGCTTTTATCATCTTACTTATGCATATTTATTCGATATATCAAATGAACGGAAATGTTTACTTATTATATTAGAATGATTGCTTTATATTTTGGTGCAGTGATTTTGCAAGTGTTTTATTGCGTTATATACACTTCAAAAACCTCATTATTTAGTAGAAAGAAGAAGAAGAAGAAGAAAGAAAAATAAGAATTCAAAATATACGAGAAAAGGCGACGGAACAAAATTCAAAAAACCCGGATGAAAAATAAGAAGATAGATAAGGCATCAAGAGACCTCATGTTTGAATTCTTAGTACTATGAACACGAATTTGGAGATTGGTTTGTGACGATTGAAACACAAAATTTTGAATGGATTTCATTAACACTATTATGAAAGAATTTGTAACGAATATGAAAAAAAAAATGTAGGATAGCCCATGTTGACCTGTTTGGAACGGTTGATAAAAAATATAACTTATGTTAGATGATATATGTTTACATTTTTAATATGAAGATATTTTGATTGTAATCTTGGGTTTTATTTAAACTTCTTACAAATTTATTAATGGTTTCTTTTATACTCTTTGATTACTTAGTAGAAAAATTGTAAGATATACATATATATAACCTTTATAATAACCTTTATAATCAGTCATGTCTTGAATTATTAATAAAACAAAAATATTTAGAAATTGTATCGTACAGATTGAATCACAAAATTTAGATTTGAGTTTTGTTAACATCATTATGAAAGAATTTGTGACTTATATGAAGGAAAACAAGTAGACCACGCATTTGCAGATTCTTGAATTTTTAATTAAAAAAAAATAGTTACAGATTGTTTATTACAGATTGAATCATAAATTTAAAATAGATTTTAAGATCAACATTATGATAGAATCTGTAACTTATATCATGGAAAACGAGTAGCCCGCGCATTTGTATATTTATAATAACCTTTACTTATTTTTTCTATGCTCTTGAATTTTTACTAAAACAAAAATAGTTACAGATTGTTTATTACAGATTGAATCATAAAATTTAAAATAGATTTTGAGATCAACATTATGACAGATCTGTAACTTAGATTTGAGTTTTGTTAACATCATTTTGAAAGAATTTGTGACTTATATGAAGGAAAACAAGTAGACCACGCATTTGCAGATTTAAAATAATCTTTACTTATTTTTTTCCATGTTCTTGAATTTTTAATAAATAAAAAAATAGTTACAGATTGTTTATTACAGATTGAATCATAAATTTAAAATAGAGTTTAAGATCAATATTATGACAGAATCTGTAACTTATATCATAAAAAACGAGTAGCCCGCGCATTTGTAGATTTATAATAACCTTTACTTTTTTTCTATGTTCTTGAACTTTTAATAAAACAAAAATATTTACAGATTGTTTATTACTGATTGATTCACAAAATTTAAAATAAATTTTGAAATCAACATTATGATAGAATTTGTAACTTATATCAGGTAGAACAAGTAACACGCACATTTTCAGATTTATAATAACCTTTACATATTTTTTCGATGTTCTTAAATTTTTAATAAAACAAAAATATTTACAGACTGAATCACGAAATTTAAAATAGATTTTGAGATCAACATCATCAAAGAATCTGTAACTTATATAATGGAAAACCAGTAGCCCGCGCATTTGCGCGGGCACTCACCTAGTATTTTTTTTAATTTAAAAGTTATTGCATATTTAAATGTTGTAAATATACACAATATTGCATTTGAGTACTAATACCAATTTGAAATGGGAATGTTGGACACTAGTTGAGAAGATTGCTTTGGATTCACAACCATATTGTTATCCCAATTATAAAAACTTTCATATTAATTGTTTAGGAAAGATTTTCTAAATCATTTAAATAGAAGATGATAAAAAAAAATGGATTAACATGTTTTCATTAAGAAAAAATAGCATGCCTCATTTAAGAGATGAGATCACAAAGAAGATGGTGTTCTTGTTGTGTTACTGCAATTTAATGTAGCTATTTGTTTTACAACATATAAAATTTAAAGTATATACATATATTTTTTTGTGGAGAAAATGGAAAACAAAATATTCTATCACACATTTTCAGCTAAAACCTTCAACATTTTCATCACCCAGTTTTTTTTTCCAATGTCAGTCAAAATTTAGAATGGTAATCACAAAATTCTAATATTCGTGAACAAAAAAAATGTTAAAAATGTAAGGAACTCTTTATAATATTATGTTAAGAAAAATGAAAAATTGTAGAAACATAGAATAAACTAATATAATTGGATTAATGAAAATACCTCATTATCTTCCAAGAAAAAAATTAAGTTCGTTTCAAGATCACACGACTTTTTATTACCAAAAACCGTCATTGTAAATTGAAAATGTGTGATGTATGGTTTTTGGGGTCGAAATATCACATATTTTTCAAGATTTTCAAGCACCTGTTGAAAATAAGATTATCAATTTTTATTTTTTTTATAAAGACGATTATCAGTTTTGTCTCAGCAAAGGTTTTGTTAAACATGAGGGCAAAATAGAGACATACACACTACACCATAGTTTCGAGTTTCGACAGCATCAGCACCTGTCTCTTATACACATCTAGATGTGTATAAGAGACAGCATATTATCGTTAAACCACTGATAACAATATGAATATGATTTTATCACTATCATTGTCTTTTATCGCCAATGACACTCTATTATAAGATCCAGATTCAAAGATGAGACAGTTATATGACTGTCTCTTATACACATCTAGATGTGTATAAGAGACAGCTATTATAAGATCCAGATTCAAAGATGAGACAGTTATATAATATCTGTGTGGTCAAACTGAATAAATGGTATATAAATGTATTTTTTTCTTAAAAAGTAACAAATTGGGAAAATATTTTTTGTTTAAATTATTTTTCTATCGTTTTTATTTATGTATGACATCAAATTGATATGATATCTATGTAAATGGTATATAATTTACTTTTCTTTTTAAAGTAGTAAGCTGGAAATTTTGGTTTTGATTAAATTGTTCTTGTATCATTTTTTTTATGCGTGAGACGTTCGATTTTATTTTATCTGTAAATGTGTGTCATAATGAAATTGATATGATATCTGAGTAAATGGTATATAATCTATTTTTTTTTAAGAAAGTAGCAAGTTGAAAATTTTGTTTTTGCTTAAATTGTTCTTGTATCTTTTTTTTGGGTGACATATTTGATTTTTATTTTATTTGGAAATGCGTGTCGTGATCAATTGATATGATATCAAATTAAATGGTATATAATATACTTTTCTAATAGTTGACCAAAGGTTAATTAATGCTTTTACACCAGAAAGTTTGGGGTTCGATTCCCAGAGGTTGTGAATAGTTACAGATTAATGGAGACAAAGGTTACATGAAGTCTCCAGCAAGCAAAGATGGTCGTCATAGCCGATGTCATGGATCCTAGTGGAGCAGATTAATTGTCTGTTGAAGAATTGTCTTTGTGTTCTCATAATTTGTAATTATATAATATCGCAGACAAAAAAAACAGATTTGATTCTAGTTTTTCACACAAAATTTTTTCATTCAAATATTTTATTCAAATATATCTTTTAATATCAAATTGATTTTAACCTTACAAAAACAAATTTGACAACTAATAACTTACAAATTATTTTTATAAATTGAATTTTAAAATCTCCCTTTTTATATAAGAAAATAGATAGTACAAAAAATTTGTTCAATTGATTTTTTGCGTTGAAAAAATAATAGGTTTTTTGTTTAATCATTTCAAATCACTAATCACTTTTATTCAATTGATTCTTTTTGTTTTTGTAAAAAAACTTATTTTTTAGTAGACAAAAATGTTAGTACTAAAAACAATTTCTATATATAATATTAACAATAAGTACTTTTACAATTCGAATAAATAATACAAAAATAATTTTTTTAATGGATTCGGATTTGTAAAATTTAAATAAAAATATCAAATTATTTTATTTTTAACTAATCAAAAATGGAAGTCTTTTATTTTTGAAATATATTTAATTAGATTTGAATACTTATTAAAATTGCAAAGTTCTTTTTCACATCGACATGTAAATTAACAATGCTAATTAATAATGTTGTTCCGCGCATGGCAAGGATATTAACTAATGCACCATTGCCACACCCGTAGAAAGACCATGATAGTCGTTTGGCATCTATTTTTTATTTTAATGTATTTTTAACAAAACTGTTAATATATTTAAACATTGGCCAAAAACAATTAGGCCAATTAAAATGCTCCAAAAATTCACAAATCATATTCCCTTCTATCTAATCATTTTCTATTGGGAGAAACTTGTAATTTCTTCCGTCAATGACTTTCAAATTAACAAAAGTACCTCTGTATTTGATCGCTCTGTCAAACTATTGTAGATTGAATTCCAACGAGTTTGCACATTTAGTATCAAATCAGCTTTGAATTTTATTCCAACTGTATCTACTCATTTTTCAAACAAAATTTTACGAGACTCATAAACTTAACATACCTATAATCTTAATTAAACAATCACCTATCACTTTTAGTCCATCTTGAACAATGAGGTTAAGTGGAGCATATTAGATCAATGATTTGGGAGAATTTCATTTTTTCCCCAAATCTATTTTTATTGGATCTAGTATTTATAAAAATTATACAAAATCTAAGATTATTCGATTAGTCATTTATAAAAGTTTTTAAAAATCTCAGCTTATTCCGGGATGGAACGTCGATGCCAGCGGTGAAGAGCTGAGGAGGATTCTATTAACCATGTGATATTTGAATGTCCTCCAACGCTGCAAACCTAGCCTCTTTGTTCGATCCCCTCTCCTTCGGGTTCATAAACTTAACATACCTATCATCTTAATTAAACAATCACCTATCACTTTTAGTCCATCTTGAACAATGAGGCTAAGTGGAGCATATTACATCAATGATTTGGGAGAATTTCATTTTTTTTCCCCAAATCTCTTTTTATTGGATCTAGTATTTATAAAAATTATTTAAAATCTAAGATTATTGGATTAGTCAATTATAGAAGTTTTTAAAAATCTCAGCTTATTCCGGTATGGAGCGTCGATGCCAGCGGTGAAGAGCTGAGGAGGATTCTATTAACCATGTGTTATTTGAATGTCCTCCAACGCTGCAAACCAAGCTTCTTTGTTTAATCCCCTCTCCTTCGGGTTTATTCCCGTGTGAAGCCCTACTAGAAAACTTGATATCATCGACAACATTTCATCGCCACCATATTATCGTTAAACCACAGATAACAATACGAATATGATTTTATCACTATCATTGTCTTTTATCGCCAATGACACTCTATTATAAGATCCAGATTCAAAGATGAGACAGTTATATGATATTAGTGTGGTCTAACTGAATAAATGGTATATAAATGTATGTTTTTCTTAAAAAGTAACAAATTGGGAAAATCTTTTTTGTTTAAATTGTTTTTCATTCGTTTTTATTTATGTATGACATCAAATTGATATGATATCTATGTAAATGGTATATAATTTACTTTTCTTTTTAAAGTAGCAAGCTGGAAATTTTGTTTTTTCTTAAATTGTTCTTGTATCATTTTTTTATGTGTGACATGTTCGATTTTATTTTATCTCCACACGCGTTTCATAATCAAATTGATATAATATCTGAGTAAATGGTATATAATCTATTTTTTTTTTAAGAAAGTAGCAAGGTGAAAATTTTGTTTTTGCTTAAATTGTTCTTCTATCGTTTTTTAAGTGTGACACGCTTGATTTTTATTTTATTTAGAAATGCATGTCGTGATCAATTGATATAATATCAAATTAAATGGTATATAATATACTTTTCTTTTTAAGAAAGTAGCAAGTTGGAAAAAAAAATTTGCTTAAATTGTTCTTGTATCATTTTTTATGTGTGACACATTTGATTTTATTTTATCTGGAGATACGTGTCGTAATCAAATTGATATGATATCTGAGTAAATGGTATATAATCTACTTTTTTTTTTGAGAAACTAGCAAGTTGGAATAATCTACTTTTCTTTTTAAGAAAGTAGCAAGTTGGAAATTTTTTTTGCATATATTGTTCTTGTATCGTTTTTCTTTATGTGTAATACGTTTGATTTTTATTTTAATTAAAGACGCTTGTCGTGATCAATTGATATGAAAGTAGCAAGTTGGGAAAAACAATTTGCTTAAATTTTCTTTTATTGTTTTTTATGTATGACACTTTGATTTTTATTTAGCTGTTCAAAAAATAGTAAATGGTTTATAATTGATTTATTTATTTATTTAAGAAAGTAGCAAGTTAGGAAAAAACATTTGTTTAAATTTTCTTGTACCAATTTTCGTTATGTATGACACAATGTTTTTTTATTTTACTTGACTTGATCAGTTGATATAATTATGTAACATGATATTATAAAATAAAATAATACAACATTAATTCAATGATGATATGGATATCTAGTATATCTTAAGCATGAAGCATTGGAACTTGGAAGTCACTTTTGTTGAGGTGTCACTCATACAATTTTTCTCAGCAATTTCTATTTAACTAATTCTATTTTTTTCTACTACTATACCTATTATCAAACACTAGTTTATGTGACAAGTAACTATTTTGCCACATCTCAACCTGTCATTAATTTGACTTTTTAGAATAATGAATTAAAATATATATTTTGCCTGCTATTTTTATTTCCAAACAGATTTGATTCGTGGAAGTCCATTTATCCCAATGGTTGACCAAAGGTTAATTAATGCTTCTACACCAGGAGGTCTGAGTTCGATTCACAGAGGTTGCGAATAGTTGCAGATTAATGGAGACAAAGGTTACATGAAGTCTCCAGCAAGCAAAACTGGTCGTCATGGCCTATATAATAACGTAGACGAAAAACAGATTTGATTCTTGTTTTTCACACAAAATATCAAGTTAATTTTACCCTTACAAAAACAAATTTTACAACTAATAACTTTCAAATTATTTTTATAAATAGAATTTTAAAATCTCCCTTTTTATATAAGAAAATAGATAGTACAAAAAATTTGTTCAATTGATATTTTGCGTTGAAAAAATAATAGTTTTTTTGTTTAATCATTTCAAATCAATAATCACTTTTATTCAATTGATTCTTTTTGTTTTTGTAAAAAAACTAATTTTTTAGTAGACAAAAATGTTAGTACTAAAAACAATTTCTATAAATATTATTAACAATAAGTACTTTTACAATTCGAATAAATAATACAAATAATATCTTTAAATGGATTCGGATTTGTAAAATTTAATTAAAAATATCAAATGATTTTATATATAATTAATCAAAAATGGAAATCTTTTGTTTATGAAATATATTTAATTATTGAATACTTATTAAAATTGCAAAGATTTTTTCACATCGACTTGTAAATTAACAGTGCTAATTAATAATTTTGTTCCGCGCATAACAAGGATATTAACTAATGCACCATTGCAACACCCGTAGAAAGACTCTGATAGTCGTTTGGTGTTAATATTTTTTATTTTAATGTTTTTCAACAAAACTGTTAATATATTTAAACGTTGACCAGAAAAAATTAGGCCTGTTAAAAGGCTCTAAAATTTCACAAATCATATTCCCTTCTATCTAATCATTTTCTGTTGGGAGAAACTTGTATTTTCTTCGGTCAATGACTTTCAAATGAACAAAAGTACCTCTATATTTGATAGCTCTATCAAACTATTGTAGATTGAATTCCAACGAGTTTACACATTTAGTATCAAATCAGCTTTGAATTTTATTCCAATTGTATCTACTCATTTTTAGTCCATCTTGAACAATGAGGTTAAGTGGAGCATATTACATCAATGATTTGGGAGAATTTCATTTTTTTCCCCCAAATCTCTTTTTATTGGATCTAGTATTTATAAAAATTATTTAAAATCTAAGATTATTGGATTAGTCATTTATAGAAGTTTTAAAAAATCTCAGCTTATTCCAGGATGGAGCGTCGACGCCAGCGGTGAAGAGCTGAGGAGGATTCTATTAACCATGTGTTATTTGAAGGTCCTCCAATGCTGCAAACCTACCCTCTTTGTTCAATCCCCTCTCCTTCGGGTTTATTCCCGTGTGAAGCCCTAATAGAAAACTTGATATCATCGACAACATTTCATCGCCAACATATTATCGTTAAACCACTGATAACAATATGAATATGATTTTATCACTATCATTGTCTTTTATCGCCAATGACACTCTATTATAAGATCCAGATTCAAAGATGAGACAGTTATATGATATCTGTGTGGTCAAATTGGATAAATGGTATATAAATGTATTTTTTTCTTAAAAAGTAACAAATTAGGAAAATCTTTTTTTGTTTAAATTGTTTTTTTATCGTTTTTATTTATGTATGACATCAAATTGATATGATATCTATGTAAATGGTATATAATTTACTTTTCTTTTTAAACTAGCAAGCTGAAAATTTTGTTTTTGCTTAAATTGTTCTTATATCATTTTTTTATGTGTGACTCGTTCGATTTTATTTTATCGTGTCATAATCAAATTGATATGATATCTGAGTAAATGGTATATAATCTATTTTTTTTTTAAGAAAGTAGCAAGTTGGAAAATTCGTTTTTGCTTAAATTGTTTTTGTATCGTTTGTTATGTGTGACACGTTTGATTTTTATTTTATTTGAAAATGCGTGTCGTGATCAATTGATATGATATCAAATTAAATGGTATATAATATACTTTTCTTTTTAAGAAAGTAGCAAGTTGGAAAAATATTTTTTGCTTAAACTGTTCTTGTATCATTTTTTTATGTGTGACACGTTTGATTTTAGTTTATATGGAGATACGTGTCGCAATCAAATTGATATGATATCTGAGAAAATGGTATATATCTAATTTTTTAAGAAAGTAGCAAGTTTGAAAAATCTACTTTTCTTTTTAAGAAAGTAGCAAGTTGAAAATTGTTTTTTTCATAAATTGTTCTTGTATCGTTTTTCTTTATGTGTAACACGTTTGATTTTTATTTTAATTAAAGACGCATGTCGTGATCAATTGATATGATATCTAAGTAAATGGTATATAATCTAATTTTCATTTTATGAAAGTAGCAAGTTAGAAAATTAGTTTTTGCTCAAAATGCTCTAGTATCATTTTTCTTTATATGTGACACGTTTGATTTTTATTTTATTTGGAGATGCGTGTTGTGATCAATTGATATGATATCTAAGTAAATAGTATAAAATCTACCTTTTTTTTAAGAAAGTGAAAAGTTGGAAATTTGGTTTTTGCTTAAATTGTTCTTGTATCATTTTTCTTTATGTATAACGCTTCGATTTCTTTTTTGTAGATGCGTGTCATAATCATTTGATTTGATTTCAAAGTAAATGGTATATAATTTATTTATTTATTTAAGAAAGTAGCAAGTTGGGAAAAAAATTTGCTTAAATTTTCTTTTAATGTTTTTTTATGTATGACACTTTGATTTTTATTTAACCGTTAAAAAAAGTAAATGGTTTATAATTGATTTATTTATTTATTTAAAAAAGTAGCAAGTTAGGAAAAAACTTTTGTATCAATTTTCTTTATGTATGACACAATTGTTTTTATTTTACTTGACTTGATCAGTTGATATTATTATGGAACATGATTTTATAAAATAAAATAATACAATATTAATTCAATGATGATATGGATATCTAGTATATCTTAAGCATGAAGCATTGGAACTTGTAAGCCATTTTTGTTGAGGTGTCACTCATACAATTTTTCTCAGCAATTTCTATTTAATTAATTCTATTTTTTCCTACTTCTATTCCTATAACCAAACACTAGTTTATGTGATAAGTAACTATTTTGCCCCATCTCAACCTGTCATTAATTTGACTTTTTAGAATAATGAATTAAAACATATATTTTACCTACTATTTCTATTTCCAAACAGATTTGATTCGTGGAAGTCCCTTTATTCCAATGGTTAACCAAAAGTTAATTAATACTTATACACCATGAGGTCTGGGGTTCGATTTGCAGAGGTTGCGAATAATTACAGATTAATGCAGACAAATGTTACATGAAGTCTCCAGCAAGCAAAGATGTTCGTCATTGCCGATGTCATGGATCCTAGTGGAGCAGATTAGTTGTCCGTTGAAGAATTGTCTTTGTGTTCTCATAATTTGTAATGATATAATATCGCTCACGAAAACACAGATTTGATTCTTTTTTAACACAAAATTATTTCATTCAAACATTTTATTCAAACATATCTTTTAATATCAAATTGATTTTAACCTTACAAAAACAAATTTTACAATTATTAACTTACAAATTATTTTTATAAATAGAATTTTAAAATATCCCTTTTTATATAAAAAATAGATAATCCAAAAAATTTGTTCAATTGATTTTTTGCGTTGAAAAAATAATAGTTTTTTTTGTTTAATCATTTCAAATCAATAATCACTTTTATTCAATTGATTATTTTTGTTTTTGTAAAAAACTTATTTTTTAGTAGACAAAAATGTTAGTACTAAAAATAATTTCTATAAATAATTTTAACAAAAAGTACCTTTACAATTCGAATAAAAAATACAAAATAATATCTTTAAATGTTGTCGTATTTGTAAAATTTAAATAAAAATATCAAATTATTTTATATATAATTAATCAAAAATGGAAATCTTTTATTTATGAAATATATTTAATTATTAAAATTGCAAAGATCTTTTGCACATCGACATGTAAATTAACAGTGCTAATTAATAATTTTGTTCCGCGCATAGCAAGGATATTAACTAATGCACCATTGTCACACCCGTAGAAAGACCCTAATTGTTTGGCATCTATTTTTTACTTTAATGTATTTTCAACAAAATTATTTGATGCTTCCTATAATCTTAATTAAACAATCACCTATCACTTTTAGTCCATCTTGAACAATAAGGTTAAGTGGAGCATATTAGATCAATGATTTGGGAGAATTTCATTTTTTTCCCCAAATCTCTTTTTATTGGATCTAGTATTTATAAAAATTATTCAAAATCTAAGATTATTGGATTAGTCATTTATAGAAGTTTTTAAAAATCTCAGCTTATTCCGGGATGGAGCGTCGATGCCAGCGGTGAAGAGCTCAGGTGGATTCTATTAACCATGTGTTATTTAAATGTCATCCAACGCTGCAAACCTGGCCTCTTTGTTCGATCCCCTCTCCTTCGGGTTTATTCTCGTGTGAAGCCCTACTAGAAAATTTGATACCATCGACAGCATTTCATCGCCAACATATTCTCGTTAAACCATTGATAGAATATGAATATGATTTTATCACTTTATTTGTCTTTTATCTGAGTAGCAAGTTGGAAATTTTGTTTTTGCTTAAATTGTTCTTGTATCGTTTGTTATGTGTGACACGTTTGATTTTTATTTTATTTGAAAATGCATGTCGCGATCATCTGATATGATATCAAATAAAATGGTATATAATATACTTCTCTTTTTAAGAAAGTAGCAAGTTGGAAATTTTTTTTTTGCTTAAACTGTTCTTGTATCATTTTTGCATGTGTGACACGTTTGATTTTATTTTATCTGGAGATATGTGTCGCAATCAAATTGATATGATATCTGAGAAAATGGTATATAATATATTTTTTTTAAGAAAGTAGCAAGTTGGAAAAATCTATTTTTCTTTTTAAGGAAGTAGCAAGTTGGAAATTGTTTTTTTCATAAATTGTTTTTGTATCGTTTTTCTTTATGTGTAACACGTTTGATTTTTATTTTAATTAAAGACGCATGTCATGATCAATTGATATGATATCTAAGTAAATGGTATATAATCTAATTTTCTTTTTATGAAAGTAGCAAGTTAGAAAAATTGTTTTTGCTCAAAATGTTCTATTATCATTTTTCTTTATATGTGATACGTTTGATTTTTATTTTATTTGGAGATGCTTGTTGTGATAAATTGATATGATATCTAAGTAAATAGTATAAAATCTACCTTTTCTTTTAAGAAAGTGGAAAGTTGGAAAATTTATTTTTGCTTAAATTGTTCTTGTATCATTTTTCTTTATGTATAACGCCTCGATTCTTTTTTTTTTTAGATGCGTGTCATAATCATTTGATTTGATTTCAAAGTAAATGGTATATAATTTATTTATTTATTTATTTAAGAAAGTAGCAAGTTGGGAAAACAAATTGCTTAAATTTTCTTTTAATGTTTTTTTGTATGACACTTTGATTTTTATTTAACCGTTAATAAAAAAGTAAATGGTTTATAATTGATTTATTTATTTATTTAAGAAAGTAGCAAGTTAGGAAAAAAAATAAGGTTAAGTGGAGCATATTAGATCAATGATTTGGGAGAATTTCATTTTTTTCCCCAAATCTCTTTTTATTGGATCTAGTATTTATAAAAATTATTCAAAATCTAAAATTATTGGATTAGTCAATTATAGAAGTTTTTAAAAATCTCAGCTTATTCCGGTATGGAGCGTCGATGCCAGCGGTGAAGAGCTGAGGAGGATTCTATTAACCATGTGTTATTTGAATGTCCTCCAACGCTGCAAACCAAGCTTCTTTGTTCAATCCCCTCTCCTTCGGGTTTATTCCCGTGTGAAGCCCTACTAGAAAACTTGATATCATCGACAACATTTCATCGCCAACATATTATCGTTAAACCACAGATAACAATACGAATATGATTTTATCACTATCATTGTCATTTATCGCCAATGACACTCTATTATAAGATCCAGATTCAAAGATGAGACAGTTATATGATATTAGTGTGGTCAAACTGAATAAATGGTATATAAATGTATGTTTTTCTTAAAAAGTAACAAATTGGGAAAATCTTTTTTGTTTAAATTGTTTTTCATTCGTTTTTATTTATGTATGACATCTATGTAAATGGTATATAATTTACTTTTCTTTTTAAAGTAGCAAGCTGGAAATTTTGTTTTTGCTTAAATTGTTCTTGTATCATTTTTTATGTGTGACATGTTCGATTTTATTTTATCTCCAGACGCGTTTCATAATCAAATTGATATAATATCTGAGTAAATGGTATATAATCTATTTTTTTTTTAAGAAAGTAGCAAGTTGGAAATTTTGTTTTTGTTTAAATTGTTCTTCTATCGTTTTTTAAGTGTGACATGCTTGATTTTTATTTTATTTAGAAATGCGTCTCGTGATCAATTGATATGATATCAAATTAAATGGTATATAATATACTTTTATTTTTAAGAAAGTAGCAAGTTGGAAAAAAAAAATTTGCTTAAATTGTTCTTGTATCATTTTTTATGTGTGACACATTTGATTTTATTTTATCTGGAGATACGTGTCGTAATCAAATTGATATGATATCTGAGTAAATGGTATATAATCTACTTTTTTTGAGAAACTAGCAAGTTGGAATAATCTACTTTTCTTTTTAAGAAAGTAGCAAGTTGGAAATTTTTTTTTGCATATATTGTTCTTGTATCGTTTTTCTTTATGTGTAACACGTTTGATTTTTATTTTAATTAAAGATGCATGTCGTGATCAAATTGATATGAAAGTAGCAAGTTGGGAAAAACAATTTGCTTAAATTTTCTTTTATTGTTTTTTATGTATGACACTTTGATTTTTATTTAGCTGTTCAAAAAATAGTAAATGGTTCATAATTGATTTATTTATTTATTTAAGAAAGTAGCAAGTTAGGAAAAAAAATTTGTATCAATTTTCTATATGTATGACACAATGTTTTTTTATTTTACTTGACTTGATCTGTTGATATTATTATGGAACATGATTTTATAAAATAAAATAATACAACATTAATTCAATGATGATATGGATATCTAGTATATCTTAAGCATGAAGCATTGGAACTTGGAAGTAACTTTTGTTGAGGTGTCATTCATACAATTTTTCTCAGCAATTTCTATTTAATTAATTCTATTTTTTTTCTACTTCTATTCCTATAATCAAACACTAGTTTATGTGACAAGTAAATATTTTGCCACATCTCAACCTATCATTAATTTGACTTTTTAGAATAATTAATTGAAAAAATATATTTTGCCTACTATTTCTATTTCCAAACAGATTTGATTCGTGGAAGTCCCTTTAGTCCAATAGTTGACCAAAGGTTAATTAATGCTTATACATTAGGAGGTTTGAGGTTCGATTCCTAGAGGTTGCGAATAATTGCAGATTAATGAAGACAAATGTTACATGAAGTCTCCAGCAAGCAAAGATGTTCGTCATAGCCTATGTCAGATTTGTTACTAAAAAGCAAATATAGTACTAAAAAGCATATTTGTTTCTTTTTTTCACACAAAATTATTTCATTCAAATATTTTATTCAAACATATCTTTTAATATCAAATTTATTTTAACCTTACAAAAACAAATTTTACAATTAATAACTTACAAATTATTTTTATAAATAGAATTTTAAAATCTCCCTTTTAAATAAAAAATAGATAATACAAAAAAATTGTTCAATTGATTTTTTACGTTAAAAAAATATTAGTTTTTTTTGTTTAATCATTTCAAATCAATTCTCTCGCAAGTTTCTTTCCTCGTAAATCAGTCGCAATATTTGCGAGTTATGTCCGACTGACTGGGTTATCTCACGAAAAAGAACGTCGCAATTCGACGCTTAGAGATTTAGTGGCAAATCACTCGCAAATTTTGCAACGAGTTATTTTTATATTATTAAATATAATATAATTTATTTATAATTATAATTTAAATAAATTATTAAAATTATAATTTTTTTAAAATAAAATTTAAATTTTAAATAAGAACTAAAAAATAAAAATAATTGTTCAAAATAAAATTAAAAAATTTAAAACTATTGAGACGTGATTTTCGGACGAGTTGTTTCCCAAAGTGCGTGATTGGAGAATTGCGAAAGTCAGATCTTTTTTGGCCAGATAGTCAAAAAACACGCCAAAAACACATCTAACTCTGCATCTTCTTTGACTGTTCTTCTCGGTCTGAGTAAGTCTGCAAGTTGCAGTGCTTTCTAGATCATCAGGATTACCCTGAGAAAAATCTTACATCTTTGAAGCGACGTCTTTGTAGAACTACTCCGAGCGTCCATCGACAAAAGATCCATCCGGCCTTTGTTTGGTCTTCTTGAGTACCGCTAGCAAATCCGGAATAGCCGTTTCGGTCCGTTCAGTTTAAGAAAATATATTAAATATTAGAATAATATTTTTTTTTAAAAATGCATTCGGGCCCAGGCTTTGAATGACATCTGATCGGAACGATTTTTAGGAGGTCCGTATCACGGGCATTGTGGCAAATGGTACTCCTAATGAAAAAAAATTCTAGTTAATAAATTTTAGTGAGGGCCAAAATGTCATTTTCTTGTATAAGAAATTTTAACTATGAATTTTTTTAGAGATGATGATAATTTTGGAACTAAAACATAGTTTGATGGTATTTTAAATTATTTCTAAATGAAAAATAGTTTGAACACAAATTCGAAATAAAATATTCTACAAAAAATTATCATATTATTATTAAAAGGTATAGTAAGATTTATTAATATATATAGGTGTGAAAATAATTTTTCTATATATGAAGATGAAAAAGTTATGATTTTAGGGTAAGTTATGTGAATATACATAGTTGATCATTTTATTAAGAAACCAGGAACATTAAGTAAAATTAGTTATCTCACATTTGACCCCAAAAAATCTGGCTAAACTGCCCTTTATTACCTACACGTGTTAGTTAAAATATAACGAGATAAATATGTTAGAAAAGAATAACGACATTCTTCATCAGTTGATGCAAGAGACAAGGTGTATTTTTGTGGATATTTATTTTTAAACGCATGTTTATAGTTTGAAATCATTATTGTATCATACAAAATATAATATATCACTCTAAAATTGTGAACTGATATTTTTTTTTAATGTATATACCAGTTTATCAAAAAGATCAAGATTTGCCTTACGCACGAAAACTATAACAGTAGTAAATAACGAGTTACTAACACTTGTAATGTGATAGCATAAAAATTATAATAACAAGTTATACAGTATGATATCGATAACAATAACGAGTTAATATTTAACATTTACCATTTGCATTAACGTGCTATTTTCTTAACCACCACTGTCTCACCTCCTTAACCACCACATTTCCTTGTTTTTTTACTATCGGGATTGACAACATAGTTAGTGGTGAGGTCCACTATCTACATAGATGCCTACATACTTTTTTGTGGAGAATGCAAACATAAGGGTAAAAATATCTTTTAATGGTGAACAGATAAATAGTAATCCATGTGAGAGAACTAATTTTTTTTAATAAATACCATGTATTACAAATACTATTTTATTTAGTGAACAATTATTGATATTGTAATAGTGTATTAGTGTTTGATTGTGGTGTCAATGCTTTGCACCATGTCTCAGAGCAAAAGAGAAAATGAGGTGGGCAAAATGCTATTATAATTAAAGTTTTAGGTGTAAATGGTTCACACATTAGAGAAAAAAAATATTAACTGGAATTTACTATTTCTCTGGATTACTCTAAAAATCCAACATTTAAAGTGAATTTGCGTTTATTTAAATTGTACTGGATTGCACTAAGAAACAACATCAATTCCTCAAGAAATGGTACTCTTGAAAAACGTATAATTAAGAACTAGAAAAAATTAATGAAAAAAAATAATTATTCTCTCATTGAATTTATTCTTCTAACCACCACCATTAGAATTTTGTTTTTTTTTTCCATGGGTCAATGGGTGTCTAAGTCATTGAAAATTTCGAGAATCATCTCTCCTGTCCAGTAGGATTTGTGGCAGATATCGAGTACCTGATCGAATTCGCAGTCTTTAGACAAGTGAAAAGGCTAGTTCTTTATTTCTCAAACCCTTCTTGGAGAACTACTAATGATGCATCGTTTCTTGACGCTGTTATGGAATTGCCCACATACATTTACGGTCTAAAAACCCTAGAGTCATTGTATATTTATGCATGCGGGTTTGACCCTTCAAGATTCACAAACCTTAAACTGCTAAGAAGCATAGTATTGGTTGAATCAGTCTCAGAAAGGTTGAATCTTTGATGTCAAAGTCTTTTTTGTCCGAGAGTCTAAGTATCAAATACTGCTAGGAACTTGATATCATGATGATAGTCGGGAAAATAAAGGAATTAGTAATCAAGAATTGTGATTCCCTCTCATGTCTTGTTCCTTTGACTTACCTAATATAGACATCTTGAAGTAATATACCCCAAGTACTTGAAGATGTCTATATTACAGGTCAAAGGAACAAAACATGAGAGGGAATCACAGTTTTCCGATGACCAATTCCTTTATTTGCCTAGCTATCGTCATGATATCAAGCTCTAACCAGTATTTGATATTTAAACTCTCGATCAAAGCAGACTTTGACAGCAAAGAGTTGACCTTCTTGAGACTAGTCCAACCAATACATAGGCTTTTTAGCAGTTCAAGGTTTGTGAATCTCGAATGATCAAACCGTATGCATAAATATACAATGATTCCAGGGTTCTTAGACCGTAAACGCATGTGGACAATTTAATAATAATATCAAGAAACGATGAATCAATAGTGGTTCTCCAAGAAGGGTTTGAAAAATCAAGAACTAGCTCTTCACTTGTCTAGAGGCTGCGAATTCGGTCACGTACTCGATATATGCCACAAATCCCACTAGATTGGAGAGACGGATCTCAAAACTTTCAATGACTCGACCTTGAAATCTAGACACACATTGACGCATGTAGGGAACAAAAAAATTCCTAATGGTGTGGTCAGAAGAATAAGTTGAATGAGCGCCGAATTATGTTTTTTCATTAAATTTTTCCAGCATGTTATACGGTTTAAATAGTACCAATTTCTTGAGGAACTGATCTTGTTTTCCAGTCTGATCCAATAAAATTTAGATAAATGCAAATTCACTTTAAATGATTGATCAAGAGATCCGGAACGGAGGCCATCTGACTCTAGACTTCTGATATATGGTAGTGTGGCCGCATTGTTAGATACGGGATGACTTAAGGACTGAGTGGTCAAGAGGAATTGAGAGTCCACCATCCCCGGTCTCGTACTCGTGGCAGTCATCTGGAGTAGGTAAGGCTGTGAAGCAGTGGTCCACACATGGCAATAAGAACGGAGCATCCAACAACTAGACAACCCTGACACCCCGATCCCTAGTATCGAGGGAATCGGGTCATGTATGTATTTCATTTAGGCGATATAAGTAGTTCAACATTTGTGATTTTCCCAACAATCGACAATAAGAACATATTTAAACTCATACCCATACTTTTTACAACTCTTTGTTCATGCATTTAATGCCTTATATTTGCATGTGGTAGGTGAAAGTGACAACTCATGACACATAATTATCTATCAAGTGATCTATACCCAAAATTATCATTTGTTTCATCTTTTAACATCTACAGTCATTAACCGCCGCCTGTTAAATGCATGACACAGAATTATCATTTGTTTCATCTTTTTCATCTATTACATGTGTAGAAACAAGTACTATTCCTATTCCATCAGAGTAAATAACATATATGTGTATGTCAGTTAAAATTTAAATTGGTAATCACAAAATTTTAATATGCGTGAACAAAATGTTAAAAATTGTTAGCAAAAAACAAAAACTCAATACAAAAATCTGTAAAGGAAAATGAGAAATTGTAGAAGCATAGAATAAATTAATATTGTAGTTGGATTAATGAACGTACTCATTATCTTCCACGAGAAGCATCAAGTTCGTTTCAAGATCACACAAACTTTTTATCACCAAACCCTCACGGTAAATTGAAAATCTGTGATGTATGCTTTTATGTGATTAGCAATTTTGTCTCAGCAAAGGTCTTGTTAAACATGGGGGCGAAATAGAGACATACACACTACATCATAATTTCGAGATTTGATGGCATTTGCAATATATTCGGGCTGATTTGAGAGATTTGTTCGTCTTACTGTCGCCAACAATAAGAAAATTATCAGATTATTAAAATTTAAAACATTTAGAAATCTAGATGGTTTGAAAAAAAACCTTACTTGATTCCATCGACAATATTTGATCGCCAATATATTATCGTGAAACCATTGATAACAATACACAATGTGGTTTTATCGCTATCATTGTCTTATATCGCCAAAGACACTCAACTATAAGATCCAGATTCAAAAAGATTAGACAGTTATATGATATCCATGTGGTTTGGTCAAAACAAAAACTGAATAAGATGTATATAATTTTTTTTTTCTTAAAAAATATATTTTTTGTTTATATTGTTCTTGTAATGTTTTTCTTTGTGTGACACGTTTGATTTTTATTTTATTCAGAGACGCGTGTCGTGATCAATTGATATGACATCTAAGTAAATGGTATATAATCTACTCTTTTTTTAAGAAAGTAGCAAATTGGAAATTTTGTTTTTGCTAAAATTGTTCTTGTATCTTTTTTCTTTATGTGTGACACGTTTGATTTTTTTTTTAATTAAATGGTATATATTCTACTTTTTTTTGGTCAACATAATCTACTTTTCTTTTTAAGAAAATAGCAAGCTGGAAATTTTATTTTTGCTTAAATTGTTCTTGTATTGTTTTTCTTTATGTGTAACACATTCAATTTTTATTTTATTTGAAGACTCATATCGTGATCAGTTGATATGATACTTAAGTAAATGGTATATAATCTAATTTTCTTTTTAAGAAAGTAGCAAGTTGGAAAATTTATTTTTGCTTAAATTATTCTTGTATCGTTTTCTATATATGTGGCACATTTAATTTTTATTTTATTTGGAAACGCATGTTGTGATCAATTGATATGATATCTAATTAAATGGTATAAAAACTACTTAAAAAACAAAAAAGTAGCAAGTTGAGAAAATCGTTTTTGCTTAAATATTCTTGTATCGTTTTTCTTTATGTATGACATGATGATTTTTATTTTACTTGAAAACGGGTGTTGTGATCAGGTTATTTGATCTCTAAGTAAATGGTATATAATTTTTTTTTTATTTGTTTAAGAAAGTGGCATGCTAGGAATATCTTTTTTGCTTAAATTTTACAATCATAATGTATGACAAATTGATTTTTATTTACTTAAAATGCATGTTGTGATCAATTGATTTTATTATGGAATATGATTTTATCAAATAAAATAAAGTAATTAGACCCCCAGAAAAAAATGAATTTAATGATGACATGGAAATCTTATTATATAAACTACGATGCATCAAAATTCAGGAAAGGAGAATAAGTTTTTTATGTTTTTCATTTAAATAAAAGAAATTGTATGATCAATTACTCATACTAAAATGAAAATAATTAAAAAAAAAATGTAAATAATAAGAAGAAATTTTAGATGCTAATGATCAACCAATTAGATTTTAACATAATGTTTATATAAATCTAAAAATTAGTTTCAAAATCAAAACTGAAAAATAAGTTTCTTTTCCGATTACTAATACAAAAAAGAAAATAAAAAAAATCGAAAAGTAAAAAAAAAAAAAAGGAAAATAACTTTTTTTATGTTTTTCATTTAAATTATGGAAAGGAGAATAACTTTTTTATGTTTTTCATTTAAATAAAAGAAATTGTATGATCAATTACTCATACTAAAAGGAAAATCAAAAAATTAGTTTTAAAAATAGAAAAGGAAAATATTTTTTTTTTCAATTACTAATACCAACAGAAAAATAAAAAACCGAAATCATAAATAAGAAGATTAAGAAAAAAGAAAATAAGTTTTTTTTATGTTTTTCATTTAAATTAAAGAAATTGTATGATCAATTACTAATACTACAAGGAAAATCAAAAAAAAAATGTAAATAATAAGAAGAAATTTTAGATGCTAATGATATGACATTAAACGAAGGTGAGCTCAATAAGGAGGAAGGTATCAAGATAATGTAGAGAGGTTTTTGATGCGAGTCTTCAGAAGCATAACTTCTCTAGAGAGCAGAGAGATCATATAAAAGATATATATCATATACGAGAGAAACACAAAAATAAATTTGATTAAGTAGGATATATTTCAATTAAAAAAAAAGAAATTTTAGATGCTAATGATATGACATTTAACGATGGTGAGCTCAATAAGGAGAAATGTATCAAGAATCATGTAGAGAGCATTTTGATGTGAGTCATGAGAAGCATAACTTCTCTAGAGAGCAGATAGATCATATAAGGAAGATGAATGTGAAGAAAAATATATACTTTATTTGCTTGAGAGAGAGTTAATGGGGAGATTGTTAACATACTTGAATGACTCGAATTGCATACCCAAGTTTTTTACGCAGCGGAACAAAAAAAATAGTTGATAAAGTGTGAAATATATGAGAAGTATGTTTAATGTTGCTTAGGACCCATAACAGATTGTGTGTTTTGAATATTTTAATTGAAGATAAATGAGAATTAAAATAAATAAATAACTCTTAGGTTTCGAAATTGTGTTTTTCATATATTTTTCTCAGTAGTGATCAGATGTTGTTTTCTATTTTCTTAAAAAACATTTTAATGATTTTTAAATATTATTATTATAAATCTCGCGGATCCTAATCTAGATTTTAATTATGATAAATCTAAATATGATAAAAGAAGGATAATTAATTCGTCAAAATTTTAGAATAAATAAATAAATATATATATATACATAATTCATATAAGAGTATTAAAACATATATATCTAGAATTATTAATAAAAGTAAATTTTATTTTTTCTTTACAAATTATTCTATTTTGTTTTTAATTTATTTTTACGGGTTTAAAATATTTTATTAAAAATCCGCATATATGCGGGTCCTATTCTAGTTATATATATATATTAAAAAGCTTGATTGTCTTTTTATTGGAGGAGGTCCGCCTCAAACAAAAGTTGAAACTTTGCCAAACAAAAACTAAAATCAATTTTGTTAAAAATTGGAAATAAAGTTTAATGAAAAATGGTGGGATTTGTGTTAATGCACCCTGCCGTACTCATAGGACGACACTGATTAGGTCGTTTGGCATCTGTTTTTTATTTATTTTATTTATTTTCAACAAAACGGTAAATATATTTAAACATTGATAAAAAAAAAAAAACATTGGACGTGTGATTTAAATACTCCAAGAAACTTGTAGTTTCTTCTATCACTAACTTTCAAATTAGCCAAATCAGCTCTATATTTGATTCTTTTCAATCATATTGTAGATTGAATTCCAACGAGTTTGCCCATCCAGTATCAAATCAACTTTGAATTTTATTCCAACTGTATCAACCTATTTTTCAAACATAATTTCATGAGTCTCAGAAGCTTAAACATACTTGATGCCCTCTCTAATCTTAGTCAAAGAATCACCAATCAATTTTAACCCGTTTTGAAAAATGAGGTTAAGAATATGGGTTAAGCATCTGACTATTGAAGCACTTTCCTCCACACAACAAATCTTTTCACAACACTAGCTGTGATTTCAAAATCTCTTGCATATTATCATTGCTAGTACAATTATATAAAGTTATGGAAAACACTTTTTCTAGTCCTCATTCCTTCAATGTTTCAAGAAAGCTTCATAGTTAACTGCATACTTGTATGTGGAGGCAGTAAAGCACATAAAGCTAGAACCATATTCTGCAATTTCTAGTTTATGTCCATATAATGCATTGTCAAACACATGTAGTCCTTATGAGTGATAAGAGACCACAAATTAGAAGTAAAGAAAATCCTTCATAGAAGATGAGTTAACTCTCTTTTTAACTTCTCTATCTCATTCTTATAAAACTTGTAAAATTCAGTCAAGGCTGTGTTCGGACTGATGAACTTAACATCTGCATTCAAATACTTCCACACTGAACTAACTCTCTTATATTCAACATAAGCATATGGCAAATCATGTTGGATAATTCACTTAGCTACCATTTCACGAAAAACAAATGGACAATATTCGTACTTGCAATTTTTCTTATATATTGATCATCATTTTACCAACATCATCATTTCTAACCATAAGTTCGCATTTCTCACAATAACGTCTTAAACATTTCATACCGTTCTTGTGTGAATCATGAGCATATTGCTCTTGCAAGGATTGCACATTGCTTTTTCTCTAGCCTTACCCGAACTGTCAAGCTTACTTATCACCGTAAAATCATTTCATACATCTGAATGGTGCTTCCAGTTTCTTTGGTTTGGATGACTTTCCATTTGTCATCACCACCTTCAGCCTCACATGCAGTTCTTTTATGGAATTTTGCTAATGTTGCATTCTCTGAGCTAGTGCTTCCTCTTTCAGATTTTTATCAACTTGCGACTAATGCTTCCTCTTTTCTCGGTTGCGATGACTTTCCGCTGTCAACATCATCTTCAATCTCAATGGCAAAACTTTTACGAAGTTTTGATGCCTTTGAATTCTATGATTCATCAAGAGTTCATCGATTGTTTTCAGCATTTGCAACATCAACAAGTTTCTGAGATTCAAAATCTATCGATTTCAAATTGCAAAAATCTCTGAATCCTGAGGAGATGGGATCAGAACCAAGGACATGGAGAGTTTACTACTCGTGCATCGACAAGTCTCTGAAATTCAAAACTCTTTTATATTAAAATAAAATTGAATAAACATTGAAGAATACCAAGATCGACAATAGAGAATAAGTTTTCTGATGATATTCACAAAAGAGCATACAAGGATATATAGCTCCATGAGCAAATCTACATTCCTAAACAAGTACATAAAGAATCAATTGACATTATTACAAGAGATCGTATCATTAAGGCTTGATATTTGATATGATACGATATATCCTTTTCCCCACCTCAAGTTGGAGCATGCAAGTCCAGGATGCCCAGCTTGCTACGGAAGTTTTCATACGCTTGTCGACCCAATGGTTTAGTGAAAATATCCGCCAGGTTCTGAGAAGTAGAAACATGATGAGTTGACATGTTACCTTTTTGTATTTCGTCCCAAACAGCATGACAATCATTCTCGATATGTTTCGTGCGCTCGTGGAACACCGGATTTGTGCTGATGTAGATTACAGACTTACTGTCACAGTGAATGCGCATTGGTTGATCATGAGAAACCCCAAGAGATTGCAGAACATTCTTGATCCATAAGAGCTCATCTCTGAGGAACGACATAGCCCTATACTCTGCCTCGGCTGAAGACATGCTAACAGTTGACTGTTTCTTTGTTTTCCATTATATAGGCGAGTCCCCGAGTTGTATAAAATTGCCTATGACTGAGCGACGAGTAATAGGACAGCTTGCCCAATCAGAATCACACCAACCATTGATCTGAAAATCATTTTGGAACTCAGTAGAATTCCTTGTCCAGGTGTGCCTTTAATGTATCGTACCACACGCAATGCCGTTTGCCAAAGATCTTCGCGTGGTTTCTGCATAAATTGTGCCAGAGTATGCACACAGAATGCCAAATCAGGCCTAGTAACCGCCAAGTAAATAAAACGCCCAATCAATTGTCGATAAGGAGTTGGATCAGTTAAGATATCTGAGGTCGAGTGAGCCAACTTGTGATTTTCTTCAAACGGGAAAGGCGCTGGTTTGGCACCCAACAATCTTGTCTCAGAAATGATATCTAAGGCATACTTGCGCTGGCTCAGATAAAAACCAGACTTGTTTCGAGAGACCTATATTCCCAGGAAGTACTTCAAATGACCAAGATCTTTCATCTTGAAGCAGGAAGAGAGATATTTCTTGAAATCTTGTAAAGCTTTTTCGTTGTTACCCGTCAGAATCATATCATCCACGTAGATTAGCATTCTGATATGGATGCCATCTTTGTCAAAAGTAAACAGAGAGTAATCAGCATGAGTTTACTGAAATCCGTATGTCTGCAAGGAAGATGTAAGCTTCTCAAACCAGCATCTTGGAGCCTGCTTTAAGCCGTAAATAGATTTCCGCAAGTGACATACCTTATGTTCATCGGTAGGATAGAAACCAAGTGGTGGTTTCATATACACCTCTTCATCGAGATCGCTGTGAAGGAACGCGTTGTGAACGTCCATCTGATAAACATGCCAATCATTCCCTGCAGCAACCTTGAGGAACATACGAATTGTGCCCATTTTTGCAACAGGCACAAATGTTTCTCCATATTCCTCTCCTTCAATCTGTTTATTTCCAAGTGCCACTAACCTTGCTTTGTAGTGTTGGATTGTGCCATTAGAGTTGTACTTTATCTTATACACTCACTTGCTACCAATTGCACGTTTACCAGGGGGTAAATCTTCCAAGGTCCAGGTTTCATTTTCTTCAAGAGCAGTCACCTCCGTACTCATAGCTTGTCTCCATCTTTTGTTGACATACGCTATTTTAAAGGATTTTGGTTCGACATTGTCGACAATAGCAGCAAGATAAGCACAGTAAGTATCTGAAAATCGAGCAGTGGAGACATAATTGGAGATCGGGTAGTTCGATTGAGCCCCTGATGTGGTGAGAAGCTTGCTCTGTGCACTATTTGCGACATAATTGCGCAGAGTAACCGATTAAGTTTTCTTCCTCAATCCACGTCCAAGGATCTCATCTAAAGGAGGAGGAGGAGGAGGCGGAGTAGGAGAAGGAGGAGTATGAGTGTCGTTTTCAGGAGACGTTGCCGTATGCGATGGAGAGGGAGTAGCTGACGATGAAGAAGAACCATAGGAGGATGCTTTAGAGACGTTGAGATCAGGAGTTGTGGATCGTGAAGATAGAGGCATCATCTCAGTTTGTGCAAGTGGGCTCTCTATTGGGCCAGATTCATGAAACCCAATATTAATAGATCTGTTTTCTTCTTCTATTAATGGGCCTGTTGAAATTGGAGCCCATAACTCTTGTTCATCTTTATTTGTAATTGTCGAGAGCTGTGTAGCAGCAAACGGAAATTGATATTCGGAGAAGATGACATCGCGGGAGACAAAAAAATTCTTGTTTTTCCAAATCAAACAATCACCAGCCCATTTTCCCATATGGGTATCCAACAAAAACGCATTTCCGACTTCATGACGCAAATTTATCACCTCTATGTGCTTGATTATATGCATAACACAAGCTCCCAAAGACTCGTAAATGTGCATAATCCGGCACTTTCTGATATAGCTTTTCGTATGGCGTCATTCCGTGAAGAACAAGACTCGGCGTTCGATTAATCAAGTATCCTGCCGTGAGAATACATTCTCCCCAAAACTCGATTGGCCAATTCGCTTGAAACCGCAAAACCCGTGCTACATTTAGAATATGTCGATTCTTTCGTTCGGCTCTGCCGTTTTGTTGCGGTGTTCCCACATAAGAGGTTTCGTGCAGAATTCTGTGGTGTTGAAAGTATGATGTCAAGCTTGTGAACTCTGTTCCGTTATCACTGCGGAAAGTTTTAACTTTTCTGTGAAATTGTCGTTCAACCATAGAAAAGAAGTTTCGCAGTTGCGTTGGTGCTTCGGTTTTATTTGAGAGAAGATGAATCCATACACAGAGAGAGAAATCATCCACAATTGTCAAGAAATAACGTGCTCCAGAATGCGAAGTTGTCCGATAAGGACCCCATAAATCAGAGTGAACTAACTGGAAAACTTCAATCGTTTTATTGATACTAATCGGAAAAGGAGAATGGGTTTGCTTTGCACAGAGACAAACATCACACGCTTTATTTGAAATATCAGAAACAGAAACAGAAACATTTTCAAGCGAGCCAACAACTTGAGCAGAGGCGTGTCCCATTCTATGATGCCACAACTCATAGGATTTATCATCTCGAGTCCTCACTGATGCGACAAACTCCGTTCTGCGAAAGCTGAAGGTTCCATCTTCTCTTTTACCCGCTCCAATCACCATCCTCGAAACGCGGTCCACACATTTATTCTCATCCATTAACTGTCCTACAGCTATCAAATCCGTGTGAAACTCTTCAACAAAACACACTGATTTCAGTTTAAGGTGAGAACCCAACGCTATTGTTCCTTCAATGACCGAAACTGTTTCTCTGCCATCAGCTAGTATGATCAGAACTGGATCCATATTTCTAACATCCGTTAAGAGAGATAAATTCCCCGTGAGATGATGACAAGCCCCTGTATCCATTATCCAAGAGTGAACAGAAGACTTACCCGAGAGTTTTCCTGAGCTTGTACTTGCTCCACCGTTTAACAAGTTCATCAACTTGCGCCATTCTGCATCGTTAAGACCATTAACACCATCACGATCTCTGTCAGTGATGGTGTAATTCGCTTGTTCATGTTGTTGGTGCGGAGGAACTTGAACGGCGTTAGCATAAGTGATGTTACGCCCACGGCCGTTTGGTGCAGCTCCAGAAGATCCTCCACGTCCTATGCCTTGTGTGATTCTGCTGCACGGACGATCACCCCACCATTCCGGGTACCCAATGACTGCAAAACATGAATTAGAAGGATGGCCTGCACGTTGACAATACCTACAGAGAGTAGACACGTCAGGAGCATCACTGCGAGGAAGATTCGCACGTGGTCTGGTCTGAACAGCGCAGTCACCTCGGGGATTTCATCAGTACCGCGAACAGTGGTTTTGAGATCTTCCTCTTGACGCACCACATTATACACTTCCTCCAAAGGCTGGAGTGGAGTAAGAGACACCAATGTAGATCGTACAGTGCGAAAGTTTTCATCAAGTCCAAACAGGAACTCGTGAACTCTCTCAGCTTCACGATCCTGCTCTTGCACTGTCGCTAAATCACACTCACATTTGCCACACTTGCAGATGCGCAACGGACGGTAGTGAGCCATGTTGTCCCAGATCCGGTTCAGCTTGCCAAAATAGGCTTCAATGGCAAGTCCACGTTGCTTGCAACACGCAAGCTCCGCCTTTTGCCACATCACAATGTGAGATGCTTGAACGGAGCGACGGATTAATCGTCATCTTGATCCACGAGACAAGTAAGGCTTGAATCGTCCACCAATCTTCCAAATCAGGAGATCCTTCCATTGGTTTCTCGATGGAACCATCAAGAAACCCAAATTTCTTTCAAGAACAGAGGGCTGTCTTCATCCCGCAAGCCCATTCTTCGTATTCAATCCTTTGAGCAAAAGATGAGATATAACGGCTCCTGGGTTATCAGCACCAGTACGGTAAGATCGTTCGTCGTGTCTCCATGACAATGGAGTTCGAGGTCGTAGTTTGGCCGTTCGTCTCAGACATGATGTGAGAGATTCGTAAAAGAAAGGAAAAACAGAGATGATAGAAGAAAGATCAGGAAAAAATTTCGAGATTTTAGTGTTCTTGCTCTGATAACATGAAGAATACCAAGATCGACAATAGAGAATAAGTTTTCTGATGATATTCACAAAAGAGCATACAAGGATATATAGCTCCATGAGCAAATCTACATTCCTAAAAAAGTACAGAAAGAATCAATTGACATTATTACAAGAGATCGTATCATTAAGGCTTGATATTTGATATGATACGATATATCCTTTTAAACAGGAATTGGATAAACTTAAAATAGGCAACTGATGCAGAGCATCTTTAGAATAAAACCGTTATGTTATTTCCTTGTTTTTGGGATAGTTGGGATTTTATTTATTTTCTTTTACCAGATCTTTGGGGTTGAGATTCTGGATATTATGTTTATATAAAAAGGGGTTAGCATCGATTGTAAAGAGGCAGTTTTTGATTGAATACATTTCAGAGCTTTACAGCTTATTTCCTTGTTGATTAACAGCTTCATTTGAGCTATTGATCTGTGAGAAGAACCTTCTGTTCGGGTATTCGGAGAATTAACGAACGTCAGGTTTTGTTACGCCTCCGCTACACCAGTTTGGTATTAGAGCTAAAAGTCCTACTTTTTTTCTGACCATGCCGCCAAGATGTAACCGTGGGGACGAGGTGATGGGTGATTGGAGAGAGTTGAGGCAGACCTTGCTGGCATTGCAGGAGAACATCCAGGCTACAATTCATGATTCAGTGATGGAGTTTGCCGAAGTGTTGGTGCAGCAGCGCGGCCAGCGTCATCGTGGATCGCGTCGAGGGTCCGATGAGGAGTCTGAGGAAGATGTCAATCCTTTTGCAGCAAACGGATCTCGCCGTGGGGATGATGAGAGTGACGTGTGTCGCGAAAGGGATGATCGTAGGTGGGAATCCGGGTTCAAGGTGGAGATACCCGAATTCCATGGAGGTGTAAGGGGCGAAGAGCTTCTCGATTGGCTTGTTGCCGTGGAGGAAGCCATGGAGTTTAAGCGGGTGCCAGAAGAACGTAAGGTTGCTTTGGTGGCAACAAAATTTCGGGGACGAGCGGCATCCTGGTGGTTACAACTCAAAGCTACGAGAGCGAGATATGGGAAGGATAAGATCCGTTCATGGGAGAAGTTGCAGAGATTGTTGAAAAACACTTTCTTGCCGTATAATTTTGATCGCACGATGTTTACTCGCCTTCAAAATTTGCGTCAAGGATCGCGTACGGTTGATGATTACGCCGAGGAATTTTCGTTGCTTCTCACTGATATATCATGGTTTTTACCCGTTTTTTGGACCATGATATAAGTGTTTTTATAGAGTCTTTTGTTAGTTTTCGAGTCCTATTTGAGTCTTTACAGGATGGAGAGCACTTGGAGCTAAATGGGAGAATCTGAAACTTTTTGGAGCATTTTGGAGAAGCAGCTGAAGTGATGAAGTCGAAAGAGTAGAATCACGCGCAGAGTGTCGATCGACACCAAAGGAGGTCGGCCAAGTTTCGCGATTTCCATCAGAAAAAGGAAAGAGAGCAAGTTTGAAGAAATTACAAGTCTGCCTCTGGACGAAAAATCCCCTTCTATAAATAGATTTCAGGCATTGTTTAGCCACATTGTCTTGTGGAGGACCTTGTGAAGTTTGATTAAAACCCGGTGGAGCATTGCCTGGGTTAAACTTTTGCCCACCAAAGTTGCCTTGGTTTCCTCCTTGGTAGTTAGGCCTTGGTGCATAACCCTTTTGTTGATTGTTGTAAGGCACAAAAGGTTTGTTTTGAGTAGCTTGTGGAGGATAGACTTGATCTCCGGGGTTGGCTACATTAGTACTTCTATAAGAGAGGTTGTTATTCCCCTTATAGTTGTTGTTTGAGTAGTTGTTGTAGCCCCCTTGGCCACCCACGAAATTTACCACCTCTTGACCCTCTTGATACTCAACTTGATCCTCACAATCCTCTTGGTTCTCTTCAACAAAATGTACATGCCTTTGATTTGAAGACATAAGCTTGTCCATCTTGTCATGTAGAGATTTCATCTCTTTCTTTGTAGACTCATACTCACTTCCCCTTGGAGCTCTATCATAGTCTTCATTGTAATTACCATCACTCAAGGCAAGATTCTCAACAAGCTCCAAACCATCTTCTACTTCTTTGCCTAAGAAGTTCCCATTACTTGCGGTATCAAGAAGCATTCTAATCTTTGGAAGGACACCTCTATAGATGGTGCTTAGGAGAGACTCTTGTGTGAAGCCATGATGAGGGCATTGCATAGTGTAGCCCTTGAATTTTTCCCATGCTTCATTGAAAGACTCATTGTTCTTTTGAGTGAAGCTAGAGACCTTTGAATAATTTATTGTTTTTGAGACCTAGAGAGAGATTGATCTGAGCTTTTGGGGAAACAATTCTATCTCATCTGAGCCAGATTTCGAACCCCTATATCATTCTCTATTCTTTTTATGCAATTTATTTCAGCCATGATTTGTGTTTTCATCTCTATGTCTGAGTAGTTTGCTAGTTAGGTTAGGGTGATTTAGGGTTGATGATGAGTTTGTAGAATTATTATTATTATTAGGAAAATCACTTGGATCTTCATCTTGATTTGTGCTTAACTTGATTTCTGAAATTGATCACTTAGAAATCAAATCCTAGGTTGTTTAATAGATGCGAGAGCATTATTGATAATCTGACCTAATCATAGATGAGCAAAATATCTATTCGCAAAGAGATTTGGTTTAGGTATTTTGTGAACAAAATCGAACCTGAATATTAATGCTTGTCTGAATTGTTTGAACTCGCAAAGAGATTTGGTTTTCTGCAATTTAGGCATAGATAACTTCTGCAACGAGAGTTGATTAGTTTTAAATTAGCGTTTCGAGTTCTAGACGGTTCTTAATTATTTCCTAACAAAATAATATCTGCATTCTCTGATTCATCCTGATAATCATCCTTGCCTAGCGCCTTCGTCTCTTGAACTTACACCGCATTTCAATTCCGTTCTTGATTTATTTAGCTGCTTTATTTACTTTTAACCTATTTGACCTAGCATAATCTGAACTTAGAAACCTTAGCGTAGCATCTACTTCTCTTGGGATTTTGATATCCCTTATACTACGATTGCTTTTGTTGTGCACTTGCAGTAGTTTTATTAGGGTAAAACCTGAACCCTATCAAGTTTTTGGCGCCGTTGTCGGGGAAGTAATAGCTGCCTACGGAATCTAGTACTAGGATTTTGACTAGGTTTTGTTTTTCTTTTTTGTTACTAATTTAGTTTCTTATCTTTGGTTTCAGGTGCATGCCCAGTACCAGAAGCAACAAGGAAGAGGAACTAGCCGCACTGAACCAAGAGCTTGGCCGTTTGGAACGTTCGAACCGCAAATCTGCCCGAGCGTCGATCGACACCCAACCTCAGCATCGATCGACACAACTAGCATCGATCGACACCTTGTGTAGACTACAATGGCCGAAGCTATGGTTGTGGTACGCGACGCAGAAGACAACCTATTCGATCTACAAGGCAATAGAAGGAATGCCCAAGGACAGAGACTTGATGAGGCTGGCACCGTCATCATTGACCCAGCGATTCAAATCGCCCCTGCAGAAGCTGGACGTGGAAGAACATTAGGCGAGTACAACCGCCCAGACCAGTTCTATGCTAATAGAGTTGCGATCCGTCCTCCTGCATTCCAAAGGAATGACTTTGCGCTGAAGCCTGCTTACTTCACATTGGTGGCTCAACATCCCTTCCATGGTCTTCCTAATGAGCATCCTATGGACCATATTGAGAGATTCGAAGATTTAGCTTCCAGCATCAAGGCCAATGGAGTGACCTACGACTATCTTTTCTGCAAGCTCTTCCCTTACTCGCTTGCTGGAGATGCATCCTACTGGCTGAAGCAGTTGGATCCAGGCTCATTAACCACTTGGGAAGAGACAAAGAATGCATTCTTATGCAATTTCTTTGATGACGCGAGATCAGAAGAGGTGAGGACGAAGATCACTACATTCTCCCAAGGACCCGCTGAAGCATTCAAAGCTTCTTGGGTGAGATTCAAGGCGTACCAAAGGGACTGCCCACACTACGGTTTCAGCGAACCGCTGTTACGCGTGTGGCGAGGCGGGCCATCGCCAGACAGCCTGCCCAAATCAGCCTCGTCGGGGGGGGGGGGGGTTGCTGATGGATGAGGTGAGGTGGGATACCAATGAGCTGTTTGAACAGGAGCATGGTGAGTTTGATCAGGAGCTTCCAGAAGATCATCACCATGGTGACCAAGGTACAATGCTGATGTTACGTCACATATGCCTTTCGCAAGTGTCTATTGACGAACCGTGACTGCGCACACATATATTCCAATCCACATGCACTATTAAAGGAAAGGTGTGTCGATTTGTAATCGACTCAGGGAGCTCGCGTAATGTGATTTCAGAAGAAGATTTTGGGAAGTTGGAGTTGGTGCGTGAACAACACCCAACACCGTACAAACTCACGTGGTTAAAAACGGGCAATGAAATTTGCGTTACGCACCGATGCTTGATATCTTTGTCGATTGGAGCTTTCTACAAAGATAAGTTTTATTGTGACATTGCACCAATGGATGTTAGCCACGTTCTGTTGGGTAGGCCATGGCAGTATGACTGGAGTGTCCTACATGATGGGCGCCGAAACACACACAGTTTTGTGTTTGACAACAGGCGTATTGTTCTGTTTTCGACAGCACCGCGGCCAGACACAACAACGTTACAACGGGTGACACCTTCTTCAGGTCATTCGCCGTCGTTATTGTGTTCTCGCGTGGAGTTTAAGCACTCGGGTTGCGCATGGTTACTTGTTCCAGGATTACAGAATATTGAGTCAACTTCGTCGCTATCTCCGAAAATTGAGACGGTACTAGCTGAGTTTCGGGATGTGTTTCCACCTGAGTTACCGACCGGTTTGCCACCGCTTTGGGATATTCAGCACCAAATCGATTTGGTACCGGGAGCTGCGCTACCGAACAGGCCTCACTATCGAATGAGTCCTCAAGAGCATGAGGAACTTAGACGGCAAGTTGAGGAGTTGGTATCGCGTGGGCATATTCGGGAGAGTTTGAGTCCATGTGCAGTTCCAGCACTACTAATTCCTAAGAAGGATGGGTCATGGCGTATGTGCATCGACAGCAGAGCGATCAACAAAATCACAGTGAGGTATCAATTTCCAATCCCTCTCCTTGATGATTTGTTGGTTTAGGTTGGCAAGGCCTCTGTTTTCTCGAAGCTTGACTTGAAAAGTGGTTACCACCAAATTCGTATACGACATGGCGACGAGTGGAAAACGGCTTTCAAGACGAGAGAATGGTTATTCGAATGGTTGGTGATGCCGTTTGGGTTGTCAAATGCGCCAAGTACCTTCATGCGTGTCATGAATCAGGCGCTCAGACCGTTTATTGGACATTTCGTGGTTGTGTATTTTGACGACATTCTCGTCTTTAGCTCTTCGCTGGCGGAACATCAGGAGCATCTGCGTCAAGTTTTAATGAATTTGCGCAAGGAACAGCTTTTTGTAGCACGACAAAAATGCGAGTTCGCGGTGGACAAGGTGTTATTCTTGGGGTATGTGATTTCTAGCAAGGGTCTCTCAATGGACATGAGTAAAGTAGATGCAATTCGATCGTGGCCAACGCCAAAGAATGTGACGGAAGCTCGCAGTTTTCATGGTCTTGCATCCTTCTATCGAAGGTTTGTGGCACATTTTAGTACTATAATGTCGCCAATCACAAATTGCATGAAGGAGGGAACATTCATTTGGTCTAAGGAGGCGGATGTGGCTTTTGAATTGATAAAGGGCAAGCTCACTTCCGCACCGATACTCGTTTTGCCAGACTTTTCATTGCCGTTTGAGCTTCATAGTGATGCCTCGAAGCTGGGGATTGGGGCAGTTTTGAGTCAGCAGACTAAGCCAGTTGCTTTCTATAGCGAGAAATTAGCAGGAGCTAAGAGCAGATAAAACACTTACAATATTGAGTTCTACGCGATTATCCAGGCTATCAAGCACTGGAGACACTACCTGTTTCATCGCGAGTTTGTGTTGTACACTGATCACGACGCGCTCAAACACTTGGATAGCCAAGCGAAAGTTTCGGCAAGACATGCGACGTGGGTAGCTTTTTTGCAGCAGTTCACGTTCACTATCTGTCACCAGTTGGGGAAGATGAACAAGGTCGTGGACGCTTTGAGCAGAAGACATTGCTTGGTCACAACTATGCACACTACGGTTCCTGGTTTTGCAACGTTTGCCGAGTTGTATGTTTCTGATCCTTTTTTGGAACAATAATGCGCGACGTGCAGTTGGGAGTGATGTCAGAATTTTCGTTACAAGATGGTTTCTTGTTTAAAGGGAACCAGATTTGCGTTCCGGAAAGCAGTTTGCGTCTTCGGATCATCCAGGAACTCCATCAGGAGGGACACATGGGCAGAGATAGGACCTTACAACTTGTTTCAGCGTCGTATTATTGGCTCACGTTGAGACGAGATGTGGAGAGATTTGTTGAGAGGTGCAGATCGTGTCAGCTGGCAAAGGGTCGTGCTTCGAACGCAGGTCTCTACTTACCGCTTCCTGTTCCCACGCAGCTGTGGACGGATGTCAGCATGGACTTCGTGTTGGGTTTACCTCGGACACAGCGCAATAATGATTCTATATTTGTGGTGGTAGATCGTTTTTCAAAAATGTCACATTTTATTGCCTGTAAGAAGATGACGGATGCAGTGTCTGTGGCCCGGTTGTTCTTTACAAAAATCTATTGATTACATGGACTTCCGAGTTCCGTTGTTTCGGATCGCGACACGAGGTTTTTGAGCCACTTTTGGAGGTCGATTTGGAAGCTGCTGGGAACGAGTTTGGATATGAGCACGGCGTATCATCCTCAAACGGATGGACAGACCGAGGTAACAAATCGATCATTGGGTAACATGTTGCGGAGCTTGGTTGGGGAGAATTTCAAGACGTAGGAGTCTAAGCTTCCGCAGGTTCAGTTTGCACACAACCACGCAAGTAATCGCAGTTTGGGATTCTTTCCTTTCCAATTCGTTTATGGTGTCATCTTGTTAAGATTGAAATCACGATCCCTCTTAACCCAAAAATACTGAATAATACGAGATTGTTATTGAAATCGGAAAATTGGTTACAAAAGATCAAAGAGAAAAGTTGAGTATCGGATCTTCCCAATTAGAGAAATCCGATCACTCCGATCACTCCTCACGAGTTCCCTAAACAGAGAATCGCTCTCAAGACTCACCGTCTCTCTCTCTCAATCCAAAATAACGATAACCAAAAGTATTTTTCCGTCTCGGTATTTAAAGCAACAATACGAATGAGAAAAATAACAAAGGCGACAGCTCAGCTTCCTTCTTCCACGTCAGCTGCCAGCTCCTCCATCTCTGTTTCCTCACCATTCTTCTTCTTCTTCTTACGAATGTACCTATTAAAAGGCTTATCAATACCCCCTTCTTTAAAACGAAGCTTGTCCCCAAGCTTGTAATCTGGAAACTCTTCACGGAACTCACGTGCCAAAACCCAGGAATTGTCCTTGTGATCGATACCGAGCCACTTCACCAAGAACTCCAAACTGCCACTATCATTGTATCGCGTCTCCACTATCTCCTCCGGCACGATGATAACCGATTGTTCCTCCGGGCAGAATATAGGCAAAGGAGAAACTTGATGATCTTTGCCCAAAACAGCTTTCAACTGAGAAACATGAAACACAGGATGTATACGTGCCTCCACTGGCAATTTCAATTCGTAAGCAGCCTTGCCTATGCGCTCCAACACCTCATAAGGATTATAATATTTGGCTGCTAACTTCTGACAAATCCGCTTAGTGACCGAGTGTTGTCGATACGGACGAAGCTTGAGGAAAACCAGAGACCCGACAGCAAACTCCACATCGCGACGATGCTTATAGCAAACTCCACATCGCGACGATGCTTATTGGCATTGTTTTTCATCAACTGTTGGGCATGAACCAAGTGTTCCTGGATGTGAACCAGAATCTGATCCCTTTCCCGCAGCATTGTTTCCAGATCCACATTAGCAGTAGAACCATGTTCAAAACGCAAAATTCCTGGTGGATCCCTACCGTATAGCACCTGAAACGGTGTGGTCTTTAGAGCCGTATGATATGAAGTGTTGTACCATAACTCAGCCCAAGAAAGAAACTTAAACCACGTCCGAGGATGATTAGAAGCAAAGCACCGGAGAAAGGTTTCTAAGCAGCGGTTAAGGACCTCCGTTTGGCCGTCCGTTTGAGGATGGAAAGCTGTACTATACTTCAACTTAGTACCCGCCAAACGAAACAGCTCCTTCCAAAAAGAGCTCAGGAAAATTTTATCTCTGTCCGATACTATCGAATTTGGAAACCCATGAAGACGGATAATTTCAGAGATGAACTTCTTGGCTACATCGAGAGCCTGAAAAGGATGTTTCAAACCAATGAAATGCGCGCTCTTACTTAACCTGTCAACCACCACAAGTATCACATTGAAGCCACAAGAAGTGGGCAAGCCTTCCACAAAGTCCATGGATATCTCCTCCCAAACTGCTGTTGGAATAGGTAATGGTTGGAGAAAACCTGCAGGACACAAAGTTGAATACTTATGTGTCTGACATACTTGACACTCCGCCACATATCTCTGCACTGTTTTGAATAAACCAGCCCACTGAAACAATTGTTGAACTCATTTTGCAGTCTTTAACACACCAGAATTTCCACCATATAACCCATCATGACACTCGTATAGGATGAGGGGAATAAACACTGAGGTCTTGGGAATCACTAGGCGACGCTTATACCACAACTTCCCTTCAGCCACAGTGAAACCCGCTCTGTTTAACTCCCCTTTCTGACACTGCTGTATCAAACCTTGAATCTGACCGTCAAGCTCAATTTCTTTAAACAGATCTTGTAGCTGTATAGAAGATGGAACTGTGAAGGATAACAACGTAGCAGTAACCGGTGAGGACAGTTGAGGATCCATACGAGATAAAACATCTGCAGCTTTATTTTCGATCCCCGGCTTAGATAGAATATCAAAGTTATAACCCAAGAGTTTAGTTAACCACTTTTGATACTCCATACTTACTTCACGCTGTTCCAACAAATACTTTAAGCTCTTCTGATCAGTATGGACAACAAACTTTCGACCCATCAAGTAGTGTTTCCATTTGCGCACAGCCATAACCACTGCCATCAATTCACGTTCATAAACAGGTTTGAGCTGCTCCCACGGTGTTAGTCCATGACTAAAATACGCTATTGGCTTACTGTCTTGCATCAACACAGCCCCGAGACCAAAACCAGATGCATCAGATTCCACGACAAACATCTTGGTAAAGTCTGGTAAAGAAAGCACCGGAGCAGAAATCATAGCCTGTTTCAACATATCAAAAGCATTCTGCACAGCCGGTGACCATTGAAACTGATCTTTCTTCAAGAGGTCAGTCAAAGGTTTGGCCAAAGAACCGTACCCCTTAACAAAACGGCGGTAATACCCGGTTAAGCCCAAAAACCCTCGCAGGTGCTTCACTGTTTTTGGTGTTGGCAAAGTCGCATGGAAGCTGTCTTGGTATTGTCTGTCGCTACACCAGCAGCCGAGATGACATGGCCCAAATATTCCACCTGAGGCTGACCAAAAAGACACTTCTTCTTATTAGCAAACAACTGATACTCTGCAAAGATTCGCAGCACCACAGCCAAATGCTCTGCATGATCCGAGTTGCTAGAGCTAGAGACAAGACATCGAAGAACACAAGGACAAACTTCCCCAAAAAAGGACGAAACAACTCATTCATCAGAGATTGAAAAATCGCAGGGACATTAGTGAGCCCAAACGGCATCACGAGAAATTCATAGTGGCCATCATGAGTACGGAAAGCAGTCTTCTTAATATCTTCTTCTTCCATCTGAATCTGATGGTACCCTGCTTTGAGATCCAACTTTGAAAAAATCATGGCGCCATGTAATTCATCCAATAGCTGATCAATCATGGGTATGGGAAATTTATCAGCCACCGTTGCTCTGTTCAAAGCTCGGTAATCAACACAAAAACGCCATGATGCATCCTTTTTCTTAACCAAGAGCACAGGGCTAGAGAAAGGACTTTTACTAGGTCGTATGATACCGGATTCCAACATTTCGGCTACCATGATCTCCATCGCCTCTTTGTGAGCTTGAGGATAACGATAAGGACGTACGCTCACAGCTCCTACTCCAGGCTGCAGAAGAATTGCGTGTTCATGACCCCTTATCGGTGGCAGACCCACTGGATTGGCAAAAACAGCCTCAAACTATGTTAGGACCTCGGAAATCACCGGAGGAACTGGAGAAGAGGATGCGACTGTCACTTCCTGACTAGCTAACCTGATTACACCACGCTGGTTTTGCATCCCAGGAACCGCAGATAAGGACTTCAACGAGACCTTGACTGAATGTAATTCTGGATCACCATACAACGTGACCATCTCTCCTGCATACAGGAAACTTAACTCATGGGAATCCCAATCCACTAGACACTTCCCCAAAGTCTGTAACCAGTGAACTCCCAGCACCACATCAACGCCTCCCAAATCCAAAGCAATGAAATCACTGCGGAATGACAGGTTTTGTAGTTGGAACTCAACGTCCAGACACACGCCCAATCCGTGAACAGTAACACCAGTACCCAACAAAACTTGCAGTTGCGTACTCGTTTGAAAGGCAATTCAACTTCTCTTTACCACCTCTGGAGTAACAAAATTGTGGGTCGCTCCACTATCCAGCATGACGGTAACACTGGTTTTACCAATCTTCCCCCGTATTTTAGTAGTAGTTGGCGAATCCATACCCAAAAAAGCATGAAGAGAAAGCTGCATCATCTGAGAGACATTCTCTGTTTCTTCCTCAGACTCTTCTGCCCAATGAGATTCTATCACCTCCATATCGTACCCATTCACGACGGTCAAAATTTGCAATTAGCGATTGACACACAAGTGACCCCGGAACCACTTCTCTGGACACTTGAAGCACAGCTTGTTATCCTTTTTGTACTTGAGTTCAGCCTCAGTCAAATGAAGTCTTGGTCTAGCGCCAAACTTAGGGTGAGACGGATCCAATAATTTCGGAGTCGCTTGAGGGCTCCCTGACGGCTTTTGAGTATTAAAGCGAGAAGAAGACTTGAAAGGTGTATACGGAGTCGAGCTAGGAGCAGAAGCTCCCTTTGAAAACTCACCTACGACCTTACAAAACATATTGTCCTCCATCTTAACCACCGCAGCTTTATGTTCTGTCAAACCCCTAGGCTCCTTCAACTTAATAATCTCTTGCATCTCACGCTTTAACCCTTTGTAAAGCAGATTCACCAAATTCTTTTCATCGATCCCAGTAACCTGAGATTGCAATTCCTCAAACTCGCTGATATAATCTTGAATTGATCCAGTCTGAGTAATGCTGCACAATCTCTTCCCCGGTTCATCATCAATCGACACAGCAAACCGAGCTAACATACGCTCCTTGAAATGACCCCAATTCACAAACGGTGTCTCGAGCACTTCACCATTATTCCAGTTTAACACACGCCCCTCCAAACTCAAGGAAACTAGCTCCAACTTGTCCTCCTCACTGTACTGAGTTACGCGGAAGAACCTTTCCACCCAGCATATCCACCCATATGGCATAGAGCCATCAAACACCGGTAACTCAATACATTTAAGCAATTGTTCCTTTTGCACCACAGCATTAGAAATTCTCCGATAACCTGGCGGTTCTACGTTAACATCCACTCCACGAAGAATCGAAATTACCTGAGGCTTAGGATCCGAAGATCCGGCGACATCCTTGCCGTTCGGTTTGGCGACAAAGGAATTTGCCTCCATGCGAGCTAGTGTATGTGAAATAGATGTCATCTGACGCTCTAACACGCCAAAACGCTGGGTAGCTTCTGATCGCAAGCTGGCTAGTTGCGATTCGACATTTCCCAAACGCTGATTCGCCTGAGTGTTCGATTTGGACAACAACTTGCATCCTGTGGAGAGAATCGACACCTCTCGCTGCAATTCCTCCAAACTCTTATCCATTATACCGATCTGATCGTCCGATGCACCCGTCAACACCATCGCGAAAGTCGATCTGGATCACGAACGCACCAGTTGTTAAGATTGAAATCATGATCCCTCTTAACCCCAAAAATACTGAATAATACGAGATTGTTATTGAAATCGGAAAATCGGTTACAAAAGATCAAAAAGAAAAGTTGAGTATCGGATCTTCCCAATAAGAGAAATCTGATCACTCCTCACGAGTTCCCTAAACAGAGAATCGCTCTCAAGACTCACCGTCTCTCTCTCTCAATCCAAAATAACGATAACCAAAAGTATTTTTCCGTCTCGGTATTTAAAGCAACAATACGAATGAGAAAAATAACAAAGGCGACAGCTCAGCTTCCTTCTTCCACGTCAGCTGCCAGCTCCTCCATCTCTGTTTCCTCACCATTCTTCTTCTTCTTCTTACGAATGTACCTATTAAAAGGCTTATCACATCCCTCGGGGTCCGTTGGATCTAACTACACTTCCAGATAAGACACGACTTCATGGTTCTGCAATTGATTTCGTCACATCTCTGCAATCCACACATTCTCAGGCTGTTGTTAATTTGGAGGAATCTGCAGCGAAGTACAAATTGGCGGTGGATAAACGTCGCCGCGAGCTTCTTTTTGAACCTGGTGACTTGGTATGGGTGGTTCTCACGAAGGATCGATTGCCCTTACATGAGTATAACAAGCTCAAGTCAAGGAAAATTGGCCCAATCAAGGTTCTGGAACGTATCAATCCAAACGCTTATCGCCTTGAGCTACCGGCACACATCCGTACCGCCAACGTTTTCAACGTGAAGCACCTCAGTCCGTTTGTTGGTGACAATTTGGCAACAGATTCAGGGGCGAATCTTCTCTTACCACCGGAGACCTGATGCAGCGCATCTTTAGAATAAAACCGTTATGTTATTTCCTTGTTTTCGGGATAGTTGGGATTTGATTTATTTTCTTTTACCAGATCTTTGGGGTTGAGATTCTGGATATTATGTTTGTATAAATGGGGGTTAGCATCGATTGTAAAGATGCAGTTTTTGATTGAATACATTTCAGAGCTTTACAGCTTATTTCCTTGTTGATTAACAGCTTCATTTGAGCTATTGATCTATGAGAAGAACCTTCTATGGTATTCGAAGAATCAACGAACGTCAGGTTTTGTTACGCCTCCGCTACACCAGCAACGATAGTTTACTAAGAGAGATTTTTCCACGCAAAGAAAACGATGTAGAATTCATTACTAAGCCAAGGTAGAGTTAAATTTTTAATTGGTGAATAATTAGTTAAATATTAATCCACGCAAAGCAAATAGGAGGCTACGATACTTGAATCATGACAATCACAGCACAATGATCAAGTTGGAAAATCCATATGTAGTAACCAGTAATTCATCGGATAATCCACTGATTCTGTCAATACCTTATACAAGAAAACAAGAAAACACCGCAAGAAGACAAAGCTAACCACACAAATTGGTAATAATTTCTTAATTGAAAGCATAGCCATACAGAGGAACGAGACAAAATCCTAGAAAAAAAAAAAGAGGAACGAGATAAAACCGTAGAAAAAGAAACTTGTGAAGTTTAGTGGAAGCTCGATTTTTACAACAGAACCGGAATCAGAAGACAAAATCAGAAACACTCGAGAACTGAGAAAGCATTTTCGGACACTGTATACAAGAATCGGAATCAGAATACATAAGACGCCAAAAGCTAAGCAAACAGTTAGCAATAGGCACGATCCTGGGAGAAGCTCAATGAAACATTGGCATAGAGCCCCACATTTTTAAAATTTATTAGTATTAAAAAAAGTTTCCAGTTTTATTTTATTAGTGACAAAAAGCCTCCGAAACTTTAAAATATTTAAAAACCTCCTAAATTTTTTTTTTTAATTTAGGCCCGCAAATTTTTAGAGCCGACCAGCAACAATTGAAAAACATTCCCACACAAAACCCTAAAATGTTGAAAGTATTGGTTTTATGCTCTTGTGCCATTTTAGAAGTCATTGCTTCTTGTACGAGACATAAACATGTGATAAAGAAAAGTAAAATAGAATTGGAAGAGAAAAGAAAATCTATACTAATAAAAGAGACTGTTTGGGGGCTCCTGAGGGGTGCCACCTCAGCAAAAAAAAGAAGCTCCAAATCGATGACACGTCTAAGGAACCACGGTTTGTTCCCCCTGCATACAAACCTCCCTACCCGTTTCCAGGAAGATTCAAGAAAGACCTCCTAGAGAAATACAGAGCTCAGTTTGCAGAACATCTGAAGAAAGTGGAACTCACCATGCCGCTCATGGACGCTTTGGCATTGGTACCACCGTATCAAAAATTCATAAAAGATGCCATCTTAGCTAGAACGAAAGAACTCCAAGGTATGATGGTAATGACAGAAGAGTGTAGCGCCATTATCCAGAAGAAAGTAGTGCCTAACAAGCTAGACGATCCGGGAAGCTTCACTCTCCCATGTTCAATTGGTCCACTCACATTCAACAATTGCCTTTGCGATCTAGGGGCGAGTGTGAGCCTCATGCCACTGTCAATAGCTAAACGTCTGGGTTTCACGTCGTACAAGCCGAGCAGAATATCTCTGATACTGGCAGACCGATCTGTAAGGTTGCCCAAGGGATTACTCGAAGACGTTCCCATCCGGATTGGCGATATCGAGGTACCAACCGATTTTGTGGTTCTCGAAATGGACGAAGAACCGCAAGACCCTCTTATTATTGGAAGACCTTTTCTAACCACGACAGGGGCAGTGATTGATGTAAAGAAAGGCAAGATTAAGCTAAATCTCGGAAAGGATATCATCCTCAAGTTCGACATAAAAGAAGTGATGAAGAAGCCTACCATAGAAGGGAAGATATTCTGGGTGGATGCAATGGATAAGCTGAACGATGAACTTTTTGAAGAACTTTCTTTGAAAGATCCGCTGCTTGTCGCTTTGACAAAAGAGAAGGGGAAGAACGGGCATGTGGAACAGGAGAGCGAGGTCTATGTTATGCATCTAGATGCAAGGAAAGCCATAGAAGATGATGGATATCCAGAAGACCGAGAGCATGGAGGGCACAAGATCGCCTGGAAAACAAAAGAAGGGGCATATCGAGATCAAGCCGATACGGGTACAACGAGCTCGGAAGGTCGAGGAATAAGAGGGGATTGGAACGAGCTGGATGCCCCGAAACTTGAGCTCAAGCCACTACCCGATGGGCTAAGGTACGCTTTCTTGGGACTAAACTCCACATATCCGGTTATTGTTAATGAAGACTTAAGTGATGATGAGTTAGATTCACTCCTAAAGGAGTTGAGAAAGTATAGGAGAGCTCTCGGATACTCACTAAGTGATATCAAGGGTCTCTCTCCTACGCTTTGTACTCACAGGATTCACCTATTAGATGAAAACACTTCCTCTATTGAACACCAAAGGCGTTTAAACCCAAACTTAAAGGAAGTGGTCAAGAACGAAATTTTAAAACTTTTAGAAGCTGGCGTGATATACCCCATTAGTGATAGTACTTGGGTATCTCCTGTTCACGTGGTACCAAAAAAAGGGGGTATCACTGTCGTGAAAAATGAAAAAGAAGAATTGATCCCTACTAGGACAATAACCGGTCACAGGATGTGCATTGATTATAGAAAACTTAATTCGGCCACCAGAAAAGACCACTTTCCCCTCCCTTTTATCGACCAAATGCTGGAACGGCTGGCTAACCATCCATACTACTGTTTTCTGGATGGCTATAGCGGCTTCTTCCAGATACCGATTCACCCTAACGACCAAGAGAAAACCACATTCACATGCCCGTATGGTACCTTTGCATATCGGAGGATGCCATTTGGGTTATGTAATGCACCAGCGACATTTCAAAGATGTATGATGTCTATTTTCTCAGATCTTATAGAGGAAATGGTAGAAGTATTTATGGACGATTTCTCTGTATATGTTTGCTCTTTTGCTGTCTGTTTGTCGAATTTGTGCAGGGTCCTTAAGCAGTGTGAAGAGACAAACTTGGTATTGAATTGGGAGAAATGCCATTTCATGGTCAGAGAAGGGATAGTGCTTGGTCACAGAATATCGGGGAGAGGTATCGAGGTTGATAAGGCGAAAATAGAAGTCATGGTGCATTTGAAGCCACCCACCACAGTGAAAGAAATCCGCAGCTTCCTAGGGCATGCAAGCTTCTATAGGAGGTTCATCCGTGATTTCTCCAAGATTGCTAGGCCACTCACCAGGCTCTGATTGGGATGGAAGAAGCCGAGTTTGCCTTCGATGAAGATTGTCTTCAAGCGTTCAACACGATCAAGGACGCACTCGTGAGTGCTCCCATAGTCCAAGCCCCTGATTGGGATCTCTTATTCGAGATTATGTGTGACGCAAGCGATTACGCCGTGGGGGCTGTTCTCGGGCAAAGGAAGGAAAAGAAGTTGCACGTGATCTACTATGCGAGCCGAACGCTAGACGACACCCAAGTGAAGTATGCCACGACAGAGAAAGAGCTACTAGCGGTTGTGTTTGCTTTTGAGAAATTCAGAAGCTACTTGGTGGGATCAAAAGTGATCGTCTACACGGATCATGCTGCTTTAAGATACATCTATGCGAAAAAAGGATACCAAGCCGAGGCTATTAAGGTGGATCCTTTTGCTGCAAGAGTTCGATATGGAAATCCTAGATAAGAAGGGGGTAGAAAACGGTGTAGCCGATCACCTGTCCCAGATGAAAATAGATGATTTAGTTCCTATCAACGATGCTTTACCAGAGGAACAACTCATGATCGTGGACGTCCTTGGAGGGATGTACCGAGTAAACCAAAGTCTAGAAACGGTAGCCAGCATGGAAGAAAACACACTTCCTTGGTACGCAGATTATATCAACTACTTGGTAAGCGGAGATGTGCCAAGCGACCTTGATGCTTACCGGAGAAAGAAGTTTTTTAAGGACATAAACTACTTCTTCTACGACGAACCGTATCTTTTCAAAAGAGGGATAGATGGGGTCTACAGAAGATGTGTATCAAGGGAGGAAGCGAAAGGGATTATCTTCCATTGTCACGGTTCAGCCTATGGTGGACACTTTGCCACGTTCAAAACCGCAACAAAGATCTTACAAGCAGGATTCTGGTGGCCAAGTTTATTAAAAGACACTCACGAATATGTCTCCTCCTGCGAAGCGTGCCAACGAAAGGGGAACATCAGCAAACGAGATGAAATGCCGCAGAACCCGATATTTGAAGTCGATATCTTTGACGTTTGGGGAATAGACTTCATGGGACCATTTCCGTCCTCTTATGGGAATAAGTATATACTGGTCGCGGTTGATTACATCTCAAAATAGGTGGAAGCCGTCGCCAGCCATACCAATGATGCAAGGGTAGTGCTAAAGCTATTCAAGTCTACCATTTTTCCAAGTTATCAACAAGCTATTCAAAAACCTTCTGAAGAAACACGGGGTAAAGCATAAGGTAGCTACACCATACCATCCGCAAACAAACGGGCAAGTCGAGGTATCCAACCGCGAGATCAAGGCGATATCGGAAAAAACAGTTGGTGCGACAAGAAAAGACTGGTCCACGAAGTTGGATGACGCTCTATGGGCATACCGAACTGCCTTCAAAATGCCAATAGGAAGATCTCCATATGCGCTTCTATATGGTAAGGCATGTCACCTGCCCGTGAAACTTGAGTACAAAGCCTTATGGGCCATCAAACTCCTGAATTTCGACATCAAAACGGCTCAGGAAAAGAGGCTACTAAACCTACACGAGCTGGAAGAGATCCGATTGGAAGCATTTAAGAGCTCACGGATATACAAGGAGAAGACAAAAGTTCTCCATAACAAGAAAATCAGGCCGAAAGAGTTCACACCCGGGAATCAAGTGCTGCTGTACAACTCAAGACTGAAACTATTCCCCGGGAAGTTAAAGTCGCGATGGTCCGGACCATACACGATCAAAGAGGTGCTGCCATATGGAGTAGTGACAATGGTTGGAAGAGATGGAGCGGACCACACGGTGAACGGTCACAGAATAAAACCATATTTGGGAAATGAGAAATTCCAAGTTCTGGAGGCAACCGTAGTCGACCTCCAAAACGCCAACAAAGCCTAAGCAACCTGGAAAAGTCAAGCTACGGGACTATAAACAAGCACTCTTGGGAGGCACCCCAAGCTTATCCTATTACCTTACTGTTTTTCTCTTAATTTTACAATTCTCGAAAATAATTTCTAGTAGAATCGGTGATTTGGATATGAGGACATGAGATATCGGGTAACCATAACAGGAAGAAGGCCTGAAGAACTGGTCGTTCCGGGTACGGAATCCGCATGCATGCTAAGGCGGATGACAAATCCTCAGATACCGGGTTGATGCCACGACCTCAAGCCGATACAGAAATACGACCTGGCCAAGGAAAACGGGTTCATCCCGTAACAAACCAAGCGCAATACCCAGAGGTACCACTCCAAACCATTGTACATGAGAATTTCTTTTTCTTTATTTTTCTTTTCTACTTTTTGTTTGGAAAATTTTCACATCATTCTAGGGTCGTATTCTTTCTCTCTTCTATCACACAGGGACTGTGTGATTTAAGTTTGGGGGAGTACGTAGTAATGCATCATTTAGATCAACCATGGCATTCGTAAAATTGCATAGAAAAAAAAACACAAAAAATTGAAAAATTTTGAAAATTTTGAAAATTTTGTTCCACAAAAATATTCATGTAGTTGCATTTCCATATTAGGATTGAGTCTATATGCATTCATTTAGGGTTCATAAGCATTCGCATAGGGTGATAAGTATGATGAATCCTTGTAAATAGCCATTTTTAAGTCATGAACTCAATGCCTTAGTTCTTATTTGTTTGATGCATTTTGAATTAGACTGAGCTTAAGGCAGCACCACACTTGGAATTTATCTTGTGAAATTCAGTTTTGGCTTGATGCATTGGGACTTGAACCATTTCCCTAATGAACTTGAACCGTTAATTTGAAAATTTAATTATCTCGTTTATGTTTGTCACATAGCTCATGGATTTCACTTGGACTTTTTTTCCCCTTTTTACCACCCTCTTGCTAGTCCAAGTACCAGACCACACCCTAAACCAAAACCTTTGTTTTTTTTAACCATAAACACTTTTGTGAGAGCATGTGAGGCCTTTGCACCATTTTCGAATCTTCTTAGGCAAAAAGTGTTGGGTTTAGGCCGACAAGGTTAGATTTCCATGTAGATGTTGGCTCACATCTCGGGTCAACACTAGGTTAGGTGGTGTAGAATCTGAAATCGGCTACAAACCGAAATAGGAAGCCGATATTACTGGGTAGACTAGGAAAAAAGGGGGTGTATTTCGATTGACCACATTTTGACAGAAGGAAAAGGAAAGATACCGAGGAGTCAGACGGGGACACGTACTAAGGAGATGGCGGCACCAAAGAGGCTTGAAAACAAAGAAGAAAAAGGCGATTCCAAAAGAAAGCAAAAAGAAGGCCAATCAACAAAGTCTAAATCCGGCCAACAACACCAAAGGTGAAACACAAAGGAACGCAACAAAGAAGCCAGAAAGCCGAAACCGATCTCCAACAAAGAAGAAGTCCCCCGAAATGACCGAGAAAGGTAATATCGAGAGGGAATATCGGGAATAAAGCGAAATGTCAAGAAAAAAAGGGTAGCTTAGGAGGGAGCAATTTAGACTAGGGTAGGAAACGAAATAGATGTTCTGGGTAGATGGTAGTCTAGCCTTGTATGCATCCATTGGTTTTTACCCTTAGCATTTTGCATTAAGAAGTTCCTTTCAAGAGTGATCCCACTAAACACTTAGCCCGTTCGCACTACGAGTTCATACTTAGCTCGTAACCTTATCCTGAGCCAAATGAGTTAGTTGACGGGCATGAATGAGATCCACGTTTTAATTTTCATAATGAATGTGAAAGGGAATTGGGAATTTGAATGTGCATCTAAGTTGGGATTGATTTTGCTTGATTATTGTGATGAATGTGGCTAAGGCTTTCTGGATAGGTAGAATTCGACTTGCATCCTAGAAACCTGAACTTAGACATTGAGTTGATTTCCTTTAAATGGCGTTTTGGATTCAAACTTACACCTTTTATTTTAAAACCTCACCCCTCCGGTTGGCTTTTGCTTGAGGACAAGCAAAAAGGCAAGTTTGGGGGTGTTGATATCTCTGTAAATTGCATGATTCTAACACATGTTTCATGGTATTTAGGACTTCATTCTTGCACTTTAGTATTAGTTTTCATCACGTTTTCACTCATGTTAGGATTAGATGCATTAGGGTAGGTTTTTGCATAGTCTTGCATGTTTGGAGTGTGTTCTCAGGTGTTTAGGATGGTCCGAAGAAGAAGCTAAGGAAAGAGGTCTCGGAATGGAGGATAAATGAGCAACATCGGGGATGGATCACGACCACGAAGCCGATACGGACAAGCACTAGCCGGACGTTGACGAGTAGCAGCGGCGTGATCCCGAAAGAGCCATCCCGGAACGAAGACTCAGCAAGAGGATTAGATGAAGACGAATATCGGAGCAAGGAAATGGGAAGCAGCCGATTCGAATTACAAGGAAGGCGAGCCTTCACGACATGATCCCGAAATCGTTGCCCGATATGGAGCCTGCCCGAAGAATCAGAAGAGTTAGCGTTTCGGCTCGTCCATAACGACGTGAGCCCGAAACGCTAAATGCCAAAATAGTACCAAAATGGGAAAGTGGTCCCAAAGTTTTAGGTTTTTCCTCTTTTATGTATAAATACCCTCTCCACTCTTATCCTTTCAGACACGCTTTACTTATTTTACTTTTCTGTCTTCTTTTTGAAACCAAGAGAAACCTTTGTTATTTCCGCCATTGAAGCTATTTCAAAGCTTTGATTATTATGCAATATTCGAGTCTTTAAGTTTTATTGCTTAGTAGATTACTTAAAAAAAGTTGTTCCTTTTCCTGTTTTCGGCTATCTTGCAAGCCATGAGTAACCTTTCTATCCTCGTGGATCTTGAGGTTTCTCAAATGGCGAGTGAGTAGTCTATATCGGTTTTTGGGGGCAAGGATAGGGAAAACAAGTTAAAATCCAATCCTTTGATGCTGATCTATGCTTAATCCAACTTAATCCTTTCTTATTTGACGCTATTAATGCTTAATCATCTTCGCTATTTGATTTTCGCCAACGAGCTCATTCAAACAAACGCCATGTTTGGATGTTGCAAGGACCAATCTCATAAGAGATTCGCTCATCCTAGCCTAAGGTATTAGATGCCTAGGGAGCGTTTTGGCATTAGTGGAGTTGTTTATTCAAGCTTGCTGCCTTCATAGATCACTACGTGAATAGGTTAGGTCGTGAAGCGGTAAAGAGACTTATACCGCGAGAGCGGATCTGTCCAAGTCCAGAACTCTGCGCTAAAGGATTAGCCCTGTAGGGAGAAAATCTAGCATCAAGGAAAAGTCTTTAGCATGTTGGACTGAAAGCAACCCCCTTGACCCCCTTGAACCGATTCTTACCTTTCCCTTTACAAACTCATTTATTTAGTTAATCTACCTTCAATTTCCTTAGTAGTATTTAGTTTCAAGACCTGTCTTCCTGTTATCGCTATAACCTTAGAGATAGATATTTGCTACTTAAGCCATTAAATCTCTCTTAACTTGTGGAAGAATTCTCATGAATGCAATACATTGAATCCTCCCATCGGATTGATAAGACCCATAACCTATACTACATTCGGTTATAAGTAGTGGGTCATTGAAAGAGTAAAACCCACAGATAAAAATCTACTTATCAATTGGCGCCGTTGCCGATTTGGAAGAAATTTGATTATTGCAATTCCGATTCTTAGCAAGACTAAGACTTTACTTTCTTTTTCGAATCTAACTACGTTCCTTGAGACTTTTTCGCAGGTACCTACTACAACACATGCAGATGGATGACATACACAACCCCCAAGAAAGAATGACCGACGCACAACGGGAACAAGCCGATACACCGCGACATCAACGTCTCATCGGCGAATGTGACTCACCCACCAACTACAGAACACGAATCGGTATTACTCCACCCTCAAGTGATGCTGGATATGAAATAAAGAGTAGCATGCTTGTCATGGTCCGGAACAACAAATATCAGGGTGAAGCCGTGGAGGACCCTCTCGATCACCTCAAAGATTTTGAGAAAATCTGTTCTTTGACAAAACAAGAAGGAATTTCAGAAGATGGATTTAAGCTGCGTCTATTCCCATTTTCCCTGGGAGGCAGAGCTCACCAATGGGAAAAGACACTCAAACTGGGATCTATAACAACGTGGGACGACTGCAAACGAGCCTTCCTCAAGAATTTCTTTTCGCCATCAAGAACAGTGAAGTTAAGATTGGACATCTCCACGTTCACCCAAGCCGAAGATGAACGATTTAGTGAAGCTTGGGAACGTCTAAAAGGGTACACACTAAAATGTCCCCATCATGGGTACTCAAGCTCCTCGCTGCTCAGTATCCTCTACAGAGGTGTGTCGAAGAAATACAGAGATCAACTGTATACCACAAGCAATGGCATTTTCCTCGGACAAGAAGTGGATGATGGTATGAACCTTGTCGAGAATATGGCAACAAGCGATAGTAACTACGAGGATGACATCGACAATATAACAACTCAGCTGAATAACCAGAGGGAAAATGAGGTTATGCAACTACAAGCTCGTCTGAATGCCTTACTTAAAGGACAACACGTTCAAGACGCTAAGGTAGCGAGTATCGGGATACTCTCGACAGATAGTGGCAGAAATGGAGAAGCATCTATTACAAACGGACTCAAACAGCACTGCGACACAACTCCTACACCTATACAACCTCAACTAGCTCCTCAGTACACTACAAATGGGTGCACACATCAAGCTTTCACTACTTCCCAATATTATCCTCAACAACAATATCAAACTCCATTACAACCGCCACTATATGGACATTATGGGTTCTACCCATAGCAAGCATAAGACTCTGAGATCAAGAACCTCCTCACTCAGCTGGTCCAGAGTCATTGCAGTAGTACCCAGAATATCAAATCAATCAATTCACATTTGGACAAGCAAGAGGAACATATCCGGATAATACAAAAACCCATGCACCATGAAACCGCTCCACAACAAGCCTGCGTCAACGCCATCACTCTACGAAGCAGAAAAAATCCTACAGCCGAAGGATAAACCTGAGCAAATCAGCGAGGACGCTGATGACCTAGCAGGGGGGGATAGCCTTGAAAAACCTGAAGCTAACAATGAGGAAGAAGAAGTTCAAGAAAGTGTCGAAGATCAGCTCTTCACCAAACTCAGGGAACAAAATATCGGGGTTAAGCCGACACCAACAGCCCGATTTGAGAAGCCTAAGGAACCACGGTTTGTTCCCCCTGCATACAAACCTCCCTACCCGTTTTCAGGAAGATTCAAGAAAGAACTCCTAGAGAAATACAGAGCTTAGTTTGCAGAACATCTGAAGAAAGTGGAACTCACCATGCCGCTCATGGACGCTTTGGCATTGGTACCACCGTATCAAAAATTTATAAAAGATGCCATCTTAGCTAGAACGAAAGAACTCCAAGGTATGATGGTAATGACAGAAGAGTGTAGCGCCATTATCCAGAAGAAAGTAGTGCCTAACAAGCTAGACGATCCGGGAAGCTTCACTCTCCCATGTTCAATTGGTCCACTCACATTCAACAATTGCCTTTGCGATCTAGGGGCGAGTGTGAGCCTCATGCCACTGTCAATAGCTAAACGTCTGGGTTTCACGTCNCTGCGGAGATGTGAAGAGAAACACTTAGTCCTGAACTGGGAAAAGTGTCATTTTATGGTCACAGATGGGATTGTACTTGGCACAAGGTTTCAGCTGAAGGAATCGCAGTAGATCGCGCCAAGATTGAAGTGATGACGACTTTGCAAGCACTTGATTCTGTGAAATCAGTGAGGAGTTTTCTAGGTCATGCTGGGTTTTATAGAAGATTCATCAAGGATTTCAGCAAGATCGTGAGACCACTCACTGCTCTTCTCTGCAAAGACGTGAAGTTCGAGTTCACTGCAAAATGCCTTTCAGCCTTTGAACAGATCAAGCAAGCCTTAGTGAGTGCTCCAATTGTTTAACCTCCAGACTGGGATTTATCATTCGAGGTGATGTGTGCTGCCAGCGACTTTGCAGTGGGCGCGGTTCTAGGACAGAAGAAGGACAAGAAGCTCCATGCAATTTACTATGCCAGCAGAACATTGGATGATGCCCAGAAGAACTATGCAACTACGGAGAAGGAATTGCTAGCTGTGGTCTTTGCCTTTGAGAAATTTCGCCAGTATCTTGTTGGCTCAAAGGTGATAGTTCACACTGATCATTCTGCATTGAAGTACTTGATGCAGAAGAAGGATGCCAAACCAAGATTGTTAAGGTGGATTCTACTTCTTCAAGAGTTTGACATAGAAGTCAAGGACAAGAAAGGAGTTGAGAATGGAGTAGCTGATCATCTCTCAAGGATCAGGATAGAAGATGACGTACCAATTGATGATTTTCTGCCTGAGGAGAATGTTTATCTTGTTGAGAGTCGTTTCCAAGATGTGAATTCGGATCAGACGAGCCTAGCGTCGATCGACACCAGGCGGGTGTCGATCGACACCGTGTCCGAAGTTTTGAAGATTGGCAATTACCCAGTGTCGATCGACAACATCTGTGTCGATCGACACCCGACGCGAGCTTCACTTCGCAGGATCCTAGATGACGTGTTTCGGCAGCCAATCTTTGCCATTAATGCTGCGAATCGACCATGGTATGCTGACATAGTGAACTCCCTTGCTGCTGACATTGAGCCTAAACATCTCAAGGACTATGAGAAGAAGAAGTTCACAAGGGAACTCA
>JAHZTW010000003.1:9494037-9626489 GCA_020283515.1 Alliaria petiolata | reverse complement strand
AAAACTAACAAAAGACTCTATAAAAACACTTATATCATGGTCCAAAAACGGGTAAAAACCATGATATATCAACTCCCCCAGACTTAGCTTTTGCTTGCCCTCAAGCAAAACAGAAACCAAATATAGAGTCAAAGTTTGAAAACCAAAATATCCAGCTATCCTTCAGAACGCCACAACTCATTAACACTCTTGAATCCACATGAAATAGAGTCACCCTTAGGAAAGTTCAGTGTACTTACCACAAGCTTAGAAATCTCTCAGTTTGAATCCAGATCCCTTCCTTGGTACAATTTCGAACTCTAACAGTGGTATTGCCACATAACTTTTCTGATTCTTTCCCTTCCTTAGTGCCTGAACAAGATTCTCTTTGCACAGCTCTCCTATTTTCTCTTCCCTTAGTCAACTTCTGCCCATTTCAGGGTGTTCTAAGATCTTTTCATTGACTTTTCTCATTCTTTTGAAGTCTCGGGAAATAGTGCTACTCTCTACTTGTGTTCCTTGTGAGGAGACAGGTTCAAGAGCACTCACTAATATTGTTCCTTGTGAGGAGACATGCTCATGAGGTTCATTGCACTATTCCCAGACTTATACTCTTTTTCTTTCTTTTTTTTTTCTCAAGGGAAGATCAAGGAGAGACTGCAACTAGCTTCTTTTGTTCATAGCTGAAAGAGGAATCAAATTCAATGCATACCTAGTTCTTTTAAGGGGATCTGAACTCTCTCTGTTAGATTGATCCACTTGCAGCTTTCTACTTAGTAAGACTTGTAATCAACTACTAAAGCAATGGTCCTTCAAGTGTCAACATTCTGTGGTTAGTTCCAAGAAAAGTTGAAAATTTCAACTGATTTTGACTCAATAAAACGAAAGTTTTTTACTCTCAAAATAAAGCACAAAGTCAGTAATCACCTCCCCCAGACTTAAACAACACTGTCCCCAGTGTTATCAAGCCCGAAGTTGGCTAAAAGAAAGATTAGAAACAACATAAAAGACCAGGTAGAAGACTTACCTTCGTCTGCGCGTTGTGTCGATCGACACCAATGTAGTGTCGATCGACACTGGTCAGTGTCGATCGACACTGGTCTATGTCGAGTCGCCTTTTTTCAACTGACTAAAACTAGGACTCAGTAAAACCAAAACAAAATAAAAATAAAAACGTACCTAACAGTGGGTTGCCTCCCACTCAGCGCTCGTTTTCAGTCATTAGCTTGACTGTGTCGGGGTTCAGACGTCTGGTGGATCAGAGGGTAGCATCGAGTGCTTTCCAGACGGATGTCTTCTCATCCATGGCGGTGTATAGGCAGTAGGTGCATGATAGCGGCCAAGGAAATGAGGAACAGCAACAGGGAGGGACTTGAGTTTGGGTGGGATACTCCTTTTTCCTGCAGCATCATCAAAAGAAACACCAAGCCTTCTACGAAAATCTCGTGGCTTGCATAAGTGTGCAACAGCTTTTGAACTTTTTAAATTCTTATTGAGATGATCAGGAGGTTTGGAATTGAGTCCAGGGTGTGCGTACCTTTGCTTACTTTGAGGTTTCTGGGCAGAAAGATGTGGAGGCTTCTGTTTGACCAAATATGACGGACTTGCAGCATTGGAAGCGACTTCTGGTGTAATCCGTGAAGTGTGTCGATCGACACTGAGTCAGTAGCTTGTATTTCTTCACCTTTTCTGCAGTTCATCTCTGCAATCCTTGTCTCCATGACAAAAACGTCTTCCTCCATTGGCTTGTCATTGATTTGAACATCGTTTCTGCTCATAGTTTGGAAGAGATGATCATTTCCACCCCAGTCTTCAAGCTCCACAATTTTCTTAGAATTCCCAGCCAATGCCTCTTGAATAACCAGCTTGTCCTTTTGTTCTGCAGTATCAAGCTCCTCTCCAGCGATCACAACAATGCAAGAGATGTGTTTGGAAGTTTCAGTAGTAGGGATAGCTTTGTAGAACACTTCTTTGTCAACATTAGAGAAAGACATTCTCTTATTGGGCATGTCTACAATAGCTCCTACTGTGGCCATGAACGATCTTCCAAGGATGAATGGTATGCTAGACGTTCTGCTTACTTCCACAACCTGAAAATCAGTTGGAACTAGGCAACTCCCAACTTTGACAAGTAGGTTTGGAATTGTACCATATGAGACTGCGGTAGAAGAATTGGCAAATTCAAGAGTCATGCTTGAAGGGTGAATGTCAGCAATCCCCAGCCTCTCTGCAATGTCTTTTGTCATGAGGTTCACGCTAGCTCCTGAATCGCAGAGGGATTGTTTAAACTCAACTCCANTGGTTCGTTATAATGATTGTAACTTATGTTATTTTTCGTTAAATGGTCAGGTTTGCTCGAAGTGGTCCAGTTTGGAATGGTTGAAAAAATTTAAAACTTATGTTGTAGTCTTGTGTTTGATTCAAACTTCTTTGAAAGATTTATTAATGATTTTTTTAATATTCTTTGATTACTTGGTATGATTTTTATAGGAAATTCCTAAAACGTTATATTCTTGGATTATTAATATAAAAAAAATGTTTAGAGATTGTTTCGTATAGATTGAATCACAATACTTCAAATTGATTTTGTTAACATCATTATAAGAGAATTTGTAACTTATTTGAACCTGAGATAATCAATGTAATGACTAGAGAAGTTGATTCCGAAGATATGATTGGGATGTGTATTTTTTGTTACAGTAATTATAAATTTACAAAATCAAATTATACATATTCCTTCTATATCTATTGTTATTGAGAGAATTGCTAAAAATAACCTAAAACTTGTTTTTTTTCAAAAAGTGTAGACCCCTTATAGCATGTTTGGTAAAAGTAATCCAAAGGGGTAGTGAAATTGCAACTTTCTCCCTTATGACCAAACAAAAAACGTTCGCCACAATGACAGTTTTATCCCGGGGACGTCTGTTTACGAAGCCTACTTCATAATTATTTCTTAAATTTTAATTATAATTATCCATTGTTATTGGGGGAATTGCTAAAAATAACCTAAAACTTGTTTTTTTCAAAAAGTGTAGACCCCTTATAGCATGTTTGGTAAAAGTAATCCAAAGGGGTAGTGAAATTGCAACTTTCTCCCTTATGATCAAACAAAAAACGTTCGCCACAATGACAGTTTTATCCCGGGGACGTCTGTTTACGAAGCCTACTTCATAATTATTTCTTAAATTTTAATTATAAAAATTATAAAAATAATTAGATAAAAATTTGTATACATTATCATGTAAGGAATATTATCGATAAATATTTAATAGATTGGTTCGTTATAATGATTGTAATTTATGTTATTTTTCGTTAAATGGTTAGGTTTGCTCGAAGTGGTTCAGTTTGGAATTGTTGGAAAAAATTAAAACTTATGTTGTAGTCTTGGGTTTAATTCAAACTTCTTTGAAAATTTTATTAATGATTTTTTAATATTCTTTGTGGTATAATTTTTATAGAAAATTCCTAAAATGTTATATTCTTGGATTATTAATATAACAAAGATATTTACATATTGTTTCCTACTTGAACCACAATACTTCAAATTGATTTTGTTAACATCATTATGAAAGGATTTGTAACTTATTTGAAGCTGAAATAATCAATGTAATGACTAGGGAAGTTGATTCCTCATATATGATTGGGATGTGTATTTTTTTGTTACGATAATTATAAATTTACAAAAATAAATTATACATATTCCTTCTATATCCATTGTTATTGGGGGGAATTGCTAAAAAAAAACCTAAACCTTGGTTTTTTAAAGAAGTATAGACCCCTTATTGCATGTTTGGCAAAAGTATTGAAATTTCAACTTCCTATCTTATGAACAAACAAAAAACGTTCGCCACAATGACAGTTTTATCATGGAGACGTCTGTTTACGAAGTTTACTCCATAATTATTTCTTAAATTTTAATTAATTATAAAAAAAAAATTGATAAACAATTTGTATACATAACCAAAACATATACATTTAGCATCTATAAGAAAACAAAATTTTATTCAAATGAATCAATTTATATCAACAAAGACAAGTTATGCTAGAAACCAATACAATCCTCACAAGTCTTCTAAAGAAGTCTACTAAATAACTAAATCTTAAATTTTAATTATAAAAAATATTTTGATAAACATAACCAAAACATTGACAAGCCGCCAAAATAAAAAAAAACCATAACATAGACAATTGGCATCTATGTGGCAAATTGAATCTGATTATTAGAATGTTACATTTGGTGCAAGCATTGTTTCTTTATGATGAATAATTTTTTTGTTTTTTTTAATACAGATGTAATGGATTCTACTTTAAGGATAAGAGAGTTTTGCCAATCGAGTAGTGATGCTATAGAAGGGACGCTGTTTCGCTGTGTATCGTTTGTGGATCTCTTGCGAAAGAGTTTTACGATGGATAAAACAAGATGAAAAAGGCTAAACCTTTTGTATCGTTTGCTGATATTAGGTGATGATAAAGATAAGGTTGTCTTGCGGAACTACCCTCCCATCTCGCAGATTAAGATAAACTCATTGGATTACGAAGTCGATCACTACAGAATCATGTATGAAATGTTGTCGATAAATGTTTAATAGATTATGTGTTCTACATTATGTCTGCAGTTTGGTTCATTGTAATAACTATAACTTATGTTATTTTTTGTTAAATGGTCCTGTTTGGAACTGTTGACAAAAACTATATTTTATGTTGGATGATATATGTTTACGTTTTTATTCAAACTTCTTTGAGAATTTTATTAATTGTTTCTTTTAAATTCTTTGATTACTTAGTAAAATATTTGAAGGATATTCACTTAACCTTTATAATAACATTTACTTATTTTTTTCTATGTTTTTAAATTTTTAATAAAACAAAAATGTTTATAGATTATTTAGTATATATTTAATCACAAAATTTAAAATATATTTTGTTAACACCATTATGATAGAATCTATAACTTATATGATGAAAATAAATAATTACAAAAACAAATGGTACGAAGTTTTTTTTAAAATTTAAAAAGTGGTTTTAGGGGCTTTTTATAATAATCTTTACTTAATTTTTATGTTTTTGAATTTTTAATTAAAAAAAATGTTTACAGATTATTTAGTACATATTGCGTCACGAAATTTAAAATAAATTTTGAGATTAACATTATGATAGAATCTGTAACTTATATGATGGAAAACAAGTAGAAAACTTATATAAATTTCTTTACGAATTTCTTTATGAATTTAAAAATTTTGGTACAATAATAATCAAATAATTTATGCATGTGTTTTCCCTTACTTACTAGAATGTTATAACTTTGATATATATATTATATTATTAATGTTTTGCTTGATGGTATTTATATTTATAAACATTTAGCATGTATCTAAATATTGTTATTGCATCGCAAACTAAAAAATAGACTCTTCATAATAACCTTTACTTATTATTTTTTTCTATGTTCTTGAATTTTTAATAAGACAAAAATGTTTACAGGTTATTTAGAATAAATTGACACGAAATCTAAAATAGATTTTGAGACCAACATTATCTTAGAATCTGTAACTTATATAATGGAAAATCAATAGTTCGCGCACGCCTAGTAACAAGTGAAAGTTCTATCAATTTGTTATTTTAATTGTTGACGTCGTGTATCCTATAATTTAACGTGACCATTCCCTTATTTTAAACATATATAGGGCATCTTTTGCACACAAACAAAAAAACATAGGGCATTTTATTGACTCATAGACACGTTACCTTTATCACCAATAACATTTTAAAACATTTTCATAGTTATTTAGACTATAATATGAATCAATAATAGTTTAATTAAACTCAGTTTAGTAAACTTTTACTAAATCCAAAAATATAAATATTCGAACATATGAGCACATTTCACATAGTTTTTTTTTTCTAAAGTACATGCAACAATAGTATAATAGTCTCATAGTGCAGTACATATATATATACAAAATACTAAAATAAATATTCCAACATGTGAAAGTTCTATTATTTTAATTGTTGACGTTGTTTATAATTTATTAACGTGACGTCGTGTAATTTAAAGTTTACTAAACTGAGATTAATCAAATTGTTATTTTAATTGTTGAGGTCGGGTATTTTAAACAGGGCATCTCTTAGCTTGATCACCAAAAATATTTAAAGACATAGTCCACGGTGATTTAGACTATAATATGAAATAAATAATAATTTAGTTAATTAGTAAAGGGAAATATTAAAAGATAACCAAAAAAAAAAACAATTGGACTAACCATTATAATGTTGTAGATAGAATATTTTCTGTATTTATGTATTAAATACATAAGTGCTCTCAATTTTTTTATTACTCTCTCTTCACGTTTTTGTTTTTCTGTTTTTTCTTTCTCTCTCACAAATTTTCCTTAGATTTCATGACCACTGTTTCTTCTCTCTCTTTTCTAGCACACTGATTCATAAATCTCCTATGTGCCAGCGCAGATCTACTTCAATCATCACTGACTACGATGCCGATCTTTACTTGCTAGTTTCTCTATTTCGGTCTTGTTTCGATTCAGCGAACTGAACATCAAAGTATCAATAACCAATATCAACGCTGATCTCCACCATTAAATTTTGCCCTCAACATGTTTTGAACATTGTGTTATATGTTATTTCAACTTATGTACTCCCTCCGTTTCACAAAAAATATCATTCTGAACTTTTTCACACAAATTAAGAAAAACTTGTAAATCTCTATTATGCCCTTTATTAATACATAAAATCAGTTTCTCTCTCTAATTAATAGATTAAAATAGTAAGGATAAAACTAAAATTTACTTTTAAAAATTGCAATGAAAATATAAAGTGACAATCTTTGTGAAACAAAAATCAAGAGCCAAAATGACACTCTTTATAAAACGGAGGGAGTATTATACTATTTTGTTATTGAAAGGATAAAAACAGTAAAAAACAGTGTTTTTAGTTATGTGTTTTATTATATGTTTTACATGGCTATATTTTTCAATATAAAACCCAATATGAACATACACCAAATTGACCCTTTAGTAAACTTGTAAAAAAGAAACAAAAAAAACAAACATAAAAAAAAAGTGTGTCAATTATAGATTCTGTGTTACCCATAAATTAGAAATCAAACATCATTTAAACAATGGTGAAATACAGATTTGAAACACCGTGTATTTTTCTCGAATCTTTATTTCGTTACAAGGATAAACAGGGAGATAAACAGAAAATATAATTTGGACTTGTAGCATAAGATAACTACAATTAGATGACAGAGACAACTCTCTGATTAATGGTATGACCATTGAGTTTGATAGATTGTTTGGAAATGGCATGTCGACCGTAGAAACTTTTTAATCTGTCAAATATTTCCTCTAACTCTGATTCTTCGGTTCCGATCGATATCCTCACCCAATTCTTTGCTCCTAAAGCCACTCCTACAAAATTCCAACAAAAAAAAGAACTAAATATAAATAAACACAAAATATTGACCATTAAAGATGAAACTTAATTTATTAAAACCATATGCATGAAGATAATTATGGGAGCCCAAATTTTCATATATATATTTCGTAAGAATGTTGAGTCAATTTTTCATATATTGTTAAAGAGATTAATACCTGGTACAAGGACAAGACTCTCTTCATTGACTAGCTTCGTGCAGAAATCAAAATCATTTTTGATATTATCCAACAGTGATGTATCAAGCTTGACCTGCAATAAATATCGTCTAACCAGTTAGTTATATATCGATTATAAAGTTATGATCCATATATATGTAGATTATGAATATAAGTTCCCTGGATAATATGGGATAAAAACCAAGAACGAGGATACAAAAATAAAACCTCTATATTGCATATATCCTAAATCCAAGAAAAAGAAAGTACCCATAAGTAAGAACAAGATTCAGGTTTCTTGGGGCAAATGAGACAAGGGATGTCCTTTAGCCTCTCACATGAAAGCTCTACGTTGCGTCTCATGGCTTTATTCTTCTTTTCGAAGAACTCTTTAGGTGTTTTCTCCAATATATCAGGAAGTGCTTCCTATCACAATCCATAAAGATACAAACTCACATCATTTATATATGTTAAGATATTATAGCTTTAATAAGTATGATGATGTTTAGTGGATAGTAAGAGACTACGAACCTGAAGAATAAATGAAGGTTGTGGAGTTAAATCAAGACAATCCTCTATTGCTTGAACTACCTGGTGTCAACAAAAGGTACAAAATATTAGTTACTCTTCTTAATTCATGTGAGTGAAAGCTTATAATTGAAACTAAGTTTAGAAGTTGACTGACCCCTGTAGATCTAAAAATGCCATTAGGATCGTTCATGGCGATCCAGCCGATCCTCCAGCCCGGTACGACCCATCCTTTGGATATAGATCCGAGCGTGATCACCGGAGCTATCGATGCGAACATCCCCATGGGAACAAAGGGCCTGTCTCCAAATACGACATGATCATATACTTCGTCGGATATTACCATTATACCGAGTTTCCTAGCCATCTCCGCAACCTATAAAAATTGATCAATCCACACAAACAAAAAAAGTTAGTTGGTTTAGCAATAAAATCATTTTTATCTTATACTGTATAGTAAATGGAAGAAATAAACTATACCTTGTTTAGATGATCGTAGGAGTAGACGTTTCCACATGGATTGTTTGGGTTGATGAGAACCATTGCGACAGTATTCTCATCCGCAGCAGCCTCGAGTTCGTTTAGATCGATCTCGAAATCTCTTTCCGGGAGGAGATCGTATTTGCGAACCTCCACGCCGCTATAAATAGCGCGAGCATCGTAATGAGGATAGCCTGGTCTTGGAAGCAGAATGTTGGCTGCTGGATTTCCGGAAAGACAATCCATTAAGATCTCTATCGATTGGTTGCATCCGCTGGTGATATACACATCCTCCGGACCTAGCTTAGTCGGAAGCTCGCCGTTTAGATAAGCTGCCACCGCTCTGAGGAAAAAAAAGTTGGCAAATAATTAATGAATTATATAATTTATATCTGAAATCAGCATTTATATATTTGATTTAAATAGAAAGTTTCCGTCCCAAATGAGGTTTGAATCCACAAATGAACTAATCTCTTTACTATCATTAGACCACCACCCTTAGTTTTAGTGTCATCTTAAGAAATATATATATCTTGTTTTTTAGTTTTTTGAAAAAGTGAACTTTCAAATCAAACCTTCTAGCGTTGAAAATTCCGGGGCTAGGTGCATAAGAGTTGGCCATGCCGGAGAGGACGGCTGCAGCGACAGCTTCCTCCGCTTCAGGGCAAGTTTTGAAGCCGCGAGTGAAGGAGGGCAAAATGGTTTTTCCACTGTTCAAGTCGCAGTTTTTAAACATCCCAAAGACGAGCTTTCTCAACGTTACCGCAGCTGCATCACTCGTCGCACCGTTTCCTTTGAACCGCCAAACGTTGGAGTTGTCATCGCCGTTGTTCGCCATCGATATCTCTGCTTTGCGTTTAGATTCTTCTTTTGTGGTAAGAGTACAAGTTTTTGTGTTGTGGGTACATCTCATGCCGATAGAGCCCTTTATAAAGGGGCACACAAAGAATAAAATATTAAAGAATCTTTCAGTACAGTACATACGGAGCAATATTTTAGTATATTAGTATTAGTAGGTGATAACATACATACAAATACATACAAAACATTTTCTTAAAACATTCTAACACGAGTTCTATATGTTATTAATATTATTATTATTATTTTGTTAACTGTTATTTTAATTGCTGATATCCTGTAATTCAACGTGCTCATCCTCTTATTATAAACAGAGGGGCCGTCTCTTATTGAGTCATTGAAACGTTAGTTTGACCAAACTAACACGTATTCATTTGGACTGTAATATGAAATCCATAAATTTTAGTTTCAGTTTAGTAAACTGTTACGAAAAAACAAGAAAATATTCCAAAATATTTTAGCAAATATATATATTCCAAATATGAAATTCTACACATTTCACAAACACAAATATTTTGTTTTTTATCGGTCAACCTTTTGCATTAAGTTACAAACCCAACCAAATATATGGGAATCCCTCGGGAGAAGTTACAAACACAAGAAGTTACAAACACAAGGAGTAACGAATTTATGGCGATTGTAGTATTCATCGTAATTCCGTTGTAATTTTACAATGAAACAAATTATCATAAAATAACGAGTATATAACGATGAAGTTACGACGAATTTGTTTGTAACACCCCGACCGCCCCTTCCGGCGAATCATCCATCCCTCCGTCGGGCTCGTAGGCCCGCCCCTGTCCGACGGTCGGTGCGTTATTTTTTTCGGTTGGCCCGACCGACTGATTTACTTGTCTCTGCAATCATCACGTGAACTTTTTCCGTATTTTGGCCTCACTCACACGGTTCCGCAGAGGACTTCCCGGAAGGTCACCCATCCTAGTGCTACTCCAGCATAAGCATGCTTAACTCTGGAGTTCTCTTAGGTTAAATGACCGGAAAAGGTAAGTGCACTTTGATGACATAGGTAGCCAAATCAACCCATTTAAACTTATTCAAATGGGTCGGATCCGGGTCGTTACATTGTTGATCGTCAAATTCATCGTAATCTTGATGCTATATCATTTCGACGATCAACATAAAAACAACTGAATGGAATGGCATTTTCATCCTTTTGTATCAGTCCTTTATTACGATTTTCCTATTTTGAAATTGACTATTTTAGAATTTTCTTAAATACTGTTAGAAGGTTTTGTAGTTTTAATTTGCTTCTTTGTAAATAAAGCGAGGTGGTCCCTAAGTCTTTATACCGAATTTGACAAAACATGTCAGGTGGCTGATTGTGGGGACAATAACTGACTCAGTCGTACTCGTATCAATAAGATTATATACGGTGATCAGAGATATGAAAGCAATAACATATTTTTCCAATTCCAAATCTCTCATCTCGTTACCAACACATATTGCCAATACTATCTGTCAATCGTCGGAAACAGTAATCTCCTCGACTTTCCAAAAAATTCATATTCGTCGAAAGCAGAATTTCACAAAACAAAATCCGTTTGGAAAATCATCGGAAATATAGTGATTAAAAAATCGTGGGAATGGATTGTCAAAAAGATCATAAATTTCAAAGGATTTTCTGACAGACTATTCCGATGATTTGCGACGAATTTCTGATCAAGAGGTGGCCATAAACTACTAACGACAGCAGCCATCTGAAAACCATCAAAAATACCAATAATTTTTTAAGAAAACAGATTTATTTAATTAAAAAAAATTATTCTTTGAAAATTATTGGAAATTTTCGAGTTATTTCAGAGTAACTGAATTTAAATTTTAAAAATAGATTTAAAGGAAATTAGAAACAAACTTAAATTATAGTATAGCCAAAATTTTAAATGTCTTACAAGCTATAAGAAGTAGGAGTTGCAAATTATCCGAGATCCGAGATCCGATTCGTTATCTGATCCAATTCACTCCAAAAAAATTGGGTATCCGAGGTGTTTGGATCTGAATCCGGATAATAAAATTAAGGATCCAGCGGATCCGGACCCAGAGTGATGGTTACATAATACTTATTTTATTATAAAGTAAACCCAATTATAAAAAGATCCAATATGGATTTTTAAAGGACCAAAATAATTTAAATAAAAAAGTCCATTTAGTTGGCAAAATATATATATTTTTTTTAAAAATTAATGTTCAATTTACAAATATTTTTCATCAATGATCTCTAAAAAATTGAAGTAAAACAAAAAAAAAAGAAGGCAAAATCAACATCTTTCGGTCTTTATTTTTAATATCCAAATTTGTAAATTCTTTATTTTTAGTATTACATCGCGCCGTGACTATCAAATTTATTTTAAGAGAAATTTAAAACAACTTTGAATTGCATCATTATTCAATCTCTTTGTTTTTTATGAAAAAATGTGGTAATGATCATAATTTAATTTTTTTTATCGCGGATTGGATTCGGATATCCGGTTTTTTCACGGACATTCGAGTTTCGGGTATCCAGATAGCAAAATTACGTATCCGATGGATCCGGATCCGGATATCTTGAAAATTATAGATATCCGACTCGTGCTCACCCCTAATAAGAAAGTAAATAAATATAACAAACTAAATTACAACTCAAAAGAACTGATATTATTTTCATTACTGTGTCTAAACGTTACAAGAAGGGGTTGCAACTGACACCCCTTAAATTAATAATATCAATTTTAGCTATTGAACAAAATTCTTTTTAAGCCAATTTGATAATGGTTGATGTAAGTGCAGAGAAACCCCGATTGTAAGTGCAGAGAAACCCCAATACACAATAAAATACACCAAAGTTAGACAACGTGTCTAAACCTCAAACCTTTATTAAGAATCTTCTTGAATACAAGTACAATTAGTATCCAATTTGGAATTACACGACTCTAAGAACCTCTTAGCTCGACCCCAATCTATTCTTAACTCACAATGAGATCCCTAAGATTAGCCACACTAATCTACACCCATGACTCTCACCTTGTAATGAACTCTCACCCTTTTCTCTCAAAAATGCCAAGCGGCTACAACACTTGTCAAACTGACTCACACGTCTCTAGGGATGTTTTTCTTGACCTAAGAGACATTATACTTAAAGGATTTTGTGCCTAACTCTCCAAGTTGGCATCCTAACAAGTTTCCTAAAGCCAAGAAGAAATATTCCTTTTTGATTGATCTTTATCAACCTAATATTTTCATATCTCATCAAGTCTTCCAAATAGCTTCAATCTTCCTTTTTCCTTGAGCTTTATCTCCAAGTAATATATCCAAGACGCCCCCTTGAATATATACACTTTCCATAAACTTATGACTTCTGATGTCCTGTCTGATGCGTCCGATGCATCATGTTTCTGTTGCCGCATCTGCATCATGTTTCGGATGACGTGATCATACAGCTTCTCAAACCAGTCAGCAAAACATCAACAGTTAACCCCTCTAAATCCTGGGGTATGGAGTTCAATGACACGAATTCCCATTTGCATGTAATTATCCTTCTGAAATATTTTAATTTCGTTATAGCCTTTACTCTGTAAAATATTATAATTCGTTCTTTTTTTGTTTTTGAATATCAAATTTTAAATCATTACAATAGATAACAAAACAAAAAGACATAAACACAAGTACACAATCATAACATAACAAAATTCTCAAAAAACCTATAAATAAATTATATTTTTTGTGTGCAAATTACACTATTTATATTTTTACTTTGCAAATCATTATTTTTATTAATTTATTTATAGAGATAATTTTTTCTAATTTTTTTTAAAAATAATATATTACTGTTTTTTATGTAATATATATTCTAAAACGAAAAGTATTATTGAAATAGTTAAACAATGTTTCGTTTGGTGAAGGCGGGAACGTGGTCAGAGAAACACGGTTGTATAAACACACATGACGTTTAACACTTTTGGTACGTAGGGGGAATCAAGATCTCACAATTACAAGAACTCTCTCTCTCTCTCACTTTTCTCTTCTGTTCAGAGCCGTGCTTAACCTTAGTGGAAAAAGGCATTGGCCTTAAGGCCACCAAAATTTGAAAAATTATAAGGCCACACTTGTTTAACAAGGCTTATGTGTTTAATTGTTGGGTTAGAATGGTAACCAAAAGTTTTACCATAAAGCTCTTAATAAGACTTTACCGTTTTAATAGTTACCAATCACAAAAGCTGTACAGAAAGCGTTACCAACAGTATTACACTCAGCTTTTTTATACCGCTTTTATTTACAGCTCTTTTTTACAGCTTTTAACTATTTCATAAGCACTTATCTACTTCAGCTTACCGCTAAAAAATCCAGCTTACCGCTAAAAATCTCATACCGTTTTAGGTTACCAATCGGACCCGTTAATTTTTTGTTTGCTTGGCCCATATCATTATAATTGTTATTAGTACCTTTTTTTATTTGTTTGAAAATTTGTCCACTTGTTTAACAATTTTTTTTAAAAATAAGACCACTTAATTGATCATCGATGAGAAAGAGAGAATTAAAAAAAAAAAGAATCGTAGAAGAGACGGTCACACACACGGACACGGGAAGTCGATTCTTCTTTCTACATCTCAATGTCATCGGTAATTAAATTACTTCTAATAATAATCTGTATTTTTTTTCTTTGTCACTGAAGTTTGATGATCACCATTCACGAGTATATAATATTCTTCCTCATGAGTGAATCATGATCTTAATCTCAAAAACTGTTTTTTTTTATCAACTTGAAATTATAAAATAGAAAGAGCCCAAAGGCCCAAATGAGTTTTTAGCCCAATACAGAAGAGAGAGAGAGAAGTGAAGCTTTTGCCAAAGTATCGGCTGGGCGATTCAAATCCCTACCTACATGCAAAAAAGAGATGAACATAAAAGAAAGAGATAAATTGTTGATATCGGCGAGGATTCCGTAGAGTTCCGTCGAGCTAATACCGGAGTTAACTGCTCGGATGAGCACTTGTGAATCTGATTTTATACAGATTTCTTCCCATCCCAGATGAATGGCGTGAAGCATAGCGGATCTGACGGCTAGCGCCTCTGCTATGAGTGGGGATCTGATGAAGCGGTGTACTTTAGACCCTTGGGTTAGATGCTTTGACGTTTGGTCTGTAAAGATCCAACCTAACCCTGCTTCCAGGGTGTCCGAATTCCAAGCCGCGTCGGAATTACAGAGGAGAGCGTCTCGGGGAAGAGGTACCATCTGATTCTCAAAAACTCCTGTTTGTTGAGGATTTTGCTTTTCCACCTTATCTTGCGCAATTGTCCATTCCCTAGCATCTGATAGAGCTTTGACTACGGTTTCACTTGGGGTGAAAGATCTATTTTCAAAGATGAGGAGGTTTCATGCGGACCAAATTCTCTAGCAGATCCATGCGAAGAGGGTCTCCATTGGGGTTCCCGTCGGGGGAAGGGGCGTAGTTAATTTGGAAGATATAATCCCTTCAGCAAAGGAAGCACTATTGGCCAGATGAATCGGGTCTCTGAGAAGAGCTTCACTCCAGATGCTCTGTGCAAAGTCACACTGGAAGAAGAGGTGAGTAGTAGTTTCTTGTGCCCCACATCTTATACATTTTGCATTTGACAAAAGACCTCGAGTGGCTAAGTTTTCACCAACGGGGATTGCATTTTGCAGGATTTTCCACAAGAAGAGCTTCAATTTTGGAGAGAATTTACCTGACCAGACCTGATATCCCAACTGAAGTTCCGAGGTCCGAAGTTTTGGTGCGTAATAGACGCTTCTAAATCTCTTGCTGCGTGGTAACCAGAGCGTGTAGTGTAGTCTCCGTTTGCTTGTGGGAGCCAGATATATCTATCCTTCGACTCAGATTTGCTTGGGTGGAGGCAGAGGATATCATGAGCTAGCTCTGGAAATTCTCTTTCTACTCGAGATTTGTCCCAATCTCTTGTTTCCTCGGATAAGAGGTCAGCAACTCTAAGATTTGTAGAAGCTTCTTTATGGGTTCGTAGGGGATTACTTGCTTAGATAGGGATATCCACGAGTCTGACCATGCCCTAGTAGATCTTCCATTTCCAATAGCTTTCCCTAGGTTAGGTTTTAAGAGGTTTCTTCCCTCCAGAATCCCTTTCCACCCGTGTGAATTGACTGACGGTAGAGTAGCCTCCAAGAAGTTGCCTTCATGATAGTATTTGCCTTTTAAGATCCGTGCTAACAGACACTCCGGTTTGGTTAGGATTCTCCAGGCTAATTTTCCCAGGAGGGCTCTATTGAAAGTTTGGATATCCCTAAACCTCAGTCCACCAGTCTTCTTAGAAGTTGTTAGCTTCTCCCACGCTAACCAGCACATCTTTTTTTCCCCCGGATTAGCATTCCACCAAAATCTGGTGAGAGCTGATTGAATTCTTTTGCAGAGGCTAACCGGTAGCAGGAAGCAGGACATAGCATAGGTTGGCATTGATGCCAGGACAAACTTCATGAGGGTAAGTTTCCCTGCGCTTGAAAGGAACTTTGAAGACCAACTTATTGCCCTTTGCCTTATTCGGTCTACTATGCCAGTGAAGAGGTCTTTTTTCCTTTTTTCAAAGTGCTCAGGCAAGCCGAGGTACTTACCCACTCCTCCCTCCTTATGTATACCTAGCGAGTTCATGACTCTAGTTTTGATGCTTTGAGGAGTTTTTGCTGAGAAAGTGATAGCAGATTTACTTGTGTTGATCTTCTGTCCAGACGCCAGCTCGTACTTCAGCAAGATGGCCTTCAGAGAGGAGCAACATTTGGCATTAGCCTTACAAAAAATCATTGTATCATCCGCGAACAGCAGGTGGTTTAGGATTGGGCTTTTCCTAGCCACTCAGATGCCAGGTAGTGTGCCATCTCTTTGCGCTTTGCAGCAAAGTCCCGAGAGTACTTCTCCGCAAAGGATGAAAATGTAGGGTGACAGTGGGTCCCCCTGTCGGATACCCCGTTGAGGATTAACTGATCCTTGAGCTTGTCCATTGATTAGGAAGGTATATGAAACCGTGGGACACATTGCATAATCCAAGTAATCCACTTTTCATGGAAGCCTAGTCTTCGGAAAACTTGATCAATGAATTTCCACTCTATCCTATCATATGCTTTACTCATGTCAGTTTTGACTGCCATTGACACGTACTTTTATGCTTCAGGGGTTTTCAGGAATTGGAGTACTTCATGGGTGATCATCACGTTGTCAGAAATCGCACGTTCCGCTACAAAGGCTGATTGATTTTCTGAGATAATGTCCTTCAACGCAGGTTTAAGTCTCTTTGCCAGTATTTTAGATATGATTTTGCAGTAGACGTTGCATAGAGCGATGGGTCTGTAGTCTGCAACTGTTCTTGCTCCTTGTACTTTTGGTATCAGTCTAATGTGAGTATCGTTGATATTGCTTGGCAGGATTCCGGAGTTGAAGAAGTCTTGGATTTCTTTTATGATCTTTGCTGCTACTGTAGGCCAGTTGGACTGAAAAAAACTGGCGGAAAAACCATCTGGCTCCGGAGCTTTATCGGCGTGGATATCAAAGAGTGCAGCCTTTATCTCAGAAGGTGTGGGTTCTGCGATGAGGGCATCATTTGTGGCTTGGGATATACACGGTTAGAGAGCTTGGCTTATTATCTCGGATCCATCAAAGGGTTTTGATGTAAAGAGTTCTTCGAAGTACGCTGTGAAGACTTGTATGATTTGTATCTCCTCATGGTGCGCTATGCCATTCTGGTCCTCTAAAACTGAGAATTTGTTGATGGCCCTTCTTCCTTTGGTGATCGTGTGGAAGTAGCCTGAATTACTATCGCCAAGGGTAAGCCACAACTGTCTACTTCTTTGCTTCCAGTATTCTTCTTCCTCTTTGTAAGCATCAATTAGCTCCCAATTTAATTTTGAGATTACTTCTTCTGTAGGGTGAGAGCTTGAGAGTTCCAAGTCCAGTTTCTCTTTTGAGGCCGAGATTACTTTCTGGCTATTGACGTATTTCTTTCTGCTCCATTTTGAGATTGCAATGCGACACCGGGTAATTCTTTGCTCCACCGATAGAGATTCCAAAGTATTCCATGTCTCTGAGATTAAGTTAGAAACCTCTATGTTATTACGCAGCCTTCTATCATATCTGAATAATCCCCTTGCTTTTTTTTCGGATCGAAGAAAGTGATGAGGGGTCTATGGTCTGAGCCTTCAAAGCGGAGGTAATTGCATCTTCCCGAAGGAAAAGCGTCTGCTCATGAGCTGTTGGATAAAGCTCTATCCAGGCGGCAGTTGATCCAATTATCTTGCCTTTTTCCCCTCCACGACAAAAAGTTTCCAGAGTGTTTCAGGTCAAAGAGATCATTTTGGGATAGAAACGCTCAAAAATCCTTGAAGGTTCCTTCAGCTCTGGTTGCCCCCATGTCTTCTCACTGTTATCGATAAGCTCGTTGAAGTCTCCTGTGAGGAACCAAGGACCGTCTCTTAGTGAGGAAATCATGGTAAGTTGCTCCCAGAACTCCTTTCTTTTAGTATGATTCGATTCTCTGTACACAAAGGTGGCAAAGAAAAGATTGTCTTTGTAGACAATTTTCGTATCGATAAAGTCTTTTCCTGCCTTCAAGATACTAATTTCCAATTCTTGTGTCTAGAATAGGGCCAATCCACCCCCACCAAGACTGTGAGGTGAGACCAAGAAGTGCGAGTGATAATTCATCCAGTTAAGATCCCTGAGAACCACTGAGTCGAGGTTTTTTTGTTTCTATTAGAAAAAGATATCCGGAGATAATTGCTGAAATATTTCCCGGATTCTCTGAGCTGTTGTGGGGTTTCCCAAACCACAACAGTTCCAGCTTGCAACTACTAAGGAAGAGGATCTTGAGGGTCCCGAAAATCCTCCTGCTGTCTCTTCATGGCCGAGATTAGTCTTATAGTAGGGGTCCCCCCACCTGAGGTTGGTACAGTCCTTGTTGATGGTTCAGGTTGGCTTGGGCTTGGGCTGGTTCTGCTAGCTCTCCTTCCAGGTGAGTTTTGTACCGTAGAGATGTGTCTTTTTCGTGAATTTACTCCAGTCAGCGCGTTAGGACTTTTTGGGAGTTTTTGTTGATCCTGGGGGTCGTCCCCGTTTCTTTTTTTTGCAGCTGGTTGCAATTGATCCGTAGTAGCACGACCAGCTATATCAGATACCCTTGTCGGAGTGTTAGCCAGCCCCGGATGGATGGTGGAAGTAACTGTTTCAATCATGTCTGACGCGGTTTCCGCCATCATACCCCTACTTTCTCCATGAAGAACCCTCTGTTTTCTTGCTGCACTCTCCGTAGGATCTGGCAGCTAATGTATTGTAAGGTAGTTTCTCTGAGCTCCTCCAGAACTTGTTCTGTTGTGGGAATCAGTTGATAAGTCGGTGTTTCAAATCTCACCAGATTTCTCTCGAGCCCTCTGCTGCTATTACCTTTTTCCCTTCTTGTAGATCCTGGTTCGTCGAGGTTACTTGTGTTCCGGATGGGGGGTTTCTCTCTCCATTGCATTCCCGACGAGAGTTGTCCGGTAGGGCTACCAATACAATTGTTCTGATGATTCCGGGTTGCCCTTCTTATGATCTACGAAGCAGATTCTCCCTCAATGACCCTTTGTTATCTAGCAGCTCTTTCAACGGGGTCAGCACAGTTAGTATATTGGATGGTAACATCCATGAGATCCTCCAAGACTTGTTCTGTGGTGGGGATGGGGGGAGGAGTGGGGAAATATTCTCTCTCCAGATTTCGTCCTACCGATAGTCTTTCTACCCGCTCTTGTTCCCTGACATTTAGGTAGTTATCTTTAGAGGTGGGAGTCTTTTCTCTCCAGACCAGAGGTGCGGGGTTCTGTTGCCTTGGGTTTCTTCCTTGCGCATCCTTATAAACTACCAACCTAGCAGTTCCTCTGTCGAGTTGTTGTTTATTGGCGCTTTGGTAAGAATAAGAGCTCTCAGTATTCTGCCCTTGCTGTGAATTCCTAACCCTTACTCGATCTCCACTTGACATTGAGTGTAATTCTTTGTCATACCTAGCGAGTAAATTCTGGCGGGGAACTTTTCTGAGATTCTCTCCCCAAACATTCGTCCGTATCTATCTCTCCTGGTGTGAAAAGCCTGTGCAGATACTGTACCAGTCTGGGATCTTCGGTGAGTTGATGGTCTGGGGGCACCATAAAGCTTGACATCTTGAGTTTTGAGTGGCCCGGTTTTATCTGACGTTGGGGATCCAGATCTTTTTGGTTCCTCTTGCTTGTGACCTACTAAGCATTCCGACTCTTCATGGGAGAGCATGAGACAAATGGAACAATGTTTATCCAGGTTCTCGTATTCCAAGGAGATGAGGGACTCTTCCCCTGAGGCATAGTCGATAACAGTTTCCTTGATGAGAGGTTTCAGCCCGTCAATCACCACCCGAATCCTGGCTGAGGTTTTGGTGAGTTCGTAGCTTTCAATATCACCAATTTCCTGTCCTATACTTTTAATAATTTTTTCATGCCAGTAATGCAACGGGAGGCCCTTAATCCAGATCGAGAAGGGTATATGTGATGGGAACGAGGCCGAAATGATAGGTTCCCACCGTTGTAGGATAATCATCCATCTCGCAAAGTGGTAGGGTCTGTTTGTCAGGATTTGAGCCATGTCTTCTTCGTAGTCAAACCTAAATTGGAAGCAGTTATGGCCAAGGTCCGAGCCAACCGCTCTGCCTCTTAGTGACCATTTCAGGGAGAAGTGCAGGATGAGTGACCACAGCCGCTGTTCCTTTGGGTTCGTGAGACGTCCAATGAGGGTGAGGTTGTTTTCCTGGACAAGTGCTCTTGTGTCCAGGTCTGGGGCTCTGATTCGCTTGCAGAGGTTTGGGTCCTGTGTGTGGGACACTCCTTTCCCTTTTTCAGCTGTTGTATAACGTTTAGCCATGGATCTGCTGGGTGAAGTCGATTATGTTGATGATGTCCAATGTGAGCTATGGAGCTGGCTATTGATACACCTTAAGCACGAAGAGAGAGAGATGATGTTGACAATGCAGTTTACGGAGAGCTCGATGATGCGGAGCTTCTGGTGGGGATTCGCCGGTTGGAAGGACCCTCCGACCCTTAGGTGGGAGTGGAACCGCGGCGGTGTGATTCCCAAATTAGGTTAGATTTTGAAAAAACTGTTATTTTGGGGAAATAAAAGTTGGTGAGAAACAGAACTTTCAAAGAAACAACGGGCAAGGACCTTTCTCGAGAAGCTCGCCTGGGAGAGTATTGGGGCTCTCCTTCTAATGTGCAAAACCCATTCTCAAAAACTGTTCTATAAGAAGATTTCTAAGAAATTGATGTAGGATTTTTGTTAATTGAATGAATTAGTGTTAGTAACTAAAAATCTACAGTAGTGAATTCACAAATAGATTGAAATACGTTTGAAGTTTTGAATTATAGCAAAAAGATTTCAATTGTGTTTCAAGTTTGATTTTGTTACTCATTATTATTATTTTTTAAATAAATTTCAGAAGATGCCTCGAGTACCAATAAGAAAACAGACTCCTGGATGGGTGAAAAAACAGGAGAAAAAAAACATGTGAAGTTCGTAAAATCTCAACTATGTCGTAAGATAGGTTGAATGGTTTGGCTATCATATCTATAGAGAGGGAACTCGTTCGATTATGTGAGTTTGGTGAATGATTTTATAGAAAAGAAAGAAAGAAAAATTGTACTTTAGAATTTCTATATTTTTTTGTTTTTATTAGCAATATTATGTATGTTTTTGAAACATATAATTATTATTTTAGTTTTTTTTAATATAAAAAGGCCACATTTTTGAAACTCGCCTTAAGCCACCGGAAGGCTGAGCACGGCACTGCTTCTGTTACAAAGTTTTTCTAACAGAACAGAGTAATGCGAGCTTTTCGAATCGATTCTGGTTCTCTCATTTAATCTTCGGTTAATGCTTTGAATGCATCCCGTAATATACAGTGCAACTGAAATCAATCCCAATAACTATATAAAATGAAATCCAATTTGGTTGGAGAGACAGAACAAAGGGGAAATGAATAATAATGAACATACATTGACATATCTATACACAATACATGTACAAAGAAAGATATATGCATATCTAAATTCATATTCCACTTGAATCAATACAAACATTTCTCCTCCGTCCAAAAATCATCAAAAGACCAAAACACTTAACTTTGCTTTTTGTTCATCATCTACAACGGCACTGGAGGCTTTTCCAACCACTTGGCACGAAACCCAGTTCCCTTGCAATCGCTACAGCAAGCAGAGCCCTTAAAAAAAAACACCAAAAGAATTGAATGTTCATACGAGAAAACAGAGAAAACAGGATTAACCATTGAGTTATCTGATTGGAATACTAACCTTCCCGGAGCAGATAACGCAAGAAGTATTCCTTGAAGGAACCTGGCAAAGCATGTTATCACCGAGGATGAAGAATCCTGTACCCGCACACCATTTGCATTCGACATGACCCTTTGAATCGCACGACGAACATCCAACGGGTCTTGGTTGCTGCAGTGAATAAAAAAAATAGACAAAGAAAACCATCGGATCAAAACACAGGTCGAGGATGGCAAACGAGTTCAGTATCAGCCCTGAAAATGCTACATGATTCTTATGTTGTATTAGATTTCCTTTCTTGGATAACAAGAAGACCGAACATGATGAGACCAATATCAAATAATATGCAGAGAATCCAACAATGGTACAAGCAAATATCTTCTTTTTTTACAAAACTACGCTGTATTGAGTGGCATTAGCCTGATAGTTTGAGGTAAACAAGCCTAATCATTCAAAGATCAGTAGATCATATGTCACAAAGAACAAGAATTGGGAGCAAGATATATAACTTTTCCAGATTTAGCAACTCTAAGGTACAAGACATTTTGAATTTCCCGACACTATCCACCTCCCGACCGGATATTAGATTTACAGTTTACCTCTTAATGTGAAAAATTACCATACTTCATCACAGATACAAGTTCTTAATCTCATCCAAAATTGCATACAGCTCGTAAATTGTAAACAACTACAAGCAGATAATACCAAACACGGAGTAAACTCGTATTTAAACCTGAAATCATAAGGATTTGTAAGAAAAAAAAAAACTGAAAAACACATCGTATACACCAGATTAACAAGTTGCAGCAATACATTAAGAGAATCAATTCGCATATTTTTTAATCAGGCACGATTCACAAAGCCAAGCAAAACTAAGAGGTCTAAGATATTGAACCTGGGAGATAAGCCAGGCTTGTTCCATACGCTTGGTGAAATTGGAAGAGCTCTCAGGGGAATCCACCGCCGATGCCCTGACCGTAGCCGGAAACCGGCGAATCGTGGCTAAACTCCGGCCGACCGCTACGAAACCTAGATTCGTTCTCCTCGGCGAAATCCATGGATTCGCTATCAGTTTCGCTACAATCTGTGACTCGCAACACATGCAAATCGCCATTTCCTCTTCTTCCTGCTGCTCGAGAAGTTGAATTCAGAGGTTAAATTTGTGTTTGCATTTTGTTTTGTTTGCGCATAGACAATAGGAGGAGAAAAGTCTCGGAACAGCCCAATCGGTTTATTGGACCCTGGGCCCATAAAAATTTATCACCTTATTTCTCATTTCACATAAAACAAATTTACAAAATTTAGTCATTGTCAAAAAAATAAAAATAAAAAATTTAGCATACAAAAATATTTTCTATGCGCGGATGCACAAGCTAGTTGTATTACTTAAAAAAAAAAGATTATCAGATACAAGCATTCCAATTGATGGCAAATATATATATCATTGTAAAACATTTTCCAAAAGCCTACCAAAGAGGTGGTGGCCTAGTGGTAGTGCAAGGGGGTTGGTTTCTTTGTGCCCCGGATTCAAACCTCCTTTGGGACGGAGGTATATTCTTTAAATCGGAATATAGAAAGGGCTAACTCCGGGTACTGTGGGAGATTACGGGCCTAAGGCCCAGAACTTGCACAGTTAATTCAAAAAAAAAAAAACATTTTCCAAAAGCACCCACGTCAGCATGTAAAATGCATATGATCAGACTAGCTGTGTTCCTTAAATGAGTTATTTTTTTGCTCCTGATGTACGCCTAATCTTGAGATCTAAACCGGTGGTCTCGCAAAATGATTTCCGGTGCTGCAAACATAATAGATCCGGAAATTACACTGTCAAATCAGGCTACTGGTTAGCGTTTCAGCAAAGTAAAACTTCCCTAATAGCTGAAGCAGAGGTAGCTTCCTTAAACATTCTCAAAGAACGTGTTTGGACAATTCCTACAGCCTTTAAACTAAGAGTTTTTCTTTGGAAAGCTCTAAGTGGGGCTCTTTATGTTACAAAAACTCTTATTCGCATAAGTGTGTCTATTGATTTGAGGTGCCAATTCTGTGGTTTTGAAGGAGAATCGAACAATCATGTACTTTTTACTTGTTCTTTGGCAAGACAAGCTTGGACCTTGTCAAATGTTCCGCTTCTGAGGTTTGGTTTTGATCAGGATTCATTTTTTGGCAATATCCATTTCCTTCTTCAATTTGGTAAAGATGGCTCTTTTCCTTTGAAAACTCGTATTTCTTATCCCTGGATTTTATGAAGACTTTGGAAGAATAGGAATAGTTTTGTGATAGAAAAGAAACTCTTCCTTGCTAATGAAATGATTTGCAAAGCCTTAGAGGATTCATCCCAATGGTCTATGGCACAACAATTAGACAAAGTTCATGATTCCATTTTGGGTGTTGGATCAAATTCGCTCAAGCAGGTATGGTCTCCTCCAAAATTTGGGCTTTTGAAAGTGAATATTGGGTTTTCATGGTCAAAATACAACGGCTTGGGAGGTGGTTCTTTGGTGCTACATGATGAAAGTGGAGTGGTGTTAACGCACAATAGACGTGCCTTTCACAACTTGTCTTCCTTGGTAGACTGTCTTTTGACTTCTCTTTTGTGGCCTATTGTTAGAGATGGGTTTAGCACCCCTCTAAAAAGTCCTTCCTGAATTCAGCTCGGCCCATTAAAAATAGGGCTGTAGTCCCGCTTAACTCGACTAACGGTTAGGTCGGCGCCACCATTAGAAAGAGTCCGACGATAGGGCTAGTTCTCCGAAGAAAAAGGAAACTTACCCTTAAGGATGAGGAGGTCGACCCGAAGAAAAAAGAAATCTTCATCTTCCCCGAAAAGGAAGGAGTTCGGTTGGCCGACTTATAGCTATTTTAAATAGATCACAACCCTGATCTTGCAGGGGATCCACAATCTTACTCTCGAGACCAAAGGCAAACTGAGCTTTCGGCTTAGCTTTACATCTCTATTTACCATTTACAAGGTTTAGGTCGGCGTTCTTATTCCGACGACCAAACCACCGCTGTATCATCTCCGAACTCCGGGTAATATCAATAAAAACTTACTCTTTTCTCCCACAAACTTCTATTCTTTCTTTAGATCGGATATTAGTTCTTACAATTGGCGCCGACTGTGGGGAAAAGAGAGAACAAGTTCTTTAAAAGCTAGAGAGCTCGAAGATGGTCGGAACACCACCACCCGAAGACACCACCGATCCGTCCACCAGGACCAGAGACCAGAACCTTCCACAAAACACAACGAGCGTAAATAACACGCCACCACCACCACCTCCCAACGTGACGACCTTCATGCAGACCGTCATGGAGCGACTTAACGAGATGCTGGCTCAACAAATCGCTTACCGTGACGAACTTGACAGCCTGCCACGACCGGGGACCCAGAATAATACAAGCATCCCGGGGCTACAGCAACCCGTCATTTTAACCAGGTCGGCAATCAACCGAGCACTCTTCGGCAGCACTCCAACTGCCAACCTACCGGGTCAACAAGCCGCAGTTGCTTCAAACGCCCGGACAGCCCCGTTCCATCCACCGAATATCACAACCCATCTCTTCGCGCCGAACACATCGGCACCCGCCGTCGACGTGCCTACAGCAATGGAACTTATGCAGAAACAGATTAGCGACATAGGTTCACATGTTCACTAAGCCATATCGTCCGCTCCCGAGCTGACCAAGATATTGCAGCTCATACAGCAAACTCCCTTCGCCACCAACATCACTAGCATCCCGCTCAAGGATCATGGCAAGCTTAAAAACTTGGCCTCCTACACCGGGAACACTGACCCTCACAAGCACCTCACGGAGTTTAACATAGCGATGGCACGAGCGCGTTTCTCTGAGGAGGAGCGCGATGCAAGTTGTTGTCAGTACTTCGTCGAAAGCCTGAGCGGTAGCGCTCTCACATGGTTCTCTCGACTTAAACCGCACTAAATCGAAACTTACGAGCAGTTGTCGAAAGCTTTCCTCAAACATTACTCGATTTACATCGAGCAGGCAGCCTCCACGATCGACCTTTGGGCATGTATCCAAGGCAAAGATAAATCTCTCCGGGATTTCATCACCCGCTTTCGAGTTATTGTTTTCTGCACTAACTCGTCTGACAACACTACCGTCGCCGCACTGCTAAAGAACCTTCGCAAAAATCAGCTGTTTCGCCAAAGGCTGAAGACAGGAAGACCAAGGACGTTAAAGGATGTAAGGTTACAGGGTTCATGAGCTTGGAAGACGAGACTCTCGCCGAGCAGCACGAAGAATCCTCCAAAGACAAGAAGAAGGCAGCTCGGGACAAACACGACGACTACCAGGAACCGAGACAACACTATGACCGAGATGACAAATCTCAAAAATCCAACGTGTCAGCAGTGACTCGATCGTCCCGCTGGAACACATGGGATCGACGAACTGATCGCCCCGATGAAGCGCCCTCTAATCCCGACTCTTTCTGCAAATGGCACGGCAGATCAGGACATACTGAAGAGGAATGCAGAACCCTGAATGGAAGATTGGTGCGAAAGTGGAAGAGGCGAGATCGACCTCGAAAACCGATCACAGAACAACGAAAGGGATCAACGCCGACATGAGAACGGTGGCAAACGACCTCCCGAGAAAGATACCCGTCCTGACACACGTCAAGAAAAGGAGACCGAACCTAGGGAAGATATCCCAAAACGAACGCGCAATAATGATGTACCACCACCCCGCCTTCGCCTCGACGAATGATCAACATGATTATGGGAGGCCTCCTGACGTGTACTGACTCGATTAACTCAATCAAGAGGCACGAGCGCCGAGCTATCAACGCCAAGGATGAAACCCCGCTCTACGACGATGACGTTTCCATCATATTCACGGAGGAAGACGCCCGCGAGATAGATCGATCTCATAACGATCCACTTGTCGTCTTGTTACGAATGGGTCAGGACGAAGTTTCCAAGATCCTCATCGACACCGGCATCTCGGTAGATGTAATTTCCAAGACCACACTCCTAAAGATGGGCATAAAGGATGATGAGATCAAAATCGCGCACAAACCACTCTCCGGATATACAGGCGATTCCATCTCTACGATCGGAACGATCCAGATGCCAATTCTTGTCGATGGCGTTATGAAAATCGTTGACTTCGATTTAATCAATAAACTGACCATTTACAACGCCATACTCGGAACCCCATGGATAAATTCGATGCGCGTGGTCCCATCATCATATCATCAATGCTTCAAATTCCCGGCCAAGAATGGAGTCTACACACTCCGAGGTGATCAGCGCACATCCCGCCATTGCTACATCGACAAACAGCGTGTCCGCAATGCCTTCACCATCGGCAGCGAGTTCGAATTCGATCCTCGAGTCATCCATCACGAGAAACCCAAAAGCGAGCTGGTAATTCAAGTCTACATAGACGAACCCAATCCAGACCAGTGTGTCGGAATCGGCACCGAACTCCTGCCAAGCATGAAAGACGAGCTCATCGCCTTCCTACGCCAAAATGTGGCAACTTTCGCCTGCTCCATGAAAGATATGAAGGGGATCAGCTCAAGTATAACTAGCCGATAAAGCAGAAAAGAAGAAAAAATCGGGCCCGAACGAGCTCCGGCAGTCCATGACGAGGATGATAAATTGCTCAAAGTTGGATCCATAGCAGAGGTGAAATAACTGAAATGAGTTTCTAACCCCGTGGGTGAAGAAGAAAAATAGGAAGTGGAGAGTATGTGTCGATTTCACCGACCTCAACAAGGCTTGCCCCAAAGACAGTTTCCTCCTCCCTCGGATCGATCAGCTCGTGGAAGCCACATCAAGAAACCAACTCCTTTCTTTCATGGACGCATTCTCGGGCTACAACCAGATCGTCATGCACCCCGATGATCGAGAAAAGATGGCATTCATTACAGATCGGGGTACTTATTGCTACAAGGTGATGCCTTTCAGACTGAAGAATGCGGAGGCAACGTATCAACGTCTCATCAACAAAATGTTTGCCAATCAGCTCGAGAACACGATGGAAGTTTTGCATCGACGACATGCTCGTCAAATCTCCAAAGGCCGAAGATCACATCCGTCATCTTCAAGAATGTTTCTTTATCCTCAACGAATACGGCATAAAGGTTAATCCGACCAAGTGCACTTTCGCGGTCACGTCGGGGGAATTTCTCGGCTATCTTGTCACCCAGCGTGGCATCGAAGCAAATCCGAAGCAGATTTTTGCCATTCTCGACCTCCCTACCCCAACAAATACAAGAGAAGTCCAACGACTTACAGGACTTATCGCCGCTTTGAACCGCTTCATATCACGATCAACAGTCAAATGTCTCATGTTCTATCTGTTACTTCGAGGAAACAAACGATTCGAATGGGACGACAAGTGCGAGGAAGCCTTCCAACAACTTAAAGCCTATCTTTCAACGCCTCCGATCTTAGCAAAACCAGAAGATGGTGAAACTTTGTACCTTTACATCGCTATCTCCAGCTAGGCGATCAGTGGAGTTCTCGTCCGAGAAGATCGAGGGGAACAAAAACCGATCTTCTACGACAACAAATCCTTAGATGGGGCCGAAACGAGGTATCCGACCTTGAAAAAACTGGCTTTGGCTTTGGTTATTGCCTCACGGAAACTTGGACCTTACTTCCAGTCACACACGATCACCGTTCTCACGAGCCAACCGCTTCAAACTATACTCCATAGTCCCATCCAATCCGACAGAATGGCCAAATGGGCAATCGAGCTGTCTGAGTAGGACATCGAGTATCGAACCCCAACATGCGCGAAAGCGCAAGTCCTTGCCGACTTTCTCATCGAGCTACCCCCTGAGCTGCTCAACGAAACGCCGATAGAATGTTGGACTCTGCACGTCGACGGCCCCTCGACCCGCCTAGGATCGGGTATCAGCATACAACTCGAATCCCTTACCGGAGAGATCTTAGAACAATCATTCCGCCTTGAATTTCGGGCCTCAAACAACGAAGCTGAGTATAAAGCACTTCTTGCCGGCCTCCGACTAGCTCGATGAATGAAGATTAAACACATATGCGCCTTCTGCGACTCACAGCTCGTCGCAAATCAGTTAACGGTGAATATGACGCCAAAGATAACCGAATGGACGCCTACCTCAAACTCGTCCAGATTTTGGCCAAGGAGTTTAAAACCTTTGAGCTCACAAAAATACCCCGGCCGCCCTTGCTTCCAGCGCCGATCTCGACCTTCGACGTACTATTTCCGTCGCAGCGATACCTCATTCCAGCATCATGCTGCCCAAAGAAGTATGCACCTTAACCTATCAGGAAGATGAATACGACGACCCGATGGAATTGCATAACGAACCAAGTACGCAAGACTGGCGCGCCGAACTCATGCTCTTTTTAGCCGACGGTGAAGTACTAAAGGATAGATGGGCAGCCCGGCGCCTCCGAGCTCGCGGCGCAAAATATTCGATGGTGCGCGAACAACTCTGCCGTTGGACGTCGACAGGAATTCTGCTAAAATGCATAAACGGAGACAAAATTTCTCGCGTTATCAAAGAAACACACGACAGAGCAGGAGGCAATCATTCATGTGGTTGAGCTCTAGCCCAAAAGGTAAAGAAGGCCGGATTTTACTGGCCATCCATGATGGGTTTACTCCGAACAATATGCCAAGAAGTGTGAATTATGCCAAAGCCACGCCCGATGATCAACCAACCCACTGAGTTGCTGTGCAATGGACATAATCGGACCCCTTCCATCCTCGAGACAACGCAAATAAATGCTCGTCAAGACCGACTACTTCACCAAATGGGTGGAAGCCAAGGCTTACGTTCGGATCCAAGACAAGGAGGTACAAAACTTCGTATGGAAATACATCATCTGCCAGCACGAGTTTCCATACGAAATCGTCACGGACAACGGCTCTCAGTTTATATCCAAGCTCTTCGAAGGTTTTTGCGAACGTTGGAACATCCGAAAGTAAATCAACCGCGCGCTACCCTCAAGGCAATGGTCAGGCCGAAGCCACGAACAAAACCATCATCGACGGCCTCAAGAAACGCCTCGAGAAGAAGAAGGGCCTTTGGGCCGACGAGCTGGATGGCGTCCTTTGGTCACATCGCACAACACCTCGCACTGCTACCGGTCAAACTCCATTCTCTTTATCTCATGGCTGTGAAGAAACTCGAGACCAAGGTGAACGAAGCTATGCTCATCGAGAACCTCGACTCCCTAGAAGAAACTCGAGACCACGCTCTCCTGAGGATGCAGAATTACCAGCACCAGGCCGCCCAGTACTACAACAAAAAGGTCCGCAACGGGCATTTCGACAAAGGCGACCTTGTCATCAGAAAAGTGTACGAAAACACAAAGGAATGGGGGCGCAGGCAAACTCGGAGCTAATTGGGAAGGCCCTTACATCATCACAAAGTTTGTCAAACCCGGCGTCTATCGTTTAGAAACAACTGCAGGCGACGAAGTCTCACGAACATGGAACTCGATAATCTCAAGCGCTACTACTCATAAGCCCAGCTCGGCATCCTTTTTATCGGTACCTTGCCAAAAAAAAAAAAAAAAAAAAATAAAGAGAGAGCTCGGCATCCGAGCAGTTCTCTCCGTTGTAATATGAACTACGAATGGGTTGATCCCATTTGGGTATGTAGGCAGCCCTATTCAGGTCCAGCTATAACTTAATAAATTTTTAAATTTTCACTATCTTTTTACGCTCCCGAGCTATTTACACATCAATTTCCTGGCTAGTTGTTTGATATGCCTACAACTAAGTCTGAACAACTTAGTTCGGCATCCCAAAAAGCCAAGATCTGTCTTGCACGCGTTCCTCATAGATGCCGTGGTGAAATAATCTACAAATATAAGCCGAGCCCGTTCTCGCAACTTTTCTAAGTCATGCAAGGCATATAAGCCGAGCCTTACTCGCACCTTTTGCATTTGAACTTTGAAAATTCCTGAGTCATGCCAATAACTAAACAGCGACCTGATCGCATACTACTATTCGTACTCAGAAATAAGTCGTATGATCCATATAAGCCGACCTGTTTCGCACGATCATATTAGCACTTACCTTTTAAAGCCGAGATCCATCTCGCACATTTATAAGTCATGTAAACATTAGATAAGCCGAGCTGAGCTAATCTCTCGCACATTTACATTCACACTTAGTAAAATCTGAGTAGTATAAACAATTTAAAGCCGATATTGCATCGCACGTTTGTATTCGAACTCATGTTACTGTATATCTACCAAGATAGTTCCAGATCGGGAACTTACTTCAGAGGAGGAAAAAAAAAATTCATACACTAACCAGCAAATTTTATAAAAGCCCCCTCGGGCAATAACAAAATACTTGTTCTTACCCAGCTCGGGTTACCAAAAATTACAAAAACAAAAAGTGATACAACAGAAGATAAAATTCAAAGAGGCGATCAACCCTCGAAATTCTCGATCTCTTCATTAACATTCGCCAGATCGGCGTCCTTTTTCTCAGGCTCCTCCACTAGACCAAGCTCTCGACTTTGAGCGCCACCATTCTCTAAACCAGGAAGTCCCTCTTCCTCTGACTCAAGTCCCTTGGACAGAACAGCCGGTTCGAACGCCAATGGAGCCCCATGCTGTCTCTCATCTCCATCTTTAACCACGTCCTCAGACTGATCTGCCGGTTTGAGCGCTGACGGAGGCTCGAGTCGCGTCTCATCTTCGTGAACTCCACTCTTGATCTGGAACTCAGGAGACTTGAGCTGAAGGGCCAACGCAGGGGTCACCACCGACGCGTTCGTCCTGAACTGGTTAATCCCTAGGGGTCGAGCAGACGGATCATCACGAGGAAAGCGGAGCGCTAATGTGGGGGCATCAAACTCTCCCTCAGCAAAAGAGATTTCGTCAATAGCCTCAGCTTCGGCTTCCCATTTGGCAACATCATTGTCGATCTTGTCAATAGCCACTTTGGGAAAATCCAACCCTAGTTTCATGACGAGTTGCGCAGTAGAGCGGGCTCCGCGGTCCTGAGCCAAAGACGATACGATATTCTCGACCTCTTTTCGCTGTTCGAGGCTTTTCTTCATTTTTCATTCAAAGCTGCGTAATAACTAACGACCCGAGGAGACCTGTGCATTGTTGGCTCTAGCTCTCCGACCTGAGATTGAAGCTCCATAATCTTCTCCTCGAGCTGTGCAGATTTGATTTTCTCAACCTCGAGACTCAAACTAGCCTCATGAAACTTTTTCTCCGCCGCCACTCTCTCCTCCTCGGCCACGTTGGCCTTCTTGGCATCACGATTAAGAAGACCGAGCAAGCGAGTCGCGCTGCTTTTCGCCTGTACACACACGTCATCATAATCCATCCCTGAGGTGTATTACAAATCAAACAAGAAAAGAATCTTACCCGGACTTCGTCGGCAGCGCATTGCTCGAACTCTTCCTGATGGAGAAGTTCTTCTACGGGAGGGTCAGCCATCGGCCTGGCCCTGAGCTTACATACTAGTTGGGAGCAGGCGCGACGATCGCAAGAAAGCGGTCCCTGCCCGCGGTAGTCAAACTGAAAAACGGACAGGTTCAGAGCAGAATCCGTTCTAACCTTCTTCGAGGACTGATCAGGCGTCCCAGCCGGTACCTCGGCCTCAGAGGACTTCTTTTTGCCCGCTGACTTATCCTTCTTCCTCTTTGCCTCTTCGGCAATCTTCTGCTCCTCGGCATCAACTTTCTTCGCTTCCGCGACAGTCTTACGCATAGCAATTCTGACATAATCCGAGCTCGAGCCCCCGTCCTTGGCAGCTTGGTCATTTATCTCTGTGCTGCCCTTTGGGACCTTTCTCTTAGTTCCCCGAGACGATTTCTTGGCATCACTCGCCCGCGCCGGCTCGGATTCTTTAGGACCCTTCCCTTTATTAGCATCAGAGCATGATGTCATCGTCGGTGTCTTCACACCAGAAGCGACCAAAACTTTTTCCAAGTCCGCGGAGTAATCTTCGAGGTCTCGGGGAGCCAGCGGCATTTTTCTTCTTTTGGATTTAGTCAAAATTCTGGCAGCACGGTTTATTCTTCGAACAGTGAGTTCAGGCCAGTACAAATGACTCAGCTTGGAAAACGCATCAACGGCCTCTTCAAGATCGATAGGAGGTGGACCGATTGGAGCAAATTGACATGCATCAAAGAGCAGATTGATTACTAATTCGGATAAACAAATCAAAATAAAATCGGTGTACTGAAACTCTACCGAGCTCTCTCTTCCATTGGCTCAAAAGAGGAATATCGATATCATCAATTGAGTTTTCATTGACATATACAAAAAAGTATATGTCCCTCCAGTCGTCTATCTTGCTCGTAAACCCCCCGGTCATAATATTGTATTTCGGCCTCATACTCGCATAGAACGATCCATAAGATCTTTTTCCAGGACATCGTTTGAGGGTTGTCAATTCCTCGAATATGTGACAATTAAAAGGAATCCCATGCTCTGCCACCATAATAGAGACCGCCACCCGGTTCTTGATACCGTCGTTGCCCATCTGGGAAATCGACATCCCTCTAGCTTTGCAGAACTCGAACAGAAGGCGAGGAAGCGGGTACCAGAGGTGGCAGTGTGTGAAAAAACATTTGTAAACACATATCCAGCCCGAGGGAACAGTCCAAGGTCGTTCGAAGGGAGCTGGTACGACGAAAGCAACATCAGGGCCAATCCCACACATCTTCTTCAGTGCGAGCAAGGACTCCCCCGTCGACTCGGTAGGAATCACTCCCCAACGATTATCCGAAACGCGGATAACCTTCTTTGGTTTGGGCTCACCTTTCTTCCTTCTTTCCGGTTTGGATTCTCGCTTAGTCCCGAGGTCGACGATTTCATAATCACCGAACTCCATCGACGGATCAGAACCTGCCACAGCTCGGGCTTCTGTCTCCGCCACAAAAGCCTCGTCATCGGGGCATAATTCGTTACTTTCCCCGACCTCGTCAGGCTCATCCCTTAATTGAGGAATGACAAAGGTCTGCCGAGCTGAGGATGATTAAGCATCGTCTCGATGAATCGTATTCAGTTGCGCCTGCTCAAATCGGTCAGCAGCGGCCTGCAGGTTCAGAAGCTTAAGTTGAGCACGGGAATATCCCGTCTCATCCGCGAATTCCCGGTTGAATTCTGACTGGCTATCAGACAGAATCTGATCTGATACCTTTGGAATCAATTTTTCCTCTGAGCTCGGAGAAGAAAATACAGGAACCTTCGCCTTGGAATTTTTTCGGATCAAACCCATTTTTTCTTGATAAAATCGGTTGAACAAAAATAAAAAAACACGAAGAACACGGTCAGCGAGTCTAAGGCAGATCGGCAAAATCACGCCGCAAACCCTAAAAACTACGGTGTTTTGACTACTAAACACGAGAGAATAAATTAAGAGAGGGAGAGAGAGCGAACCTTTACTTTCTTTCGCGAAGTGGAGAAATGAAGAAATGAGGAGAGCTTCCTCAATTTATAGGGAAATGAGAACGGTTACCGAGGGTCATCATTACCCTGGCGACTGTTCACATTTTCCCGAATTAAATTTATTCGGAGACTCTTTGCGCAGGAAAACCCTAATATTTTTGGGACCCACATGTTGGCGGCAAAGTGATATCATCTAGGCCGGGTTTTTAGTAATTTTTTCCCTAATAAAGATCTGATCCCGAAGTAATCGTAATCATGCCGAACTATTCTCCTTTATAAGTTCTCCGAGCTCACTGTCCCTCGCTCGCCGAACTGGGGGGGGGGGGACTAATTGTTAAAGATGGGTTTAGCACCCCTCTAAAAAGTTCTTCCTGAATCCAGCTCGGCCCATTAAAAATAGGGCGGTAGTCCCGCTTAACTCGACTAACGGTTAGGTCTGCGCCGCCATTAGAAAGAGTCCGACGATAAGGCTAGTTCTCCGAAGAAAAAGGAAACTTACCCTTAATGATGAGGATGTCGGCCCGAAGAAAAAGGAAATCTTCCTCTTCCCGAAAAAGAAGGAGTTCGGTTGGCCGACTTATAGCTATTATAAATAGATCCTGCAGGGGATCCGCAATCTTACTCTCGAGAGTTAAGGCAAACTGAGCTTCTGGCTTAACTTTAGATCTCTATTTACCGTTTACAAGGTTTAGGTCGGCGTTCTTATTCCGACGACCTAACCACCGCTGTATCATCTCCGAGCTCCGGGTAATATCAATAAAGACTTACTCTTTTCCCCCACAAACTTCTATTCTTTCTTTAGATCGGATATTAGTTCTTACAGCTATGGAAAGTATGATCACTCATAAAATCTCCAAAGTGATCTTCGCATCTGAAGCTCTCATTTGGTCAATGCTGTTAATCGACCTAAAGCTTGGCCTTCCTTTGCTTTACAAGTTTCAGAAATTAAGCTCAAAGCTTCTCCTTTTGGAGATTGGAAGTTAGTGTATGAAATTCGGACAGCAAATAGAGGAGCTCAGCTCATCTCTCGAAGTGTGGCTTTTGAAGAAAGGGTGCAATCATATGTTGCTTTTGGAAAGCCCTCTTGGTTAAAGGAAATCTTCGATGCTGAGCGAGTTCGATCCTCTGTTTAAGGTGTTCCCATTTCTGATTTTTTGGCTGTAAATCCTTTTCAATGTTTGGCTCTGTTTTAGCCCTTTGTTTATGGACTCTGTTTTATGTTCCGTTTGTACTCTGTTTCGTATATATCAATCACAGTTGGAAAAAAAAAAAGACTAGCTGTGAGCGATAGTTTTTGATACCTCGGCTTTTTCAATTAAGCATGACCACGGTTAGTTACGGTTAATATTATTTAATCGCGGTTACGGTTACAAATTTTTTTTAACTATAATATTAATCGTTTATTATACGATTGTTATGGTTAAAACGGTTACAGCTAAATACAGTCCGGTTAGTACAGTTATGATTAAATACGATTATAGCTATTTGATGATTATAAAATAATTAATATCATTATTTATAATTAAGTAATAAAATATTTTTATAAAAAAAATAATAAAAATAAAGATTAGCTATTTTAATGGTGATAGTTATAATTAAAAATTTATAAATAATTTAAAGATTTATAAATAATATAAATTACAAGAAGTAAATATATATTAAAAAAATTATTAATTTATTGTAAAAATATTTCTTTATATTTGAAGGGTTTTTTTGCAAAACTAACCATATTTGACATAACAATTAAGAATATAGCCATATGAAGTTAATAATAAAAAACTAACTAAAAATCCTAGAAATGATCTATATTACTCTCATGTGTACTGTTCTCTGTTCTGTGTATTGTTCTGTTTCTCTTCGAAAAATATAGTTTAATAGGAATGTATATAATACAGATTTAAAAACCGACAATAATAATTACACAATAGCAAAATATATGATGATAGTTAGGATTTTTTCCAAACCTCTTTCCGTATCTCTAGAGGGAGGGAGGGGAGGGAGGGAAGAATGGAGGGATGATCGGGTTACATACCGTATGGACACTAATACAAGAGAATCTTCAAAATAATACATGGAACCTCCTACAACTTGCCGTTGAAAACCAGCCCCACCTACGAGTGGAGTAACGTTTCATGGATCGAACACTCTGACGTTTGCGATACTTACCATCTATGTGGACGTAATACTTATTGTGTCACCAACCCAATGCCCTCTTCTACCTATTTCAAAGGTTTTTTTTCTTTTTCTTTTTCACAGTCTGAATGTTTCAAAGGTTTTGTATAAACATACAAAATAATACATTTGTATTTTTTTCTAAATAGAATGGTATGATATAATAAATATTATAGTAGATGCTGTTGACATTCTATTATATGTACATATGTTTATATAGTACAGCGATTTCTCTCTCATCCATGAGGGTAGTTTGTCAATATTACATATTATTCAGCATATATATATACTCTAGTCATGATTGCACAAAAAAAATATATATTTATATTCTAGTCATGACTTCATTATGATTTTTTTTGTCATCGACTTCATTATGGTTACTTTGTTAATTTTGGGGTTTTTCTTATTGTCATTGAGCATAATTTCCCCTATTTTTATCTGTTTCCAATTAATTTTTAATACATATTTCTTTTCTGAATTGATTATCATATTTTTATTGAAATTAAAATTATTTTGTTAGCATATTTAACTTTTTCTTAATTAAAAATGTTTATTATACGTGTTAAAATTTGATCGATTGACTCACACTACAAGAAATCATGTGTGTTGTATCATTTATTTTATTTGTTAATATCATTTATTGATTGATGCAAATTCAGTTGCTTCATTTAATTAAATGACCCTCGAAGTGGTGACTCTAATCATTTACATCAGTATTATTTAATTGATGTTAATATGTATCATTTGCAATAAATGATATTAATATTTGCATCATTTAAAATAAATGATATCGGTAATTTGCATCAATTAGAATAAATGAAAAATTTGCATCAGTTAGAATAAATGATATTAAAGTTTACATCAGTTAATATAATTGAGGTAAACATTTGTCTCAATTATAACAATTGATGTTATATATTTATATCATATATTTTAGTTGATACTATATAAATTATAAATAAATGATATTAAAATTCATGTAAATTTTAAATTTTGTGTTAGTTTTTATAATATTATCAATTGGAGATAACTAATCATTTTATATTTATTATTCTAAGGAATATATGTAAATACATATGTATGATTTAACGTATAAAAAAATATATGGTGTTGATCTTTTATAGAGGAGAAAACTAGTACTCTTCATCCTTCTTTAGCGATATGGGACAAATAGTTGTTTAGTTAAAATTTTGTTTGCATCACTTTTTAGTGTCAATTTTTAATAAATGATTCAAAATAGAGTCAGTTATTTTTTTGACACTTTATAAGTGATGCTATCTACTTTATTTTTATTAATTGATGCTAATTAAGTTAGTATTAGTATCAATTGTTTTAATTGATGCTAATTAGGTTAGTAATAGTATCAATTGTTTTTATTTGATGCTAATGAGGTTAGTACTAATATCAATCGTTTTTAATTGATGCTAATCAGGTTAGTATTAGTATCAATCTTTTTAGTTGATGCTAATCAAGTTAGTATTAGTATCAGTTTTATTTAATTAATGTTAATCAAGATAGTATTGATATCAATTAAAAGAATTGATGAAAATTATATATTTAATGTCAATTTTTAACAAGTGATTCTAAATAGCATCAGTTATTTTAATGACACTTTATAAGTAATGCAATGTACCATTTTTCTTGTAGTGTCGCATGCATCTCGATCATTTTACCTTAGATTGTGATCTGTGAATACACTGGTTTATAATTAATTATTACATAACCTATTAAAAGGAAACTTAACATGAAAAAAATAGTAAACAAAATTAGATCACTTAAGAAAATAAAAAGGTAAGATTGAGAAGGATTACACAAAACCACTCATAATAGATATCAATTTAATTTATGTTTTCGTTTTTCTTATTTTATTTAGCTTTTTATTAAATTTGGTGGCGAGTCTCTCTTTTCTGGCGATTCTGCTTCGGCTCCGCGGTGGGTGACGGTGGCGGCACTTTGCAGAACCGGATCTCATGAGGACAAGATATGGGGAAGCTTCTTCAAGGGCCATCACTCGAGTTCTTAGTCTCGGTCCTCCGTCTAGGAATTGTCTCTGTTTTTGCCGGCGAAGTTGCGGGGTTGCGATTCAGAGCAGTAGCGTGGGGGCATCGAGGAAGGGTTAGGCTGCATGAACTGTGATAGGGTCAAAGTTTTACCCAAATAAATAAATACTGCAAGTGCACAGCAAAGCAGTTGAAGTATAAAGGGTTATCGAATCCCAAGGAAAGTGAAAGCTACACTATGGTTTTCTAGGTTCGAATTATGCTAAGAACAAATATTTAAAAGTAAAAGACAGAAAGCAAATAAAACAGTGTAAACTTCAGGAGACGAAACGCTAGGTTCAGAGAAATTCTCAGGTTAATCATAATTGTAGATCTAGACAGAATGTTAGAAAATATGAGGAACTGTTCTTGAACTCGAAACACTAATGTAAAATCAACCAACTCTCGCTGCGAAGATTATCTATGTCTAAACCCTAGAATTCCAAATCTCTTTGCAAATTCTAACAATTCAAGCAAGCATTAAAGTTCAGGTTCGATTGTTCACAAAACCCTAAACCAAATCTCTTTGCGAATAGGTATTTTGCTCATCTAACATTAGTTCAGGCAATCAATAATACTCTCGCATCTATTAATTAACCTAAGATCAGATTCTAGGTCATGAAGGTAGAATAAGCATTAATCACAAATCCAGATGAAGAACTCTAATGATTTTATCCTAACAATTTAATTCGACCTAACAATTCATCAATCACCTTTGAAAAACCCTAAACCTAACTAGAAAACTACTCAAACATGATCAATGAAACAGAAATCATTATTTGAATAGAAAGCATAAAAAAAATCAATATAAGAAAATAAAAGAGTTCCAAATCTGCTCTAAAGGAGTCTGATTCTTCTCTCCAAAAATCTAAACTTCTATGATTCTTAAAATATGAGATAATGCCTAAACAATGGCTTTGAAAACTATATATAAGGTCCAAAACACGAATTGGGCACTTTTGCAAATAAGGAAATCTTTTTGGGCAATTTCCTTTTCTTCAAAACTTGCAAAATCAGGAGGTTTGGCTTGGCTCGAGTGGTGTCGATCGACACCAGTGAACAGTGTCGATCGACACTGTTCATCCAACAATTCTCCAACTTCACATTTTCAGCATCTTTTTCCTCAATGCTCCAAAAAGCTTCAAAATCTCCAATTATGCTCAAAACGTACCTGATCCTGCAAAGACTCTAATAGGACTCTAAAAATACCAAAAGACTCTATAAAAACACTTATATCATGGTCCAAAAAACCGGTAAAAACCATGATATATCAACTCCCCCAGACTTAGCTTTTGCTTGTCCTCAAGCAAAACAGAAACCAAGTATAGAGTCGAGGTTTGAAAACAGAAATATCCAGCTAACCTTCAGAACGCCACATCGAACCAACACTCCTGAATCCACATACCATTGAGCCAACCTTAGGTAGTATTTCAGTATACTTACCACAAGCTTAGCGATCTCCCAAATCAAGTTCAAATCCCTTTTGCTCACACAATTTTGAACTCAAACAATAGTATTAATCAAAGGACTTACAGATTATTTCCCTTCCTTAGTGCCTGATCAAGATAGTCCTTCTACAGCTCCCCTATTTTCTCTTTCCTTAGTCAACTGCTGCCCATTTTCAGGGTGTTCTACAGATCTTTTCATTGACTTTTTCTCATTCTTTTGAAGTCTTGGAATAGTGCTACTCTTACTTGTGTTCCTTGTTAGGAGACAGGTTCATGAGCTCTCACTAATATTATTCCTTGTGAGGAGACAGGCTCATGAGGATCTTTGCACTATTCCTTGAACTTATACTTTTTTTTCTTTTCCAAAGGGAAGATCAAGGAAAGACTGTATTGTTCTTATCTTGTCAGTGCTGAAAGAGGAATCAAGTCCAATGAATACCAAGCTCTAAGCAGGAATCTGAACTCTCTTTGTTAGACTGATCCACTTGCAGTTTTCTACCTAGTAAAACCTGCAATCAACTACTATGGCAATGGTCCTTCAAGTGTCAATCTTATGTGGTTAGTTCTTCTGAAAACTGAAAATTTCACTGATTTTGACTCAATAAAACAAAGTTTTTGACTGACTCAAATGACTCTCAAAACAAAATACAAAGTCAGTATTCACCTCCCCCAGACTTAAACAACACTGTCCCCAGTGTTATCAAGTCTGAGGTTGGCTAAAAGAAAGATTTGAAATGACTTTAAAAGACCAGTTAGAAGACTTACCTTCGTCTGCGTGTGGTGTCGATCGGCGCTATAGTGGTGTCGATCGACACTGATCTGAGTCGAGTCCAATGTCGCCTTTTTCGACTGACTGAAACTAGGACTTAGTAAACCCAAATATAAAATACAAAGAAAAACGTACCTAACAGTGGGTTGCCTCCCACTCAGCGCTCGTTTTCAGTCATTAGCTTGACTGTGTCGGGGTTCAGACGTCTGGAGGATAAAAGGGTGGCATCGAATACTTCCCAGGAGAAAGTCTCCTCATCCATGGTGGTGTATAGGCAGTAGGTGCATGAAAGCGACCAAGGAAGTGAGGAACAGTAGCAGGGTGGGACTTTAGTTTGGGTGGGATACTTCGGTTTCCTGCAGAACCATCAAAAGAAACACCAAGCCTTCTACGAGAATCTCGTTGCTTGCATAAGTGTGAAACATCTTTTAAACCTTTAAAGTTTTTATTGACAAGATCAGGAGGTTTGGAATTGATTCCAGCAAATGCGTACCTTTGCTTTCTTCGAGGTTTCTGAGCTGTAGGATTCGGAGTTGTCTGTTTGACAACATGTGATGGAATTGCAGCATTGGAAACAGCTTCTGGTATGATCCGCTTAGGGTGTCGATCGATACTAGGAGTGGTGTCGATCGATATCATTTCTACAGCTCGAATTGCTGCACTTTTTCTACAATTCAGCTCCGCAATCCTTGCTTCCATGATGAAAACGTCTTCCTCCATCAACTTGGCATTGTTTAGACCTTCATCTTCGCCCATAGTCCTGAAGATATGATTGTTTCCACTCCAGTCTTCAAGCTCCACAGCTTTCTCAGAATTCTCAGCCAATGCCTCTTGAACAACCACCTTGTTCACTTGCTCTTTAGAATCCAGCTCCTTGTCAAACCCAACAGTAATGGCATCTGAATGTTCCATGATTGGATCTTGATCCATAGAAATATCTACTGAAAAAAATTGACCATTGATGGTGGAAGGTCCCCTTAACTTGTCCATGTCAAAATTCATGACAACATCACCCAAGTCAAGCTCTATTTTCCCTTTCCTCACATCCATAATGGCACCAACTGAAGGCAAGAATGATCTTCCCAAAATAAGAGGATCTGTAGGTTCTTCATCATATTTCAACACCACAAAGTCTGTGGGAATCATGCAACCTTCAATCTTCAAGGGAACATCTTCTAGAACACCTTCTGGGATTCTCTTAGATCGATCAGCTAGGACAAGGGAGATTCTGGTTGGCTTGAAATCAGTCATTCCAAGTCGAACAGCAACAGAGTATGATATCAAGTTGATATTTGAACCTAGATCGCAGAGAGAACGAGGAAACCTTCCTGTTGAGATTGAGCAATCTAGCACAAAGTTCCCTGGATCGGGTAACTTCTCTGGAATCCTCCTCTGAATTACAGCACTGACTTGTTCAGAAACTCTCACCTTCTTCTTCTTCCTTGGAACTATGTTCAAGAGAATTGCATTCATTTCTCTGGTAAGCAATGCTCCTTCCTCATGACTCACACCATTGACAACCATTCTCTTGACATATCTTCTTAATGCAGGTGAAAGTCTGACTGCATCAACTAGGGGTAGCTCAACCATCAGCTTATCCATATCTGGCTTCTTCTCTCTCCTGTTTAGACTTTTTAGGAGGTATGGGATAGGGTATTTTAGGTTTATACACCTTTTCCTCTGCATCTTTTAAAGCTTCAGCACGATCTGGCGAGGTCTGGGCATGGTGTCGATCGATGCCCTCCTGGTGTCGATCGACACTGGTATCTGATGTCGACTTACTTGTGTCGACCTTGGTCGATTTCGGTCAGCCAGAACTCGAATAATCGGGACTTTCTAAGTGTGTCGATCGATGCTCAGCAGTGGTGTCGATCGACGCTAACTCTGCAACTGCAGCATCTTCGTCTTCAAGCTCCTCAAACTTCTCAACCTCCACAAAATTTTCTGCACTTCCTACCATGATAGCAATGACATGATGTATGGGATTTGTATCAGTCTTTCCAGGAAGAAACCCATCTTGTCTCTTTAAAGCTCCAGCAGTTTGAGCCACTTGAACATCCAATTGAGAGTTCAAGCAATCGATCTTCCCATTCAAGTCTTGGTACAGTGAATCAATCTTCCCATTGAAATTCACTGTCATCTTCTGATGTCCCTCCAGAGTTTGCTCTAGCATAGACTCCATCTTATTGTCTTGTGCAGGAGGCTTTTGGTAAGAAGAAGAACCATAAGTTCTCTGGAAGTTGTTGTTCTGAAAAGTCTTTTGGTAAGAAGAACCATAGCCTTGCTGATTGTTGAACATCTGTCCTTGAAAACCAGCACCATTGACATAGTTAACCTCTTCTTCCTCAGGCTCAAATGTCTCCACCTCATTAGCAAAGTGAACTTTCTTTTTGCCCACCAAGATGTCTAGCTTCATGTTAACCTCAGCTATTTGGCTTCCTCCATTTGCACCAGCATGTTGTTTCCTCTTAAAGTCTGCATTCTTGGTGCTGTTGCAAGAGGCCAAATTCTCTATAAGCACCATCGCGTCATATGGATATCTGGTGTTGAAGTTGCCATTGCTTGCAGCATCCAAAGCCATCTGGTACCTCCAATCGATCCCTCGGTAAAAGATTCTGATGAGGTGCGGCTCGCTGAAACCATGATGTGGGCAGTCCCTTTGGTAAGCTCTGAACCTCACCCAAGAAGCCTTGAATGCTTCAGTAGGTCCTTGGGAGAATGTAGTGATCTTTGTCCTCAGCTCTTCGGATCTTGCGTCATCAAAGAAGTTGCATAAGAATGCATTCTTTGTTTCTTCCCAAGTGGTCAAGGATCCTGGATCCAACTGCTTCAGCCAGTATGATGCATCTCCAGCTAGCGAGTAAGGGAAAAGTTTGCAGAAGAGTTAATCATTGGACACTCTATTAGCCTTAATGCTTGATGCCAAGTCCTCAAATCTCTCAATGTGGTCCATAGGATGTTCATTGGGAAGACCATGGAAAGGATGTTGAGCTACAAGTGTGTAGTAAGCAGGCTTCAGCTCGAAATCATTCCTCTGGAATGCAGGAGAACGGATCGCAGCTCTATTGGCATAGAACTGATCAGGTATGTTGTATTCGCCAAGAGTTCTTCCACGTCCAGCTTCTGCAGGTGCAACTTGTATTGGTTGCTCGATGATGACAGCTCCATTCTCATCAAGTCTCTGACCTCTGGCATTCCTTCTGTTGCCTTCTCCGTCGAACAGGTTACCTTCTGCGTCGCGTATCAAAATCACAGGCTCAGCCATCGTTTCCTGCGCAGGGTGTCGATCGATGCTCGATGTGGTTTCAATCGACACTCGTGCAGATTTTTGGTTCATACGTTCCAGACGACCGAGCTCCTGGTTGAGTTCAATTAGCTCCTTTTCCTTTTTGCTTCTGGTACTGCGATTAAGCATGCACCTGAAATCAAAAATAAGAAACTAAATTAGTAACCAAAACAAAAACAAAACCTAGTCAAAATCCTAATACTAGATTCCGTAGGCAGCTATTACTTCCCCGGCAACGGCGCCAAAAACTTGATAGGGTCAAAGTTTTACCCAAATAAATCAATACTGCAAGTGCACAGCAAAGCAGTTGAAGTATAAAGGGTTATCAAATCCCAAGGGAAGTGAAAGCTACACTATGGTTTTCTAGGTTCGAATTATGCTAAGAACAAATATTTAAAAGTAAAAAACATAGCAAATAAAACGGTGTAAACTTCAGGAGACGAAACGCTAGGTTCAGGTAAATTCTCAGGTGAAACCTAATTCTAGATCTAGACAGAATGTTAGGAAATATGAGGAACTGTTCTTGAACTCGAAACACTAACGTAAAATCAACCAACTCTCGCTGCGAAGATTATCTATGTCTAAACCCTAGAATTCCAAATCTCTTTGCAAATTCTAACAATTCAAGCAAGCATTAAAGTTCAGGTTCGATTGTTCACAAAACCCTAAACCAAATCTCTTTGCGAATAGGTATTTTGCTCATCTAACATTAGTTCAGGCAATCAATAATACTCTCGCATCTATTAATTAACCTAAGATCAGATTCTAGGTCATGAAGGTAGAATAAGCATTAATCACAAATTCAGATGAAGAACTCTAATGATTTTATCCTAACAATTTAATTCGACCTAACAATTCATCAATCACCTTTGAAAAACCCTAAACCTAACTAGCAACTACTCAGACATGATCAATGAAACAGAAATCATTATTTGAATAGAAAGCATAAAAGAAATCAATAGAAAAAAATAAAGGAGTTCCAAATATGCTCTAAAGGAGTCTGATTCTTCTCTCCAAAAACCTAAAGTTCTATGATTCTTAAAATATGAGATAATGCTTTGAAAACTATATATAAGGTCCAAAACACGAATTGGGCACGTTTGCAAATAAGGAAATCTTTTTGGGCAATTTCCTTTTCTTCAAAACTTGCAAAATCAGGCGGTTTGGCTTGGCTCGAGTAGTGTCGATCGACACCAGTGAACAGTGTTGATCGACACTGTTCATCCAACAATTCTCCAACTTCACATTTTCAGCATCTTCTTCCTCAATGCTCCAAAAAGCTTCAAAATCTCCAATTATGCTCAAAAAGTATCTGAACCTGCAAAGACTCTAATAGGACTCTAAAAATACCAAAAGACTCTATAAAAACACTTATATCATGGTCCAAAAACCGGTAAAAACCATGATATATCAAACTGCCAGTGGCTCCTGAGCAAGGTCGCAGCTCTTGAGGACGGCGGCGACTCTTGCAAAGAGTCTTGGCGGCGGTTGCATCTAGACGGTGCGAGGCGTGGTATGGACTCTCATCCCACTTGTGTTTTTCTTTTTGTGGTCGGATCTGCTTCCTCTCCCTAAGTTGGGTTTTCAAGTTCTCTCCGGAAAGTTTATCGCGGCAGCGACGTTTAGTGAGGATCCGGAGACGAGGTTGACTCTTTTCTCCCACTTTGGTTCCTGAAGCGTGGTTGGCTCTTTTCTCCCACTTCGGTTATCCTCCGGTGTTTCGGCCTCTTTCCCATTCGGTGGCAGTGTTTCCGGCATAAAAGGCTCTGGCTTCAGCGGTAATCCGGTTTCTCTTTTTCGAAGGTGGCTGCAGCGGCTGTAGAGGTCGTTGTGCTTTGCGTCTAGGATTTCTGATTTCCAGTTTAGTCGGTTTTGTAGCATTTCTTCCTGGTTCTTCATCAAACCGGGCCCAATAGGGGATTTCGTTTGGGCTTCTCTTTTTTATTTTGCCCTCTCGGGTTTTTAGTTTTTAACTTGTTCTGTAAATTGTAAAACCCAAAAACCCAAAAATATTTCAATATATGAAGGCCATTTAACAAAAAAAAAAAAATTTATAGCATATTTTAAAATATATAGTTTTAATTCCTAGTGGAATCAAAATTACTTTTTATTATTCAGCTAATTATATATCTATTTTAAAAATAATTTTAACAAATTGGTTCTCATATGCTATTTCTATCTTAATTATATTTATTTTTCTTTTATCATAATTGACTATTTTTATCTTTTAAATTTGTATATCATCTTTCTTCTCATGAGAAATAAATTACTTAATACAATTTCCTTAATCTAATTGGAAAACATAAAAGATCATCTTTCTCATGAGAAATAAATTACTTGATACAATTTTCTTAATCTCACTGATAAACATAAAAGAAATTTATTTGCCTCTTTTTTGTTTTTAAAACTCTAGATTTTCTCTGTTTTTAATTTTTTTATTTACCTTTTAAATTTTTTAATTATTTTCTAGATTTATGTTAACATTATATTAAAATCTAATTGGTTGTTTTATTTTTTTTACACGTGTCAAAATCTGAATCGAGATAATTGACACGTATCGCGATCATATGAATTAGCAACTTTTACGCATCGAACTTAAGTTTTCAGAGCATCTAACTCAGAAACTAATTGGCCTAAGTGTATGTAGAGCCAAGTATATGTAGAGCCTATTGTTAAGTTTTCTGAGCATCCAACTCAAAACTAATTGACAATGTGTGGATTGACACAAGTCCCTTTATATACTAATATTGGTCCCTTTTAGGACAGGTAATAAACACTTTCTAGGTCACCCTACTTGGTCAACAAACGAGACTCTGATCCCTTGTTAAGTTTTTTGATCTTCCAACTAAAAACCAATTGGCAATGAGTGGATTTAGCTCTGGGCATTTTGATATTCAGGTCGGTTCCGGTTCTTTCGGGTTAGGAGGTTTTATACCCATATAGATACCAAAAATATTTCGAGTCGGGTTCGCTTCGGTTCCTACCGGTTTCAGGTCGGTTCTGGTCTAAACTTTGAGAACCGTAAAAACTCCGAAATAAATCGGTTCTTCTTTGTTATTGGGTCGGGTCGGGTAATTTGTACTCATTTATACCCGAATCATGTCAAAATATCTGAATCAAGGCAAAATACCTGAAATCAAACCAAATAACCGAACCAGATTCAATAGAAAACATTGAAATTTCAAATTCAAAGTTCTTGAAGCAGTCGCACAAAGGATAAAGTAGAGACTAGAGACGAAATTCAAACATAAAAAGACATACGAGACATACTTGAGTTCAACACTTCAACTAAAATGGTACAAGGCTTAAAGCTTTGAAACGGTAAAGGTTGCTCTCATAGCCGTAATAACTTAATTCGAAATTTTGGTATACACATCAAAACACAAATTTCACAACAAATCAACAAAATATAATATTTTCATTAAAAAAAATTAACAATTACAAATTCAACATATTTTAATCAATAAAAAAAATTTATCATCTTATTTCTTAGTCACATAAAAAAAACTTACAAAATTTAGTAAATGTCAAAACAAAAAAAAATAATACAAAATGTAATATACAAAAATATTTTTTATGCGCGGATGCACAAGCTAGTTGTATTAATTAAAGAAAAAGACTGCCAGATACACATATAAGCATTCCAATTGATGGAAATATATATATATATATATATATATATTCATTGAAAGACATTATTTGGCGTTGGTAAAACCTATGTTGTATGGAAACTTTGTCTGAAGTGCATTTTCTGTTTTAAAAATGTTTCGAAAATATAAACTATCGTTAAAAACATGAAAAAATCGCGTTTACTAAAAACTTCAATTTGGAAATACGGTTTCCATTTTGGAAACACTAGTTTCCATTTTAGAAACGCCATGAAAACTTTACTTTTTGTTTTTGGTAATATAAATCTACTATATGAAAGAGGAAGGTTACTGTCATGCTTCTGCCACATCAGCACACCAGGAGATGACACGTGTCATTCACTATTTAATTTTTAAAAAGTCATTTTACTTGTATTAAAACTTACATCAATGAGGATTCGAACCCACAATCCTCTCAATATAAGACAACTGTTATATCCATTAGGCTATGAGTACTATTTGACAATACTCTCTAAAACATGTGATATTGTCTCTACGTTTTACACATTGAATTGAAAGCTTTTTTTAACAACAATTGGAACCACTTATATGAAAAATATATTGTATGATTACATTTGGACTTCAAATTTGATAGTTTTATATGTAAATTTGAATTTCTGAATTGAGTCAAAATTTTAGATTTCTGATTAGTCAGAAATAACAAAATTTTATTTATTATGTTCATGTTAGTTTTGATCCGTTCATAATTAATTATATGGCAAAAATATTTTACGCATTAATTTTTTTAACTTTTCGAAAAAAAAACCTCTTCAATTTATGAAACCGTGCTCGTGAAGTCAGCCGTGTCCGTGATTGTAAATTGGATAGGTGAAAACTCCGCATGGATGAAATAGATATAAGCGGTAACATTTTCCATTCATTGATTTCCAATCACAAGAATGTGATCTTACTCAAGAGTCAAATCAAAATTTTACATCTTCTAACAAGATTGATAAATATCGTTTAATATGCGCCTCAGCGAGGATGTACAAATCCCCGTCAGTTTTTTTTTAGGTGTGTGGTCTAATATTTTTTTTATAATATTCTCCATAGTGAAATCGAATTGCAATCGTATGTGAAAATTGATCCAAAAAATTTTATAAATTGAAATTAATCAAAACTAATATAAGAATAGATATAAAACTCATTTATTAAACTTTAAAAATTCTAAATTAAAAAAATAAATATAAGCTATAAATACGATTGTTTAACTTTATAGAGTTTGTGGGAATGGAACAAGTTGTGGAGGAAGACAGAAGGACTCTCACCGTCTTCATTCTTCTCACATTCCGTCCATGTGAGTTTTAGTTTATTTTAAAAATAATTTAGACTTTTAATACCTATTAAATTTGGACTAAACTTCCTTGTAGAATCAAACCACACTTAATGCCTCACCATTTTTACTTTGTCATGGCCCAACAAAATCATTTGCAAACAAAAATTGTATACTTTTTTAATATAAATATATAATGGTTGAATGTATCAAATTATAATTAATTTTGATTGTTGTGAACATAGAAGGTTTGAGATATATAAATAAGACCTCTTTGAAAGAATATATAGAAGAAAAAAACCCGCGCGTATGTGCGGATATTATCCTAGTAATTATAAAAATGAGGTTAATTGATTAATTTGATTCTTTATAGTAAGTTAATAATTTATTTGATTCATTAGAGTAAGTTATTAATAATTTTGATTCATTAGATAGGATTAATCTTCGTATTATTGAGTTTGAAGATCTAGCTCGATGAATTAGAATTGGAGATAGTTTTGGTTGATAGATGAAATTGATGATGAAGAATAATCTTCTTATATATATATATGTTTTCAAAACATTTATATTCTTATTTTATTTTTAAATAGCGTTTTCACGTTTCGAAACGTTTCATTTCCGCGTATCCATTTCTGTTTCCATGCAACCTAAGATAAAACTATTCACACCAGCATTGTAAAACCTCTTCCAAAAAGCAGCCATATCAGCATCTTATGAGCAATAGTTTTGGAGAATGCGTATGATCAGACTAGCAATGAGCGATAGTTTTGAAGAATAAGATCGTCTGTTATAAGACCAAACAGTACAAGAAAGTGCCAAATCCGCAAATTCTTAAAAAGTTGCTATTTTTGCAAGAAAACAAAAACAAGAATTAAATTTGGGTAAATAGTGAAAAGCCTTTTTCTTAAAGAAATGTAATTCCGACACATTTTAATCAAGTTTTGAACCCAACATATTAATTAAACCTTTTCTTGTCCTACGTTCTGAATCCAATCAGCTTCCACTAAATACTTTCTTTCTGGCTTCAAAATCTCCGCGAAAACTCTTTACCTCTCTCGAGAGCATTCATGGCGAATCAACCCTCCTTAATTTGAATCAATCTCCTACTTTCTCGTCTCTGTTTCATCAAATATGCAAAGCCCTTCAACGGTAACCCAGAAATCTGCACCGATCTTCGATTTCGTCACCGGCTTTAGGAAATTTGCGTTTAGTCACCGATCTCCGTCCTCGAATCCGGATGTTTTTGATCACCCGACCTCGGATTCATCGCATTTCAATGGCTTCCGGAGCTTACCCGCCCAAAGCACCAGAAAATCCCTAATCTCCATGAGCTTAAACACTAAAAACGCTGCCGGCGCGAATCTACGTCGGTTTATCAGTGATTTCAACAGCTTTATTAGGTTTCACTCCGATCGGGTTGTCCCGTACAGCTTCGCCTCCGTCGGAATCGGGTCGTCGAGCGAGGAAAACGGGTTTAGAGAATATGGCTCCGGTGAGGTTTTGGGTGATGAAGGCTTGCCGTTGAATGTTGTTGAACCTGATCGGCCTAAGAAAGTGTTGATTTTGATGAGTGATACTGGTGGTGGTCACAGAGCTTCAGCGGAAGCCATTAAAGCTGCATTCAATTTGGAGTTTGGAGATGAGTATCAGGTTTGTTCCCTCTCCTAGCTTGAACGAAATTGATGATGGATATTTCAATTTAACATTGTCTCTATTTGTTGAGAGACAATGTTGTTCTTCTTCTGATTTGTTAGACTAGATTCTTGGGGAAACCACAGATTATCTGTTCTAGAGAATCATAGGAATGTAAATTTCTCTTGAAACATTTTAGTAATTTGGCTTGTGAAGCTTGTGCATTGGTAGTTTAAACTGCTTTGTTTGTTTCTTGGACTAATGGTGCCGGTTTTGGCTTCAAATGCGATTGAATCAAGAAAAGAGTGCTTGTCTCAGGTATCTATTACAGATTTGTGGACAGATCACACGCCTTGGCCGTTCAACCAGTTGCCGAGGAGCTATAACTTTCTGGTGAAACATGGAACCCTGTGGAAAATGACATATTATGGTACGGCTCCACGCGTTATTCACCAATCTAATTTCGCTGCAACTTCCACGTTTGTTGCCAGGTGAGATGTTAAGGTCTTTTGGTTGGTTGGTCTAAACTGGTTACATTGCTGCAGTATTTACCTAAGAGACTCTGAAAGAGGAGTTTCAGCTTTATGTTATTTGTTTTGCTTATATAGCCTCTAGCTTCTGATGGCTTTTGCTCTTCATCTGTTTTTATGTCAAATCTGATTTCGTTGTTTTTACTTGCAGTGAAATTGAGAAAGGGTTGATGAAATACCAGCCAGACATTATTATCAGTGTTCATCCGTTGATGCAACATGTCCCACTTCGTGTCCTAAAATCAAAGGGCTCACTGAAGAAAATCGTCTTCACCACAGTTGTTACAGACTTGAGCACTTGCCATCCCACGTGGTTAGTCATATCTCAATGACATGATGGTTGTCATCGGTATCAATCCTCAGCTTAGTACAGAAAAAAATGTTCCATGGCGGTGTAAAAGAGTGCTGATGCTTCTATCTTCTTTGTTTTTCGAATTAGGTTTCATAAGCTTGTGACAAGATGTTATTGCCCATCCGCAGAACTGGCGAAAAGGGCACTTAAAGCCGGACTTAAAACTTCGCAGATCAAAGTTTACGGCCTTCCTGTTCGACCTTCCTTTGTGAACCCCGTGCGCCCAAAGGTTGATTTTTGTTCTTCGGTTCCTTTCTTTGCCTTATTGGTGTTTCAATCTTTGAATATGGTTCAACAATCATAGGTTGAACTACGGAGGGAACTAGGGATGGATGAGAATCTTCCAGCCGTATTGTTAATGGGCGGAGGAGAAGGGATGGGTCCGATCGAGGCCACAGCACGAGCACTAGGCGACGCTTTGTATGATGAGAATCTCAGGGAGCCACTAGGTCAGATTCTTGTAATTTGTGGGAGGAACAAGAAACTTGTCAGCAGATTAAGTTCCTTAGATTGGAAAATCCCAGTCCAGGTAAACTACATTCATAATGATTACGTCGATCAAGAACATGTCCCTGAAGCAAGTTTCTTCCGCAGGTTAAAGGGTTTATAACCAAAATGGAGGAATGTATGGGTGCCTGTGACTGCATCATAACAAAGGTAACTTTCACAATGGTGACGTCTTGAGTATGTTGCTTCCTCTCTGGTCTTAGTGTGGTGTTGCTTCGATGTGCAGGCTGGTCCGGGAACCATAGCTGAAGCTATGATAAGAGGGCTACCCATAATCTTAAACGATTACATCGCTGGTCAGGTAAGTTAAAAGCAAAAGGCTTACACTTTTGCTTCATGGTTTTTCAATTTCTCAATCTCGGTTTGCAGGAGGCAGGGAACGTACCGTATGTTGTGGAGAACGGGTGCGGGAGATTCTCGAAATCGCCAAAGGAGATATCGAAGATTGTAGCGGATTGGTTTGGATCAGGGTCAAAAGAGCTGGAGACAATGTCGCGGAATGCGTTGAGGCTAGCTAGACCAGACGCTGTGTTCAAGATCGTGCATGATCTGCACGAGCTTGTCCGAGACAGAAACGGTCTTCTTCCTCAGCTCTCTTGCACTGCTTAAGGTCTTGATCACATCAATGAAGCTCCACTCTTCTTTGGGTTCCACTCCACTGGCTGAGTAATAAATCTCAGAGTGATTTCTCTTAGATTCTTGATTTTGTTAACTTAACAAGTGGAAGTATGTCGACCAAAAAAAAAAAAAACAAGTCGAAGTATTAATTATTGAACCGAATTGGCCAAAACAAACTGAATCAAAGTTTGACCAATTTGGTTTGGCTTCAGTTTCGATCTAAAAACCGACATTCCACATATTTTAGTTTGGTATTTGGTTCGGTTCGGTATTAGTAAACCGATCGTTCGAATTTAACTTAAACTAAGTTATTTCCAAACCTAATAACCCAAACCGAATTTCGGTTTAACTTTGGCTAAATTTCTTCCAAATCGAACAACCTGAATTTCCAAATTTTCAAACCGAATGTGACTGATCCATCCGAAATTCGGTTTGGATTATTTGGTTTGAAAAAAAAACTTAGTCGAAGTTCAATTCAAACCTCAAACCGAGTAACTTGAATCTCTGAATTTTCAAATCAAACTTGACCGAAAATTTGGTTTGGGTTATTCGGTTCAAAAGAAACTTAGCCGAAGTTAAATTCGAACTTTAAAACCCAATTTCGACAGCTAAGTTTTTCTCAAACCAATTAACCTCAATTTTTAAATTTCAGAACCGAACCGGACCGGTTCATTCGAATTGGGAAAATGTTATTTATAAACGACTGTAAATTCGTTATCCAATCAAAAAAGTTATTCCACTATAAACGATTCGAAATTAAATGCTTTTTCTCGAATAAAAATGACACTCCACTAAAAAAATTAGTCCCCCATTATCATCTCCCTCATCCTTTTTACTTTGGTTCTTTCCAGAAACATTCGATTCGGATCGCGAGAAGAAATGGAGTTCACCGCAGAGCAGCTGAGCCAGTACAACGGCACCGACGAATCGAAGCCGATCTACGTCGCAATCAAGGGCCGGGTATTCGACGTCACCACCGGAAAATCCTTCTACGGAAGCGGAGGCGATTACGCGATGTTCGCCGGAAAAGACGCGAGCAGAGCCCTGGGTAAGATGAGCAAGAACGAAGAAGACGTGTCTCCTTCCCTCGAAGGCCTCTCGGAGAAAGAGATCAGCACTCTCGATGACTGGGAGAAGAAATTCGAAGCAAAGTACCCCGTCGTTGGCCGCGTTGTCTCCTAGGTCAATCGAATCATTTCCCTCTCTCTCTCGATATGTAACTATTGGTGTGTGATGTGAGGATCTGTGTGTTGTGTTTCCGATTTCTGGTTTCGTGTTTGATCTGGATCGTTTGATGTTCTAAGCTAAAACCTAAGAACCAAATTGTCTATGGAATAAAATTGGTGTGGATTGTCAGATTCGGGATTGCTCTCTCGATAGATCTGAGTGTGGATTCACATGGAAATGTTATATTTTCTGGGTTAGGGATTTGCGTTTTTGTTCATGTGATATTGCTGCTGGCTTCAGATTGTTGCTTCGATCTCGTTAAAGCAACAAGAGCTTCTTCCTCACCCAAAGAATGAACGAACCCTGAATCGATTTGCCCCAAATCTTGCTTCTATTTCTTAATCAGGTTTACTCGCGTTAGCTGGTTTAGAATTATGGTACTACGAGTTTAGGGGTGGGCAAAAACTGTAACCTAAAATAAATGATATGGTTTGGTTATGATTAAACCAAAAAATCTAGTTGGTTATCATTTTTATAAAAGTTTTGGTTTGAATTTGGTTTGGTTAAAGATCGTCAACCTAATAGTTTTTTTTATTTTAAAACTAATTTTTAAATAATTTAAATTTTCTTAGTTTAGTTTTATGTTTATATTTTTTTATTGAGTTTAGTTATTTTTATAATTTACTAAGTTTTAACTCATAAATTTAAATACAATATTTATAAAAAATATTTATATAATAATAAAAAATTGTAAACTCTATTTTTGAAGATAGTGGCTGAAAAGTAAAGACAATTTTAAAAATCTAGTTTTTTCCATCTATTTTTTGGTTTTTATGGATTTAGTTTTTATTAATGATTTACTTTTTATGATTTGAATTCTATTTTTTTTAAAAAAAAATTTGGTTGTTTCACTCATTAGCTTAATTTGCTATTACTATTTCTATTCATTGCTTAAATCAAAGTTTTTTGTATATATAATTCTAAAAAACCGAAATCAAACCGAACTAGGTTATATATGGTTTTGTATGGTTTTAATTTTTATAAAACTGAAAAATCAAAAATCAAAAAAAACTGAACCATATCAAACCGAAATATATATGGTTTTTATATAGTTTGAATTTTTATAAAACTGATAAATCGTAAAACCGAAAAAACAAAATCGAAACCAAGTCAAAAACCGAAGTGTCCACCCCTAAATTTAGGTGTGATGAAACGGAAAACGTCATGATGGAACGGTTTAAATGAAATCATTCCGAATGAGTTAAAGTTCTTTTTTTTCTGTTTGATAGATGAAAAATAAAGCTTGTGGTATAAAATTTGACTGTGTTAATTTGTGTGGTAAAAACAAGAGAATAAGAATTTGTGGAGTTGGTTCTGTTCGGTAAAAGTTTGTGTAGTTATGATTAAAACCAAACCGTAAGTTTTGTTTATCTATGATATTTTTTTTTGAAAGGGCCTATGATATTATTTCACGCTCTCTTTCGAAAGTAACTTTGTTATGATGAGGATTTGGAGTTAACTTTCATATGAACTTTGTTATGATGAGGATTTGGAGTTAACTTTCATATGAAAGATTATTTGGTGTCTTCACATGTTACAAACACTTAGGCCAATTCTGGCTGGTGAAAAAAAAAACTGACGATTTCTAAATTCTGAGCAACCAAACTCACTGGATTACAAAAGGAGATAAAACTGTTATTAATGTTTATATTTCGTATGAATTATGTTACACATTCAAAATTAATGTTGTTAATGTTGAAAAGGAAAATCTGATTTTGGTCTTGGAAGAATTTAGTTACAAAGACTAGTAAGGATTCAAAGAAACTAATGTGTAGTCTTCTTACTTCTTGAACAAATAGAGATTTGATGGAGACTTTTTGTGTTATTCGTTCACTTGTAGTAATAACTTCTTCCAACGGAAATTCACAAGCATCTTCCGACTTTTTGTTTCTTTCACATATGGGAACAATATGAATCTACTCTCTCAAAATTAGATTTGACGTTAAGGCGGGTGCAAAGAACGGTTAGTCTCAATCTATTTAAGTAAAGAAAAGTCGTGAACGGTCTAGTCAGGATCCGAACACAGAAATAACGAATTTTCAGATAAATGGTCTAAATCACATAACTCATGATACATTTAAGAAAAGTTTGGTTACCTGAAACTGTAAAAGTTTGTTTAGAAGATTCAATAAACACTTATTCCGAGTTCAAATGAGAAAAGTCGAAATTGCAAAATTTAGTTAACGAATATAATAATATATATCAAAGACTGCAAACACCGAATTCATAATAATTTCACATGGTGTTTTTATTTGTTTTTGTAAGAAATCGTAAGTACGTATAAAAAAAATAAGTGTTAAACACAAAGTAGCAATTGCACGTCACGATGTTTTAGGGTGACGTCACAATGTTTGAAGCTCTACGCTTACGTCAAACTGACTTTCTCTTATCCTTACCAAATACAGACCAAAGATTTTCAGAATATTTCTGTTTATCTTTTCGTGAGCAACGATGCACACCTTTATCATTTATTATTCTTATAACTTGAAACATAATTTTTTACCAAACTTTTCTCGTTTCTGCTAAAGTTTAAAGTAAATTTCGAAAGTATAGCGTAGTTATTTAAGTTTGCAGATTCTATAATCGGGTGCTGCGATCATATTCCCAACACAGTTGTATCTTGAGATTATGAATCTTTTTAAACCGTCACACTGCAAATTTTTATAAAAATTAAAAAAAAGATCAAATTTTGCCTTTGCGGATTCGTCTATTTTCTTAAATAGTTTTGTAACGTTTTATCGTTAATATCCACAGATTTCAATCGTTTTGATTTGTGATTTTTAATATGGATTTCGTGTCTAGAAGCAATGGCATGAACTTTGAAAATCACATCGTTTTAGGGTGACGTCACAATGTTTGAAGCTCTACGCTTACGTCACACTGACTTTCTTCATAAAATAGTAACATATACTTTGGATTTTTTAATACGGTGTAGTTTTAATATATTTTTGTGCTGTGTTTATGACCTGGAAGATAAATCTAATCCAAAATATAAAATGCTACGACATCGAGATGACAAATGGAACAAGAATTTCAACAGAGGAGAAAAGTCTCCTCGACATTTTAATTGAAGATCTTTGCAGAAATTGGCAAACAGAAAAACCATTGCAATAAAAAATTAGTTTCGTCAAAGACTAATGTTAATATGTCCCCTACCATTTGACGGTATCTACTATATGCACGAAATTTTTCACAAAGATATGAAGTGTGAACGAATAAGGCCGCAGTTATAAAATCAATGCGATATATTAAAGAAACATTTAGATCGAACACGAGATTAAAGGGAAACAGCGTCGCCTATTGCGGTTGATTTGGCACAAAATGTATAAAATAACACTCGCGTCAAGTACTTGGACTGCATAATATAGTATAAAAAATATATATCTAAGTCTATATGGTGACACTAGGTTTGTAAGTTTGTAGATGGAATTGGCTGAAAAGTTTAAGAACGTATCATTTGGGCTGATTAATCTAATTAACTAGATTGTGTAAGTTATTGAAAACTAAAAAAAGGTGGAATTTGTCGAATAAATTATATATTTTGGTCTTTCAAATGTTTTTTTAAGTTTTTTAAAAGTTAATGTCATTTATATTATTACTATTTTCAGTAAGCTTCTCTTGAAATATTATTTGAAAATCATTTTTCATAATTTATTTGACTAGTCAATCTATCATATTTTTTATAGTTAATCCATCATATCATTTTAAATTAGTCAATTTTTAAAATATAACTTATTACATAATTATTTCACAGTTACATTTTAATATACAATTTTACTATTATTATATAGCAATATATAAATATATACGTAACATGATGTCGTTAGAATCACCTGCATAAGTAAATATAGCGTCATACTATTTTAAAATATAACACTACATCTGTATTTTAATAACATGCAATTTTTAGTAAACATATGCTATATTTATAAAAGAATTATCACACAAATGAATGACGTTACGGCTGCTATCATTACATGCATTTAGTAGATGTCACTGTTCATATTGAGTCATTTTTTTTTTCTAAAGAACCATCAAGAATGTTAGGAAGGACATGTTTTTAAAGTTTTTTTTCTGTTCTGTTATGAGGTTACCGCTTATTATATTAAAAGATTTGTTTATCCTTCAAACGATTGTTTTCCTAATTATCATACATGTGTCTGCATTGACTTTTCCATAATGACTGACTCCAACCCGGTTTGAAGAGAATGCATTTTCTAGTATTTCCGACTCCAACCCGGTTCACCTAAAACCACGACTCGTTCGATGGCATATATATTTCCTCTCTTCTAAACTATCAAACATTTTGGGAACTTGATTGTACCAAAAAAGAGAAAAAAAATGATCTTTCCAGCAATTTATAGAATCATCTGCAGAATTTTTTTGTGTTTCGTTTAGTGTCTTTTGCATCTTGATACATAGTATTCCTTTTGTTTCATAAATAATTTTATTTTAAAGTTTTATTTTTGTTTTACAAAAAATATCGTTTTATATTTCAAATACAAAATTTTCAACAAAAATCTAGTTTAAATATTTTTATATTATTATTAATTAGAATAAAAAAAGGAAAATTAGAAATAAAGGATGTTTTTAGTGTTCTCTTGTCCATCTACACCTTTATTTTAATAGGTACAATTGTGCCTAAACTACTCCCACAATCATATATTTTAATATTTTATTTATTTGTAAAATTTGTTTTTAATATTAATTTAAATACTTGTAAGAAAAAAATAAATATTTAAGGAAACAATTTTTTTTTATTATTCCAAAAACGTAATAACATAATATTTACAAATCTTTTTAGATATATTCTGCGAAATTCAGAAGGTGTCTTCTGCGGATTCTCTATGATCTGCGAGTTTTAGAACGTGTCTTCTGCGGATTCTCTATGATCTGCGAGTTTTAGAACGTGTCTTCTGCGATTTGTATATGTTCTGCGAATCCGTAGAATATACATTCTGCATAATATATGTGTTCTGCGATTTCGTAGAATTTACATTCTGCATAATGTACGTGTTCTGCGATTTCGTAGAATATACATTCTGCATAATGTACGTGTTCTGCCAAATTCAAAAGGTGTCTTCTGCGAGTTTTAGAATTATGAGTTTTAGAACATCTCTTCTCTTCATCTTTCCACAACGTTTTTAACTCTATTTCTCTGTTTATGATTCATACAGATCTGTGCAAAAATCAATTGTCTAAACCAAAAATGATTGTATAGATTTCACATAAATCTTGTGAGTTTATTGAATTTGTTGTTTGTTTTACAACAAATTGATATATGCAAATTATATTTAGGAGAATTGATTAAATTTTTCTTGTTCATCATAGATAAAAAAAGTTTGTTCATCATAAATTTTTGTTCCAAGATTTTGATGTCCAACTTTTTCATGTGTAAATAATTAATTTTCGAAAATAATCAAAAGAGGGTACTATGTATTTATAATTATATTTAAAAAATAATTAACAAATTAAGAGGATATAATTGGATTTCAATTAATATAAAGAATAAGTCACCAACAATTGCTTAAGAAAGTATAAATAGACAAAAAAACACTAAAAACATCTTTTATTTATAATTTTCCCAATAAAAATTTTGAATACCGTTTTTTTCCTTTTAATGTACGAGGGCAAACACACTTACATAAAAGTGGAGTAAGTTGACCCCACTTAGTTTACAAAACTTTATTATAATATTTAATATATCACCAATGAATGAATGATCGCTTTATGTAGGTTATTCAACTTAACATTTGATTTGGTAGGATTTAAATTTTAATAAGTTTTGAGATGATTTTGGTTGAATTATGGAAATTGTTATTATTTATTATTAAAATTCTATCAAATCCCACCTAAAATTATAAGATTTGGATTTACATATTTCTAACTAGAAAACTGCACAAAAACATCATAAAATCACTCTAAATCTCTTAAAATCCACTATTTAAAATATTTCCAATAACAGTGGATTTGATGATATATTTTCAAATCACTACTTCAATAACACTGGATTTTAATCAACTTTTAAAAATTTATGTTTCAATAACAGATGATTTTGTGACTTTAATACAAATCACTCCAAATTCTACTTTGAATACACCCCGTGTAATTACTGTTTTATATATGTATTTTTTTTTTGTTTTCAAGTCCCATGTTCTTTATTTTCTTTCTGAAAATTTTATTCTTTCTTTTTTCAACATCTAGTGACTAAATAATTTTGGGTAAATTTCAAAAACGTCCTTTAAAAAATACCACGACAGCATACACAACTTGTTGTTCATTTTAAAAAATACCATTTTTCATCATCTTTTATAAAATTAGGGTTGTTTTGGTGAATAACCAAAAAATATATATATTTAAGAAAGTAACCAATTTTTGAGAGAGATAGGAAGAGATAGAGAGAGAAATTGGTTATGTTGTAGATTATAATTTTTTTGTGGTTATTCACCAAATTTTCTCATTAAATTATTACTCTTTACAAACATGCATTTTTATGAAATAATAAAGTCATTTATAAAGCATGTTATTAGATACTAATACTTTTTAGTCTTTTTATAAGATTTTATGAAACAGTTATAAAAATGCAAGTAAGTTTGGAATTAAAAGTAAGCTTAATTTAAAGAAACAAGTTTAGAATAATATCTAGAATTCTTGGCGTGGGAGAAATATATGGTTTAATGTTAAACGAAAACAAGTTTTTGGGTGTAATATTTAGGTAACAAACGAATTCTCCAATAGATGTCAATAATAAGAGACGTCCACAGTCTTTCAAATAATAGTCACGTCAACTATTATTAACCGAAATCAATACTAAATGGGTCAAATTTCGCATGTTAAAATATTCTAAATGTGATAATTGTGCTGAAAAGTCTTCTTGTGACCCTTTAAAAAGGGTTCGATACCCATAACAAAAAAAACACTTGTACTCACAACTAAAAGAAGCATTTAAACGCAAGACCAAGAGACTAATGGCGAGCAACGACGATGACAACTGCAACACAAACGGCAGTGTTTGGCGGTTTAAAGGAAACATTGCAACTAGTGATGCGGCTGCGGTAGCGTTGAGAAAGCTTGTCTTCAAGATGTTCAAGAACTGCAACTTGAACAGCGGGAAACCCATCTTGGCTCCATCTCCCGGTGACCCTTCCGCCTCTCCCGACTTTCGGACTTGCTCCAAAGCAGTGGAAGCCGTGGCCGCAGCCGCACGTTCAGGCATGGCTAACTCTTATGCACCCAGCCCCGGAATTTTGAAGGCTAGAAGGTTTGATTTTAAAAAATTCTAATTTCTTTTTTCACAACAAAACTCTTACAAATTACCAAAATGGTGGTGGGTAATACAATGGGTTGGTTCTCTTGTGTCAATTCTCCTTTGGGACAGGAGGTTATATTTTAAATTGAAATATATAAAAGCTAACTCCAAATTTTGGGAGAAATTATAATTAACCCAAATGTTTAGAACTCGCACAGATTAAATTAAAAAAAAACAAAGGTCTTACGCTAACTTTTAAATCGATAGATTATATAATTCATTTGCTATTTGCCAACTTAATTCTCTCAGAGCTGTGGCGGATTATTTAAACGGAGAGCTTCCAGAAAAGCTGAAGGCTGAGGATGTGTATATCACAGGAGGATGCAACCATGCGATAGAGATCGTAATAGATTCCCTTGCCGGAAATCCAGAGGCCAACATTTTGCTTCCAAGGCCGGGTTATCCTCACTACGATGCTCGTGCTGTCTATAGCCGTCTTGAGATTCGCAAGTACGACCTCCTTCCCGAAAAAGATTGGGAGATCGACCTAGACGGCCTCGAGGCTGCTGCCGATGAGAATACCGTGGCAATGGTTCTTATCAATCCCAACAATCCTTGTGGAAATGTCTACACCTACGATCATCTAAACAAGGTATACATATTTTTCACATAATAAGCATAATACATGTTTGACATATATAGTATAAGATGTTTAACTCATAATCAAACAATCATTTTTCTTTTTTTTTGTATGGATCAATCTTTAGGTTGCGGAAATGGCTAGGAAACTTGGTATAATGGTGATATCTGATGAAGTATACAATCGTGTTGTATATGGAGACAAGCCTTTTGTTCCCATGGGGAAGTTCGCATCGATAGCTCCCGTGATCACGCTTGGATCCATATCCAAAGGATGGGTCGTCCCGGGCTGGAGAATCGGCTGGATGGCCATGAACGATCCTAATTGCATTTTTAAATCTACAGGGGTTAGTTAAAAACTTTCACCACGATTATTTAAAATTTATTAGAGTTGATATGAGCCATATACATATAGTATAATCATACCTATCATAGAAACACAAGCATCTTATACTTTCCTTTTTTTGTTTTTTTTTTGAAAAGAGTCTTATACTTTCCTTAACTAGAAAGAACAAGTTGTTTGACCCAAAAAAAGAAAGAAGATGTTTTAGATCTAAATTTTATTACTAGTCCTTCCTGCACACTAATTAATTAATTAACTAGACGAGAGTCAAAAATAAAAATTTTGGCATTTTGTTCACAACAGGTGATTCAAGCAATAGAGGATTGCCTTGACTTAACTCCACAACCTTCACTTATTCTCCAGGTTTGTGCTCCCGCAGTGGCTATCCTATGTAAATTTAATTATAAAATGTAACCAAAAATTAATTAGATGATTTTCAAACGTGGGAACAATTAAATATTAGGTTATTTGATGGAGTTTTGTTGCAGAATATTAATGCGTTTACAATTTAAATAGATTTAACTATACAGTTAATAAAATGATAACTTATAGTGATATTCAATGTATACTTTTTTATGTATGGAATATTTTGATTTTATTTTTAAAACCCTTAACTATTTAAGCAAACAAAATAGAATTTTCAAATATTTTATAATGGCATTAGATTAAATTATTATCAATTAAATGTTTCTTTTAATTAAAACTTGTCAAAATAATATATAGGGGATATATAGAATGTACATATACAATACAGTTAAATCTTACTATATATATATTAAAAAATAATTGAGTTTATGTCTTTGTGGAATTTGGTAGGAGGCACTTCCTGATATATTGGAGAAAACACCGAAAGAGTACTTCGACAAGAAGATCAAAGCAATGAGACACTCAGTAGAGCTTTCATGTGAGAGGCTCAAGGACATTCCTTGTCTCTTTTGTCCCAAGAAACCCGAATCTTGTTCTTACCTATGGGTACTTTCCATTTCTTAGATTTTTATATAGCTATTTGTATATAAATGATGGATCATATTTTAATGATCAAAATATAGCTTACTGATTTGAACGATTTATTCCACAGGTAAAACTTGACACATCAATGTTGGATGATATCAAAAATGACTTTGATTTTTGCATGAAGCTAGTTACTGAGGAGAGCCTCCTCTTGATTCCAGGTGCTGATCGCTTTAACTTTATTTTAAACCCAAATATCTGATTATAGTTTTTGTGTTGTTGTTTATTTATAGGGTTTTTTTCTTATTAATATTTTGTAGGAGTGGCTCTAGGGGCTGATAATTGGGTGAGAATATCGATTGGAACCGACGCGACAGTGCTAGAGGAGATATTTGACAGATTGAAAAACTTCTATGAACGCCATGCAATCTCTAAGGAACCTATCCAACTCAATGGGCATATTGCAATGATCCGGAAACGGAAAATTATTTTGCTTTAAGCCTTAAAGTCTCCCGGGGTTATTTTGTAACAGGGAAGAATAATTTTTAAGTGTCGGAAACTTTTGTAATCGTTTTAGTCATGAATAAAAATGTTGAATTATTGACTAGGCGTATTTTAAATAAATTTGGCCTTAAAAACGTTTTTCAACTCACATATATCATCGTTCGCCTTGTTAGAGTATACTTAGAATATAATCAGACACTAGTGCATCTTGATGATCGTGAGAAAACTTATTTCATCACAGTGAATAATGCTTTACGAAAAGAAATAGAATGTTTGAATGTTTCCTAGTAGGGAAATACCATGAAAGTCTATGTCGACGATATGCTAATCAAATCGTTGATAGAAGAAAGCCACATGAGGCACTTAAGAAAATGTTTCATTTCAAACAAGAATGAAATGAAGCTCAACTCCACCAAATGCATTTTCGCAGTTACCTTGAAAGAATTTCTAGGAAATTTGGTAACCCAACTATCCTAAATGTTTAAAATGGATTATTTGCGTGAAAGGATAAGGCTAGGGAGACTCTCAGACTAGCACATATGAATGAAGTAACATTTCAAGTGTTGGTGAGACATTTCCTTGCTACAGTGAGGTTTGAGGAGCATGAAGATGGGAATGGGAGATTCTACTATAAACTTGGGCCGAACACATATTGCATCTTCTTTAATGTTATGCAATCTCTATGGATTCCCACTAGCTCATGGGACGATGCAACCGACACCACAATTCAATGAAACACGTGTGGTCCACACAGCGTGGAGTAACATTTCAATGGACGAGTAATACTCTAATAAAAATTTTGAAATCGCAATTTTCAAAATATTTATTCCTCACATAATTTCTTACGAGAAATAATTCTAAAATATCACTAAAATAGGTTTTTATTCTAAAAATACTATCACTAATTTTTTTAAAAAAATATCATTAAATGACATTTTTTTTCAAAAATAACACAAACTATAAAAATAATTTTTAAGGATTTATAATTTAAATATTTGAGTTTGGGTTTATGGTATAGTTTTTAGGGTTTATGATTTAATTTGAGAGTTTATGATTTAGTTTTGAGCAATGTTTTAAAAATCAGACCGGAAAAGTTTTGGGTCGTGGGTTGATATGGTCCGACCGGGTTCAACCGGGTTCGATCCGGTTTGATGATATTTTTAGAATAATACATATCTCATATGGTTTTATATTTTTCTTTATCAATATGACTATGATATTTGAAATACTAATACAATCGGTCATAACAAATAAAAGCCTTTAGTAATTATAATGTTTGAAAAAATCTAAAAAAGTAATAAATCAAATGTGTAACAAAGATTTTTTTAAAAATACATCTCATTAATTCAAAACTAAAAGCAACAACGAATCAAGATAGTGTAGCTGTACCATGTTTTTGACAAACAGAACGTTGTGAGGATAACTGAAATTCTGTGTTTTATCTGGTGAAAGAGAAACTTGTGAATCATTTTTCTCCATCGTTCAATGTGAAATGCAACCGTGAGTTGGAGAGAAAAAAAAAACTCAAAAACAGAGTTTAAAACCTAAAGAAAACCATACATTGTTAATATATATATATTTTTTTTTGGAAAATATTTTTAAGTGATTAAATCGAGTTTAATTTGGTTTAGTGGGTCGTCGGTTTTTGGGTTTTAGCCGGTTCGATCCGGTTTTTTAACCGGTCCAACTATCTCCGATTTTTAACATTAATCCAACCCGAAGATTGATCCGGTTCTTGGTTGGATCCGGTCCGGTCCGGTTGAGGATTTAAGGTTTAGTTTTGAGGGTTTAGTTTTAGTTTTATGGTATTTTTGGAAAAATATCATTTAATGGTATTTTTGGAAAAAAAAGTTAGTGATGTTATTTTTGAAACAAAAAAATTATTAGCGATATGTTTGAGAATTTTTTTTTATATTTATTTTTCGGGGCAAACTCCTCACATATTTTATTTGTTTCGTTTTTCTAATAAAAATTCTTGAAATGGTAATTTTTAAGCTAAAAAGACCAAAATCTGTTTATTTTGGACCATAATAAGGCCGAGGACGAAAGGCTAAACCCAAAAAGAGAGATAATATTAAAAAACCAGAGAGACGGAAGAGAGTAGAAGAGAGAGCCAAACAGAAATAATTCGGGATTAGGGTTAGTCTCTCTCCCAAACTCCGCCCAATCTCCATCTCTCTCTCTCCGCCGCGCGCAACTATAACCGCTACCTATATATACACACTGGTACTGATTCTCACTCCCAACGTCTTCTTCGTCTCTCGAGTCACATAGATAGTACTTGTTCTGAATCTCTGCGAAGAGCTTTGGTTCCGACTCAGGAGAAAAATGAGCGGTGGTCAAATCACTTGCAGCGACCGGACGAGAACGTATTGGACCCCAACGATGGAGCGGTTCTTCGTAGATCTAATGCTTGAGCACTTGCACAGAGGCAACCGAACGGGCCACACGTTCAACAAGCAGGCGTGGAACGAGATGCTCGGCGTTTTCAATTCCAAGTTCGGGTCGCAGTACGACAAGGACGTGCTGAAAAGCCGGTACACGAGCCTGTGGAAGCAGTACAACGACGTGAGGAGCCTTCTTGATCATGGTGGTGGTGGTGGTGGTTTCTCTTGGGACCAGACTCGTCAGATGGTGCTTGGAGACGAGAGTCTGTGGAGTTCTTATCTCAAGGTTTTGTTTGTTGATTTTCACCAAATTTGAATCAGCTTCTAGTTGAAATTTTGATGTGTATGATTGAGTTTTCACAGGCTCATCCCGAGGCGCGTGCGTACAAGACGAAACCGGTGTTGAATTTTAACGATTTGTGCTTGATCTATGGGTATACGGTTGCGGATGGGAGATACAGTAGGTCGAGCCATGATTTGGAGCTTGAGGATGAGGTCCATGGAGTCAGCATTGGTGTGTTCTTGCTCTTCTTGATTTTGGTTACAATGCCGTTCTTGATTTTGATTACAATGCTGTTTTTTTTGTTTGGTAGGTGAAAGTAGTAGTGGCAGTCTTGTTCTCTCGAGTAAAGAAAGCTCGAAAACCGAGTGGACTCCGGTGATGGACCGGTACTTCATCGGGCTTATGCTCGATCAAATCGGAAGAGGTAACAAGACCCGTAATGCGTTCAGTAAACAAGCTTGGACGGATATGCTAGCTTTGTTCAATGCTAGGTTTAGTGCTCAATATGTCAAAAGGGTTTTAAGGCACCGGTGCAACAAGCTGTCGAAATACTACAAGGATATGGAAGCTATTCTGAAAGAAGACGGTTTCTCGTGGGACGAGACTCTGCAGATGATTGCTGCGGATGATGCCGTTTGGGATTCTTATGTCAAGGTTTGGATTTCTTGGGCTATTGTTTCCCGTTTCTTGAATAAAGCTTTGATCTTCACTCCATCAGTTTGAATCTAGATGTGATGAGGCAGGACCACCCACTTGCTAGAACATATAGGATGAGATCGTTACCGAGCTACAACGATTTGGAGATAATATTTGCCTGTCGGAATCAAGTCCAAGTCAAAGTTGTCAAAGATGATGGTTCGGCTGCACAAATGAGTGAGACAAAGGCGAGCCAGGCGCACAATTCTGACCGCACGAGGACATTTTGGACTCCGCCGATGGACCACTATCTGATTGACTTGTTAGTGGAACAAGTGAACAAAGGGAACAGAGTTGGACAGACTTTCATAACGAGCGCTTGGAACGAAATGGTTACGGAGTTCAATGCCAAATTCGGGTCTCAGCACAACAAAGACGTTCTGAAGAACCGGTACAAACACTTGAGGAGGTTGTACAACGACATAAAGTTACTTCTCGAGCAAAACGGGTTCTCATGGGATACAAGGAGAGATATGGTGACTGCAGATGATGGGGTTTGGAATACCTATATACAGGCATGCCACATTCTTTCTCTTTTGAGATATCAGTTTTTGTGGTTGTGTGCTCTAAACAAATGAATATGTGTGCAGGCACATCCAGAAGCTCGATCGTATCGAGTGAAAACTATCCCAAGCTATCCAAATCTTTGCTTCATTTTTGAGAAGGAACTGTCAGATGGACGATACACACGCTTGGCTCAAGCTGTTGATCCCAGTCCTGCAGAAACTGTGCGGATGATTGGTAAGCATGGTCTTTGAAATCTAATCTCAATAAGATGTGTATGTGAGACTAGCGATGCAGAAGTGATTGAGAAGTGATCAATTTGTGTTTATATGAATCCTTCTCAGAAAGTGGAAGCACATGTGGATTCAAAGATACTCTGGGAGAAACTCACAGTTTCCAGATGGTTCATGCCAGCGACGAGAAGAATGACTACCTCGGTCCTCCCTGTATAGAATGGTCACCGGTCATGGACCGATGTCTTATAGATCTTATGCTAGAGCAGGTGAATAGAGGAAATAAGATTGGTGAGACATTCACAGAACAAGCTTGGGCTGACATGGCAGAAACCTTCAATGCTAAGTTCAGATTGCAGGCTGACATGTTCATGCTGGAGAATCGTTACATATTGATGATGAAAGAGCGTGACGACATCAACAATATTCTCAGTCTCGGTGGCTTTGCTTGGGATGAGGAGAAGCAAACCATTGTTGCAGAAGATGAATGTTGGGAAGCATATATTAAGGTAATTCTATCTATTGACTCTCTTGGGCTTGTGTCTTTTGCTTTCTTTTCCGTTTATAAGAGAGAGAAGATGTTTTCTTATAAGGTGCGATAGTAAGCGAATAGTGTCTGATTTTGCAGGAGCATCCAGATGCAACGATATATAAAGGTAAAACATTGGTTAGTTACTGCGATTTGTGCAAGCTATACGAACATCTCTCTCATGAAAGCTTCAATTGTGAGAATCTCATGATCGAGTTGGACAACTATGGCCATGAGATTGATATAGTTGATGACTTCAGCTTGCCACACAAGCAGCGTAGTAAGCGAACCAACCCGACAAATCCGCCTCTGGGACTCATTGTGCATAAGGCTCAGAAGACGGAAAGAGAGACGAGGAAACCTCTGTTTGTCAAAGAAGGTGAGGATGATGATTGCACAAAGCTCTTCCCTCAGAGCGAAATCTACTCAAGAATAGGAAATGCCATTGATGCACTTCAAGCTCTGCCCGACATGGACGATGAGCTTCTGTTGGATGCTTGTGATCTTTTGGAAGACGACAAGAAAGCAAAGACGTTCTTGGCTTTGGACATCTCGTTACGTAGGAAATGGCTAGTGAGAAAGCTTCGTCCTTCGGCTTAACTGTTAAGTCAGCACAAACTTTGACCAAGAACAAGATGAATCCTAAATCTTAAGGACAACAGAATAGTTTATGTAATGTTAGGTATTGTAAACTTATGTGGTGATCTTAGATACACAATCCAAAGCACAGTTTAGATTATATGCAGTAGTTGTGTAACTCTGAACATAACCATGAACATCAACATAACTCAATTGCCATGAACAATAGCTGAGAAAAGTAACTTATTGATGTCTTCTTTATCTGTCTCCTCTGTCTCTCCCACTGTATCAGAAACAAAGAAGCATCCTTTAGGCAAACAACTCAATACTACAACAGATACAAGAGCTTGATCTGCAAGAATTGCAATTCCATGACATTGAATGGCTTGTTCTGGTTACCTGTTCTCGATCTAACTTGCATTGTCCACTCGTCAATGGTCTGTTGAAAAAACAAGAAATGAAAAGCAAAGGGATTATTGAGAGTGTTCCAGGTCTCGAATTGGCTTACGAAGAAAAAAGAGCACCAACCTGATTAAAATCGGCCAATGCTTCATCTGCGTCGCCGTTTGTTGATTCTCCCAAGGATGCATTCATTTTCTGAATAAGGTTGTAGTTTCCAACAAGTGTTGTCTGCGCCTTGTCAATCAAATCCTGTTCAAACAAACAATGTTTACAGAATTTAACAATCAAATGTTGCAGAAGCCTTAGCAGATCTGACCCTTTATTGCAGAAGAAACTATCTACAAGAAAGCTTTATCCTTTCTTCTACACGATCGATAAAAACTCATCCTTATGGTTACAGAGAATATATAGATAGATGCTAAAAGTTCCATTGGTCTAAAACCAAAGCGTCTTTCCACAGACTCTACTGCTAATTAGTTGCAATGAAGAACCTGTTTAGCGGACAATAGCTCTAAGCATTGGTCTTTAAGCACAGTCACATCTTCCTGTAGCTTCTTGATTCTCTGAATCAGCTTCATCGGATTCGCCTACGACCCACAAATAGATCAAATCCAGAACAGAAAGTAAGAATCTAAACTAGAAATGTCCTTATGATCACATCGACCTTGAATTCGAAGTATATTATCATAGGAACTTTGAGAATTCGAGATTCTAGAACGGATCGAAATCGCTTACATTTTCAGGATAAATCTGCTGGAATTCCTTGTCGAGCTTGAAATGGACATCGTTAAGATCATGAGAAGCTCTCGCGAAAACATTTATCAGATTATCCACAGCTTGATGATGATGATGACTCATCTCCTTCCCTCTTTCTTCTCTCTCTCTCTCTCTCGCTCGCTCTCTCACTTCCCCCTTCTTGCTCTCTTTTAGGGTTTATCTATTTTCCCGCTTCTTTCACCCAAAGAAGAGGGTGATGTAAACAGCACGAAGTTCTAGTGTAAACTTAAAGAACACAGCGCGACGTGCGTGAGTGAAATTCGAACCGATTGGAAATAATCGAACCGAACCGAATTCACCAGTCCAAAACCAAACAAAATTTTCAAATTAACCCGAATCGTAGAGTAGTCTTATACCGAATAAACCAAACTGAATCCAAGTTTTATGCAATCCAACAAAACTAACTAAAATTCATGAAAACTTAATATTTACTCACTCCTACTAATTTTTAATTAATAATATACATACTTGTATATATTTTAAATATGTCATATTAATCAAAATTAATTATTTGTATTTTCTCTTAATTTGATTATTCCAATCCGAATTTCAAACCAATTTTTCTTTAAAACCGAAAGAAAAAAAATCCATTCTACTTACCCGTTTTCTAAAATCTAAACCGAACCGATCAAAATGAACCGAAAAAATCGAATGTCCAAACCTATTTGAGTTCTAATCATAAGGTCTCATAAAACGACGCCGGTTTGAACAGAGTAAAGGGCAAAAAGGGTTTCGAGTGCAAGGAGTCTTCTTCCTCTGATTCTCGCAGTTCGCCGGTATCTTGCCGCTTCGCTAAAAATAATAAACGATGGAGGAAGTTGTAGCAGAGCCGCCACCGATTATTCCTCCGGTTGTTGTGGAGTACGAAGAGGAGGTTGAAGATGATGATGACGACGATCTCTCTCTCTCGTCGGATTCCGATATCGGGGAAGCTCTTGACTGGCTCGACGGTAAAGACGACGACGAGCTCATCGGTGGTGGGTTCTCTCTCCATGCGCGCCGACCTAATGCCCACGGCGGACACGGAGCTCGCCCTAACTCCGGCGCTCTTCAGCCTCTTTCAAACAAAGCCCAGAGGCTTTCTAGTCATGTCCGTGCTTCTCCTTTGGAGGTGACGTTTTCTTCTCCTTCCGAGCTCATATGTTTGTTTTGAATCCGTATTTTGGACATTAGGATTGAAAGTTTTGAAATTTTTGTCAAAAGATTGTAATTTGAATAATCTTCTGAGTCTGCTCTTAGCCTCTCTGCTCAAAATGCACACTGAGTTTATAGGGTTTATGTATCTGGAGACCGATATGAGTTGATTAGGATCTAAAGTTTGGAAATTTTTGTGAAAAGATTATAATTTGAATAATCCTTTGAGCTTGCTCTTAGTCTCTGCTCAAATGCACATTGAGTTTATATGGTTTTTTTATCTGGAGACTGATATGAGTTGATTAGGATTTAAAGTTTGGAAAATTTTGTCTAAATATTATAACTTGAATAATCCTTTGAGATTGCTCTTAGTCTCTACTCAAATGCACATTGAGTTTATATGGTTTATGTATCTGGAGACTGATTGATTAGGATATAAAGTTTGGAATTTTTTTGTCAAAGATTATAATTTGAATAATCTTTTGAGCCTTCTCTTAGTCTCTGCTCAAATGCACAAGTGAGTTTATAGGGTTTATATGTATCTGGAAACTGATATGAGTTGATTAGGATTTAAAGATTGGAATTTTTGTTGTCAAAGATTATAATTTGAATAATCTTTTGAGCCTTCTCTTAGTCTCTGCTCAAATGCACAGTGAGTTTATTGGGTTTTATGTATCTGGAAACTGATATGAGTTTATTGCGGACGCAGGGATGGGAAGGCAGAGTTGAAGTCGGAATGTCGAACTCTGTGACGACTTCGATTCGTGGAAGTCTCAGGGATACCGAAATTGGAAGAAGCAGAAACACTGATAAAGCGGATCGGGCAACAGTTGAACAGGTGAAGCTTGATTGTTAAAACAATCTGATGTTTGTGTCAAAGTTTTTTCCCGCAGTTTGGTGGTGATGTTGTTTGTTCTTTGCTCCAGGCTCTTGATCCGAGGACCCGTATGGTTTTGTTTAGAATGCTCAATCGGGGTGTGTTCAGTGATGTTAATGGCTGTATTTCGACAGGCAAAGAAGTATGTTACATTCACTACTTTTCAGTATTTGATGGTTTAGGATAGCACCTGTTTGGATTCCTCTGTTTACAGCGTTTCTCTTGTTATCTTTCAGGCTAATGTTTATCACGCCACTAAATCTGATGGTGCGGAACTTGCAATAAAAGTGTACAAGACATCCGTTCTAGTTTTCAAGTGAGCTTATACAGGAATACATGTTCTTTTAATCTTTTGGCTGAAAAGTTTTGGCTTTGATGATTTTGTTATTGACCCTCGAACTTTGATGATTTCAGGGATCGAGATCGATATGTACAAGGAGATTACCGTTTTAGACATGGTTACTGTCGCCACAATCCCCGGAAGATGGTGAAGACATGGGCTGAAAAGGAACACAGAAATCTCAAGAGGTAAACCCTACAATTCGTTGTGCCTAAGTGAAAATTAGAATAAGAAATCTTTGTAGTCCTCTCTGCCTAACTCTTAATACATATGAAACTTGTTTTCTAAGCAGAAGCTGGAGATGTAATTACCTGTTTCGATTTATATGTGACAGTAATTTTGTAAGTCCTTGGTTGTTTATATACATGGTTTCATTGGCAGGCTTCAGGCAGCAGGAATTAGGTGTCCAGTTCCTATCCTTCTACGGCTTCATGTTCTAGTCATGGAGTTTATAGGTTCGCTCTTAATGCCACTGTCTGTTGTTTTTGGTCACTGAAGTAAATGATGTTTCAAACTGACTAAGATTGTTTTATGTATGTATATATATTTGCAGGAAGGGATGGTTGGGCTGCACCGCGTCTCAAGGATGCTGCATTATCACTGGACAAGTTAAGGGAGACGTATCTAGAGGTACGCGAGTGGTTTATATTTCTCATTTAGAGGTTCCTGAGTGTCTTATTGTAATACTTTATTTGTACAGCCACGATGAATCTCTTATGGTGTTATCGCTATCATATTGGGAACTCACTGACATTTTTTTTGGTTTTGCTTTTCAGTTGATAATTCAAATGCGAGTGTTGTATCAGAAGTGCAAATTGGTGCATGGAGATCTCAGTGAGTATAACATACTTTATTTTGAGGTGAGTTTTTTGAGTTATTTTGCTCTTAAGGTACCTCTTTGTGTTTACATGGCTCTCACATATTTGAAAATAAAGCCAAATTAAAGATATTGATATTATATTGACTTTTGTTAGGGGCACCTTTATATAATTGATGTTTCACAATCTGTGGATCTGGACCATCCTCTTGCCCTCAATTTTCTACGGGAAGATTGTGACCACGTCTCAGTAAGTGCTTAAGACTGTTTTAACAATGCTTGATTTGACTGGAAAAAATGGTTTCTTATGGATTATTTTTCGACGCAGGATTTTTACAGAAAACATGGTGTAGCCGTTATGACTATACGGGAGCTATTTGACTTCATTGTTGACCCGTCGATTTCAGACGAAACTGTTGATAGCTATTTGGAAGAAGTATGTAAAAAATACCTTTAAACAGAGGCTGCTTCAGGTTTAGAAGCTGTAACGTTTTTGGTGAAATTGATCAAGTGTGTGTGATAATGGCAGGTCCAACGCAAAGTTATAGAGCGAGGAGAGATATCCGTAGAAGATGAAATCGCTGATTCGGTATTCATGAAGGTTAGTGAAGAATCTAGTCTCTATAGAAGTGATGATGTCTAAGACCTGTTATGAATCAATGTGTCTCATTGGTTTGTTATGATGATCAGTCGTACATACCGAAATCTCTGGACGCTGTGAAGAACCCGGAGGCTGATGTAGAGAAGATAACGAGCGGGCAGGACACGGGGGATATGTTGTACCAAACAATAACAGGGCTTAAGGATGCTCTTCCTAAAGTAGATGAGCAGCAAATAAAAGTGGATGTTGAAGAGGCAAAAGAGGAAGAAGAAGAAGAGAGTGAAGGAGAAGGAGAAGAGGAAAGTGAAAGTGAAGAAGAGTTGGGTCCTGAAGACAAGAAAGCCGCAAGGAAAGATCACAAGAAGAAAGTGAAAGAGGAGAAGAGAGAGGCTAGGAAGAACAAAACACCCAAATCTATCAAGAAGAGAAAGAAGAAAATCTCTAAACCACATAGGACCCGTTAATTTCTTCTTTCTTCTCTTTTTTCTCAAGATTTTTCTACCTTTTGTTTTTGCCAAGTTTTGTTATTTATAATATTATTTTATGAGCGTTTTTGGTAGTCTCTAATATAAGAGCATTTTGTGTCAAATTCTAGAAAATTGTTGAGTTATAAACTTGGGATCGTTCTCTCTTCTCACATGTGGTTAGAATATGTTCAAAACAAAATAAGATAGTTAGAATCAACACATGATAAGACGGTACAGTGTTCATTAATAAGCTAGTTTCCACATTTGGTTTCTTGGACAACAGAACAAGCTTTACACAATACATAATCCAAAGCAACAACAACTTCTTAAGCATCAACACTATCTGATGAGGACCAAGTTTCTATATAGGTACAGGGCTTGATTGATGAGGACTTCAAGTGACGAGCATTCTTGATGATATAACTAACGAAATCCCTCTCTTCTTCACTTCCCCTGTACTCTGCAAACTCGAAAGTTTCAAGGCTCTCCAACAAACATTCAGGAACAGAGCTCTCGTCATTTTTCCAGCTAATCGGTTCATACTTCTTAAAAATTCCATCACACTGCGATAAACAGAGACAAAGAGAGAGAGAGTTAATAAGACTACACCATAGAGTGCTCATAGATAACAAAAACTAGCCAAAGGAACAAAACTTACAGCGACTTCGAGACTCAGAACTCGCAGCTTAGGAGAATCTTGGAGCAACCGGAAAAGTAACTTGGACCAATAATCAAAGCTTATACGTAGCTTCAGATGTTCAAGCTGACTGAAGAAAATACCATCATGATACAAATACTGCGACCACCACACACACACATACAAACAAAGATTTCAATCTCAAGAAAAAACCTATTTAGAACTTGACGTTGATAGATGAAAACATATTACCTCTTCGTCGTAGTTAAATAATATGCACAACGAAAGGCGTTTGACAGATGTGATTGATTCGAAGAGCTTCTTGAGATATTCCTCAACTACGATATCTGCCTCTTCCACCTTAGGCGTATGCAGGACCAAATAGGAGGACCTTCCATTATAGTCCTCGACTTTGAAATACTTCAAAGAAGGAGTAACTATCACATACTCATCAGTGCAATAGCTTCCACCATCTATCGGTAATGTTAACCTCAGCAAGGACGGGCTAATAACAACTATGGCTTTCGCATTGTCGAAACCGACTCGATCAATAACCAGATCTTCAAGAACAGGGCAAAACGATAGAAGCAGTCGAAGACAGTCTTTATTTAAGTAAGTCACAGATCCGACTCCGAGAAGCAATGTTTTCAATGAAGGGAGAGAGACCGTACGAGGAACATCCACGAGAATCTTCTGGCCGACGAGTTTCAGAGTCACCAGCGTTTCGCAGGTATACAAGCTGCTCGGCAATAACACAGCAGGTTTGTCCTCCCAACAATATTTACAGTCGATATCTAGCTCAGTGATGCAGCGAGAAACAGTGGTTGCAACCCACTGAGTAATATCCTCTGGTTGAAATGAGTCAGACGACAAACAATTGAGGTGAAAACTTTCTACGACAGGAGCTTTAAGTAATGACAGATTCTTGTTGATAAAATCTCTAATTGCAAGTTCTGATTCATAACGATTATTCACGAACTCGAGTTTGGGCACCCACATCCAAATAAACTCCCATCGTTTAGACAAACTGCTAGTTGATACAGAAACTTTTGTCCGAACAAACGATAGTATCTTGGCCAGCAATTCATCGGATAATCCACTGATTCTGTCCATACCTTTTACAAGAATTCAAGAAAACACCTTAATAAGACAATCTAATCAAACAAGACAAAGCTAACCAAACACAATAGTAATAGTTGAAAACATAGCGACACAGAGGAAAAGGAAATGTTGAAAGCTTAGAACGGGACAAAACCCTAGAAAAGCTGGAAATGATGAATGCTTAGAACGGGACAAAACCCTAGAAAAAACAAACAAACCTGTAGAGTTTAGTGGAGGCTCGATTTTTTCTCCGGAAAAGGAATCAGAAGACAAAATCAGAAAAGCTTGGAGACTGAGAAAGCACTTGTCGTCGTCGACACGGAACGGAAAATTTGGGAATTGAAAAATAATTCCCATAAGAACGGGATGGGAACGAGACGGGAACATGACGCGGGAAATTCTCTTACGAAAAATATTTTTCCAAACGGGTAATTATTTGGGAAAATTCGGGAAAAAATCCGAAAATTTCGGGAAATTTCGGAAAAATTTGAAAAAATTCGGGAATTTCGGATACCCGATCTCATTTCCGTTCCCTTCTCGTACCCGTTTGAAAAAAATAAATGGTTCCGAACGAGAATTTTTTTGAACGGGAACGGAACGGGACAGAAAATTCGAAACGGATAGGGTGGGAACCGGGAACCCGTCCCGAAATTTGTAGGGCGGCTGTGTATGGCCACTTCGCTTACTGGATTTGTCTGAGAATGTGTTTGACGAAGGACGTGGCTTCTTCTAAGAGTTTGATTGGTTCTCCCGCTAACACCCGCTATATTTGGTTAGCGGGAGAACCATTTGCTAGCCCACTTAAAACCACTATAGTTTTAGATCAAGAATTTAGTTTTCGGCATTAAAAACCATTTTTCTCTTCATTGAGCTCATCATCGGCTAATGCCATATCATTAGCATCTAGAATTTTTTTTCTAAGTGAAATATATCCTAGTTAATCTAATTTACTTTTTGTTTTTATTTTCCATAAATTGAAATAGATCCTTTTGTTTTATTTTATTTTTCTTAAATTGAAATATATTCTAGGGAGAGTTGTCACATGTCACGATCAAATTAATAACTAACTTTTACGTTTATTGTTTTTAGTAAAATTGAAATACCTTATTTACTTTTGTTTTATTTTCTTTTTCTTAATTGAAATATGTTTTTTCTTTTATTTTATTTATTTCTCTTTTAGAAATAGTAGTATTTTCCTTTTTATTTTAGGATTAGTATATTTTTTATTTATAAAATATTTTAATCAAAACACTTGTTGAAATCTAATTTTTTTTAATTGAAATATATCCTAATTAATCTAATTTATTTTTTTTATTTTTTTTTCTTAAATTGAAATAGATTTTTTTTATTTTTTTTTTAAAAACATGTCAAAATATAATCGATAAACTTGACACATGTTGACATCTTTCCTTTTATTTTCTTTATTTCTATTTTTAAAATAGATGTATTTTCATTTTTTTTTAGGATTAGTATATTTTTTTTAGGATTAACTTGCCATGTGTCGAGATCATGAGAATTAGCAACTTTGACGCATCCTACTTTATATAATAAGATTACATCATTATTAATTGAAACTCCAATAAATTTAGGAAGACGTATTCAATTTAGCATTTGCAGATTTGTATTAAAATGACAAATTTTATGTTATTCAAACATGAATTTTTAAAAGTTTTTAATTTTTTTTTATGTTATTAAACTAAATATTTATAAATTTATCTTCAAATCCATTGTTATTAGAGTGTATATCAAACAGGTCTGACAACATAGTTAGTGGTGAGCTCCACTATTTTACATAGGTGCTTATATATTTCTCGTGTGGGGAGTGAAAACGTAAATGTAAAAGTGAGTTTTAATAGTGAATATAAGATAATGAATATCCATGTGACAAAATTAGACGTTGTTTATAAATACCTAATATTCTAAAAATCTATCATTTAAAGTGAGTGCATTTATCTAAATTTTACTTGATCGCACTGAACTCTTCAAAAAAGTATAAAAAGTTAAAAACATGCTGGAAAAAATAATGAAAAAACATAATTATGCTATCATTCAACTTATTCTTCTAACCACCACCATCAAGATTTTGTTTGTTTCCTACATGGGTTAATGGGTGTCTAGATTTTAAAGTCAAGTCATTGAAAGTTCCGAGAATCATCTATCCAATCCAATGGGATTTACGGCAGATATCAAGCATCTGATCGAATTCGCAGTCTCTAGACAAATGAAGAAGCTACTTCTTGATTTCTCAAACCCTTCTTGGAGAACTACTTATGATGCATCGTTTCTTGATGTTGTTATTGAATTTTCGCATGCCTTTATGGTCTAAAAGCCCTAGAATCATTGTATCTTTACACATGCGGGTTTGACCCTTCGAGATTTGCAATCCCGAAACTACTAAGAAGCTTATGTATTGGTTTGATCAGTACATAGGCTCCTTAGCAGTTATGGGTTCTCGAAAGGTTAAACCCGCATGCGTAAACATACAATGACTCTAGGGTTTAAGACTGTTAATGCATGCGGGAAATTCAATAACAATGTCAAGAAACGATGCATCATTAGTAGTTAACCAAGAAAGATTCGAGAAATCAAGAACTAGCCTCTTCACTTGTCTAGAGACTGCGAATTCGATCAGGTACTCCATATCCGCCACAAATCCCATTGGATTGCAGAGATGAATCTCGAAACTTTCAATGATTTGACCTTAAAATATAGACACCCATTGACGCATGTAAGGAACAAATAAAATCCTGATAGTGGTAGTTAGAAGAATAAGTTGGATGAGAGCCGAATTATGTTTTTTTATTAAAAAATTTCAGCGTGTTCTTCTACATTTTTAAAGAGTACCAATGTCTTGAGGAATTGATCTTATTTCCTAGTGCGATCCAGTAAAATTTAAATAAATGCAAATTCCCTTTAAATGATGGATCCAGTTCATCAGACACAGAGGCCACCTGACTCTAGACTCCTAGTATCTGGTAGTGTGGCCACGTTGTTAGATACATGATGACTTAGGGACTGAGTGGTCAATAGGAATTTAGGCCACCTTCCCTGGTCTCGTACTTGGGCCATTCATCTGGGGTAGGCAAGGCTAGGAAGGAGTGATCCATATAGGACAGGGCATTGATAACAGAGCATCCAACAATTAGGCAACCCTGACAGCCCAATCACTGGTATCGAGAGAATCAAGCCAGGTACGTAGTCCATTAGGCGAGATGAAGTAGCTCAACATTTGTGATTTTTACACCAATCGAGAATAAGAACATATTCAAACTCATGCCCATACTTCTTACAATTCTCTGATATAGGTGAAAGTGACAACTCACGGTGCATTGGGAAGAACAATGGTATAGGGAATAGCCACATCGCGCCTGATCCGCTGTTTCGGTATCGTACACTAATGCAAACAGAGATATGAAAAGCCTTGTCGAGCAGCTGGCGGATGTAGCCAATGAAAATAGGTGAGAAAGCAGTCGAGTACTTGGTACATAACCCATTCAACGAATTCGATATCCGACTCAACAACCCAAATCCATGGATTCGGCCTGGTATACTAACCCGAGTTAGGTAAAATTCTATAAATACCTCATCTTCCACAGTGAGAAAAGGAGGGGGGGGGGGGGGGGCGGTGTTCGCACATTTTTACTCTTATTACGCTAAGTTGTTCACTTTGCCTTACTTCTCTAAACACTGCCTTTCATTCCTTGACCGAAATTCTCACCACCAAGGTTTTATTTTCTTTTTCTTCATACTAAAATTCCACCACTCAAAACCCAATTGTGGATCCATCCTGCCTTCGGATTGCTCTTATATCATTTTCTATTTATATGACACATTAATTTTCTTTTTTTGTAGACGTGTATAGTTTTCAATTGATTTGATATCAAAGTAAATGGTATATAATTTAATTATTTATTTAAGAAAGTATGAAGTTGGGAAAATATTTTTTGCTAAGTTTTCTTGTATCTTTTTCTTTTTGTATGACACGTTGACTTTTATTTACTTAAATATTCTTGTCTTGATTAGTTGATTTAATATCGAAGTAGATGGTATATAATTTATTTATTTTAAAAAGTGGCAAGTTAGGAAAATCGTTTTTTGCTTAAATTTTTTGTATCTTTTTTTTTTATACTAGGAGAGAACCCGCGCGATGCGCGGATTTTATTTTAAATTAAGTTAAATAATATGTTTTTAAATCTATATTTTGACTATTGATTTTATCTTTTTTTAAAGAATTTTAATTTTATACTTTTTTTTCTTGGTGATCTATGCAATTTCTTTCATACATTATTTTACGAATATTTATTTATTTTCAATTTTCGCACTCTTTTCATTTGTCTAAATCTTAATATTATAATAATTTTTAGTTTTTTAAATTTATCATTTTGTAGATTTATTTTACATATCTTGCATTGAATCCTTGTTTTTTTCCCATGTTTAAAAACTTTGAATATTTTTGTATTTATTCTTCTTTTTCTTTATTTTTATCTTCTTCTCTATTTTTTTAATATAATTTGTTATCTTCTCGATTTTTTATTAAATATTTTGTTGTGTTTTAAGATTTTATAGGTTGGAGTTAACTTCTTAATTTATTCCATGTCATATTATTAATTTTTACTTATACCAAAGTTTAATTACCGTAATTTATTTAAAAATAAAGATTAAATCACTCAAAAAATATAATGGTATATTTAAAATTATGTAATATATAAGATTTATATATATTTTTTTATAAATTAAATTAGAAGTTTATCTACTTATAATATTTTTAAATAGTTGAATTCAAATTTAATGGTTTTTATGTATAGTTAATTGTACTTATGTTAATATTTATTTATGTTACTTGATGTTTTAAAAAAACAATTATTACTTTTTTCAATTTATCATTTTGAGAATTTATTTATTCATGTGTTTGGGGCATAAGTCTATAATTGATATACATATAAAACTAAAAAAGTGCTTCTAATTTAATATGTAAAACATATAGACCATACCATAAGTCAATTTCTTGAAATACATGACACATAATTATCTATCAAGTGATTTATACCATAATTTCTTATATGTTTTTAGGGCTGGGCAAAATATACGTTAGATTTGATTAGATCCGTTATTTGCTTCGACTCGATCCGAAAAATCTGGATATCCGTAATTCAACGGAGCAAAGCAAATACTAAAAATTAATATCCGTTGAAAACGGAACAAATCACAAATACTAAAATTTTGGGAGACGGATATCCGATTCGATCCGTTATATGCATATATATGCATATATGTATATAAACAATTACATATATATTGTATACTTATTATATTTATATGTAAGTTTTTGTGAATTTCTATTCATTATATTAGTTATTTTAATACTAAAGTTTAACAAATTAAAAAGATATTTTTTTCTATTAAATTCTATTATTTATAAGTTAAAGTTTGAAATTTTAAATTATTTAATATTTTTTTTATAATTTTTTTCTATTTTACGGATCAAAAAAGCAAATACGGATCAAAAAGTATCCATCCGAAAGAAGCGGAGCGGATCAAGGATATCTTTAAAAACCCGGATATCTGCTCTGTGCCCACCCCATATTTCATATGTTAACATCTACCGTCATTAACCGCCACTAGTTCAAAGAGGATATGATTGTAGACAGTTAGACACGTGTTTATCTATTAAGTATATGTGTAGAAATAAGTACTACTACTATACCATCAGAGTAAATAACATATATATATATATGTATAATGTATGTGTATGTTAGTCAAAATATAGTTTGGTAATCACAAAATTCTAATATGCATGAACAAACAAATGGTAAAAAATGTTAAGAACTCTTTTAAAAAAGACTTTAAAGGAAAATAAAAAATTGTAGAAACATAAAATATATTAATAGTGTAGTTGGATTAATGAGCGTACTTCATTATCTTCCATGAGAAGCATGCATCAATGTGTGATTTATGCTTTTCGGGGTCGAAGTATCACACAAATTACGAGATTTCAGGCACCTATTGCAATTGCAAATGTGATTAGCAATTTTTTTTTTGTCTCAGCAAATATTTTGTTAAACATGGGGGTGAAATAGAGACATACACACTAACCATAGTTTTGTGAGTCAGAGATTCGATGGCATCAGCAATATATTCGTGCTGATCTGAGAGATTTGTTCGTTTTACTGTCGTCAGCAATAAGAAAATATCAGATTATTAAAATTTAAAACATTTAGAAATCTAGATGCCTTGAAAAAAAAACCTAACCTGATACCATCGACAACATTTCCGTCGCTAACATCTTATCGTTAAACCATTGATAACAATATAAATATGGTTTTATCGCTATCATTGTCTTTTATCACAAATGATACTCAGCTATAAGATCTTGATTCGAAAAGATTAGACAGTTATATGATATCTGTGTGGTCAAACTGAATTAATGTATATAATTTATTTATTTATTTTCTTAAAAAGTAACAAGTTGGGAAAATCTGTTTTGTTTAAATTGTTCTTGTATCTTATGTGACACGTTTGATTTTTCTTTATGTATGAGATGTGTGTGTCGTGATCAATTGATATGATATGCAAGTAAATGGTATATAATCTACTCTCTTTTTTTTAAAAAAGTAGCAATTGGAAATTTTTTTTTGTTTAAATTATTTTTGTATCGTTTTTCTTTATGTGTGACACGTTTGATTTTTATTTTATTTGGAGACGCGTGTCGTGATCAATTGATATGATATCTAAGTCAATGGTATATAATCTATTTTTTTAAAAAAGAAAGTAGCAAGTTGGAAAATTTGTTTTTGCTTAAATTTTTCTTATATCATTTTTTTATATATGACACGTTGATTTTCTTTTTAATTTGTAGACGCGTTTCGTGATCAATTGATTTGATATCAAAGTAAATGGTATATAATTTATCTATTTATTTAAGAAAGTAGGAAGTTGGGAAAATATTTTTTTTGCTAAATTTTCCGTATCTTTGTTTCTTTATGTATGAGACGCGTGTCTTGATTAGTTGATTTGATATCTAAGTAGATGGCATATAATTTATTTATTTAAGAAAGTGGCAAGTTAGGAAAATCAATTTTTGCTTAAATTCTTTGAATCTTTTTTTTTATATTTATGACATGTTGATTTTTGAAAGCTTAGAACGGGACAAAACCCTAGAAAAAACAAACAAACCTGTAGAGTTTAGGGGAGGCTCGATTTTTTCTCCGAAAAAGGAATCAGAAGACAAAATCAGAAAAGCTTGGAGAACTGAGTATAGCCACTTCGCCTACTGATTGTCTGAGAATGTGGAAGACGAAGGACGTGGTTTCTTCTAAGTGGGTTAGCGAATGGTTTTTGATGCCCAAAATGGGGGTGAAATATGGACATACATACTAACCATAGTTTCGAGATTCAATGACATTAGCAATATTCGCGCTGATTTGAGAGATTTGTACGTTTTACTGTCGTCAACAATAAAAAAAATCATATTATAAAAATTTAAAACATTTAGAAATCTAGATGGCTTGAAAAATAAAACCTAACCTGAAACCATCGACATTTCCGTCGCCAACATCTTATCGTTAAACCATTGCTAACAATATAAATATGGTTTTATCGTTATCATTGTCTTTTATCGCCAATAATACTCAGCTATAAGATCTAGATTCGAAAAGATTAGACAGTTATATAATATATGTGTGGTCAAACTGAATTAATGGTATATAATTTATTTCTTTATTTTCTTGAAAAGTTACAAGTTGGGAAAATCTGTTTTGTTTAAATTGTTCTTGTATTTTATGTGTGACACGTTTGATTTTTCTTTATGTATGAGATGCGTCTCGTGATCAATTGATATGATATGTAAGTAAATGTTATATAATCTACTCTTTTTTAAAAAAAAGTAGCAAGTTTGAAATTTTGTTTTGCTTAAATTGTTTTTGTATAGTTTTTCTTTATGTGTGACACGTTTGATTTTTATTTTATTTGGAGACGCGTGTCGTGATTTATATCAAAATAAATGGTATACAATCTTTTTTTTTTGTAGAAAGTAGCAAATTTTATTTTTTCTTAAATTTCTCTTATATCATTTTCTATTTATATGACAGGTTGATTTTCTTTTTTTTTGTAAACGCGTATCGTGATCAATTGATTTGATATCAAAGTAAATGGTATATAATTTAATTATTTATTTAAGAAAGTATGAAGTTGGGAAAATATTTCTTGCTAAGTTTTCTTGTATCTTTTTCTTTTTGTATGACACGTTGATTTTTATTTACTTAAATATTCTTGTCTTGATTAGTTGATTTAATATCTAAGTAGATGGTATATAATTTATTTATTTTAAAAAGTGGCAAGTTAGGAAAATCGTTTTTTGCTTAAATTTTTTGTATCTTTTTTATTTATACTAGAGAGAACCCGCGCGATGCGCGAATTTTATTTTAAATTAAGTTAAATAATATGTTTTTATATCTATATATTGACTATTGATTTTATCTTTTTTTAAAGAATTTTAATTTTCTACTTTTTTTTCTTGATTATCTATGCAATTTCTTTCATACATTATTTTACGAATCTTTATTTATTCTTCAATTTTCGTACTCTTTTCATTTGTCTAAATCTTAATATTATAATAATTTTTAGTTTTTTTTTCAGTTTATCATTTTTTATATTTATTTTATCTATTCTTCTTTTTCTTTATTTTTATCTTCTTCTCTATATTTTTTAAATATAATTTGTTATCTTCTCAATTTTTTACTGAATATTTTGTTGTGTTTTAAGATTTTATAGGTTGGAGTTAACTTTTTAATTTATTTCATATCATATTATTAATTTTTACTTATACTAAAGTTTAATTACCGTAATTTATTTGAAAATAAAGATTAAATCACTCAAAAAAATATAATGGTATATTTAAAATTATGTAATATATAAGATTTATATATTTATTTTTTTAATTAAATTAGAATTTTATCTACTTATAATATTTTTAAATAGTTGAATTCAAATTTAATGGTTTTGATGTATAATTAATTGTGCATATGTTAATATTTATTTATGTTACTTTATGTTTAAAAACAATTATTACTTTTTTCAATTTATCATTTTGAGGATTTATTTATTTATGTATTTGGGGCATAAGTTTATAACTGATATACATATAAATCTAAAAAAGTGCTTCTAATTTAATATGTAAAACATATAGACAATATATCATAAGTTTTAAGAGAGGGCCGTCAAAGAATACTCATGGCATGATGGGAAAAAACGGTCTTCTTTTATTGAGAAGATTATGGATTTGAATCCGCATGAATGCAAATAAGAGAATACAAATATTTTGTTTGGTTCAGATTTAATACAAATAAATTAATTTTTTGTAAATTAAATAACAAATGACACGTGACATACACTGAGATGCTGACGTGGCAGGTCCTCTAGATAGCCATTAAGCTTTCATATAGTAGAAAATAAGGATTAAATCACTCAAAAAATATAATGATATATTTAAAATTATGTATTATATAAGATTAATATATTTGTTATTTTTAATATTAAATTAAAATTTCATCTACTTATAATAATTTTTAAATAGTTGAATTCAAATTTAGTGGTTTTTATGTATAGTTAATTGTACATATGTTAATATTTATTTATGTTAGTTGATGTTTTTAAAAAAATTAATTGCTTTTTTAAATTTATCATTTTGAGGATTTTTTTTATTTATACGTTTAGGGCATAAGCCTATAATTGATATACATATAAATTAAAAAAAAATGCTTCTAATTTAATATGTAAAACATAGAGACAATATCATACGTTTTTAGAGAGTGTTGTCAAAGAGTATCCATGGCAGAATAGAAATAAGAGGATACAAATATTTTATTTGGTTCAGATTTAATACAAATAAAATAAAATTTTATAAATTAAATGAGGAAGTGCCACATGACGCTCTCTCATGTCCTGACATGGCGCTCTCTCATGTCCTGACATGGCAGAAGCAGGAGAGAGCCATTCTGCTTTCATTTATTTAATTTATGACATGTTTGTTTTCATTTTATTTGTATACGCATGTCGTGATGTGATGAGTTGATTTTACTGTGAAACACAATTTTATAAATTAAAATAACATAACATTAATTCAATGATAACATGGAAATTATATATATAAAAAGGCTTGATTGTCTTTCTATTAGGTTCAACCTTGGGCCAAACACAAATAAAATCAATTTTGTTGTATATTTGATAAATTTAAAAATTAAATCTTTTATGTTTAATTGAAAAAGTTAACAATTAAATACTATAACAAAATTAATGAAAAATGGTGGGATTTTGTGCTAATGTACAATTGCCACACCCTTAGAACGATCCTGATTAGGTCGTTTGACATCTATTTTTATTTATTTTTATTTTTAACAAAAATATAAATATATTTAAATGTTACAAATAAAAAACATAATAGGTATGTGTTTAATCAAAATGCTCCAAAAATTTACAAATCATCTTCCGTTTTATATGATCATATTTTCTTGGGAATTTTTTTTATATTTTCTTCCGTCAATGACTTTTAGATTTGCAAAAGCAGTTTTATATTTGATTGTCATGTCAAAGATATTGTAGATTGAGTTCCAAACATATTGTAAAATAACTTTTTTATCTCATTCCATAAAACTTGTAAACATCAGTCGCGGCTGTATTCCGAGTTTCAAATACTTTCACACTAATCTAACTCTCTTACATTCAAGCATATAGCAGATGTTGAATGCTTAGAACGTGGCAAAACCCTAGAAAAAAACAAACCTGTAGAGTTTAGTGGAGGCTCGATTTTTTCTCCGAAAAAGGAATCAGAAGACAAAATCGGAAAAGCTTGAGAACTGAGAAAGCACTTGTCGACACTGTGTATAGCCACTACACCTACTGATTGTCTGAGAATGTGGAAGACGAAGGACGTGGCTTCTTCTAAGTGGGTTAGCAAATGGTTTTTGATGCCCAAAACTAATTTCATATTGATCTAAAACTACAGTGGGCCTGGGCCTAGGCCGACATCATGTAAAACTCTTTCTTAAGTTTTAAGCAGTTTAATCCATTAACTTTTTAATAATGTTATCCGTAAACATACATATACAGCCAATTTACAGTATTTGTTTAAAATGAACGATATATCGACATCATTGGAATATCATCAAGACAGTGATGAAGAAGATGGACTTCAATGACAGATGGTGTTCTTGGAGAATGAAGTGTATTACATATGTTACATACTCAGTGTTGTTAAATGGCCAGCCCACAGAGATAATCAAGCCACAGAGAGGAATAAAACAAGGTGACCATATCTCACCTTATTTATATCTTATATGCACTGAAGGTCTTTCTCGATTACTCACAAGCTATAATCAACAGCTTTACCAACGGCTGGAAAATAAGTTTTAATTAAAGCAGTTGCAACAGCTTTACCAACTTATTATATGTCCTGCTACATGCTGCCAATAAAGCTTCTTAATAGGATTACCTCAGCAATTAGAAATTTCTGGTGGTCTTCTGATATTAATAAGCGAAAGATTCCTTGGATTGCTTGGGACAAAATTACTAATTCTAAAAAGGAAGGAGGTCTGGGTATTAGAGACCTTGGAGACTTTAATAAAGCGCTATTGGCTAAACAAGGATGGAGACTTGTTAGTTCTCCTTCTACATTACTTGCTAAAGTCTTTATGGACAAGTATTATCGTAGCACTTTTTTGAAGCACAAGTTTATCGCAGATCAAGCTATGTCTGGGAGAGTATAATTCAGATGAAGTAGTTCAACATTTGTATCGAGGGAATCAAGCTAGGTACATATTCCATTAGGCGAGATGAAGTAGTTCAACATTTGTGATTTTCACACTAATCGACAATAAGAACATATTCAAACTCATGACCATACTTCTTAAAATTCTCTGATATGCATTTAATGACTTATGTTTGCATGTGATAAGTGAAAGTGACAGTTCACGGTGCATTGGGAAGAGCAGTGGTATAGGGAATAGCCACATTGCGCCTTATCCGCTGCTTTTGTATCGTACACTGATGCGAACAGAGATACGGAAAAGCCTGGTCGAGCAGCTAGCAGCTGTAGCCAATGAAAATAGGTGAGAAAAGAGTTGAGTACTTGGTACAAAACCCATTCAACGAATTCGACATCCGACTCAACAAACCAAAACCATGGATCTAGCCCGGTATACTAACCCGAGTTAGGTAAAACTCTATAAATACCTCTTTTTCCACAGTGGGAAAAGGGTTCGCACATTTTTACTCTTATTACGCTAAATTATTCAATTTGCCTTACTTCTCTAAACACTCTGCCTTTCACTTCCTCCAGAGACTTCAAGTCTATTTTCGACCATTCTCTGGTCGACCGAAATTCTCACCACCAAACTTTTATTTTCTTTTTCTTCGTACTAAAATTTCCACTACTCAAAACCCAATTGTGGATCCATCCTACCTTTGGACCCAGTTATGCACTAATCCTTATCTTATTTTTCGATTCTCTTTCCGGTTACCGACACACTCCTTTTTGGTCTTTTTTTACTTATTTTATGATATAAGCGTCGGAGAGCCAAGTGAAAACATCCCACCATCATGTTTTACAGACTCTATAAAAACGATTTGTAGACGTCTTGCTCTTGAGAGATCGAAAAAATCCTTAAACACTATCAAAGTTCAATATTTTGTATATATATAACATTTAAACTATAAATCAATTTCTTGATATAAATGACACAAAATTATCTATCAAGTGATTTATACCAAAATTTCTTATATATTTTATATGTTAACATCTACCGTCATTAACCGCCGCCAATTCAAAGAAGATATGATTGTAGGCAGTTAGACACGTGTTTATCTATTACATGTGTAGAAATAAGTACTATTACTGTACCATCGAGTAAATAACATATATATGTATGTGTATGTCAGTCAAAATTTAGTTTGGTAATCACAAAATTCTAAATATGCGTGAACAAAAAAATGGTAAAAAATGTTAAGAACTCTTTAAAAAAAGTCTTTACAAAAATCTGTAAAGGAAAATGAAAAAGTTTAGAAACATAAAATATATTTATACTGTAGTTGGATTAATGAACGTACTTCATTATCTTCCATGAGGAGCATCAAGTTCGTTTCTAGATCACACAAACTTTTTATCCCCAAACTCCTCATTGTAAATTGAAAATGGGTGATTTATGCTTTTCAGGGTTGAAGTATCACACAATTTATGAGATTTCAGGCACCTATTGCAATTGCAAATGTGATTTAGCAATTTTGTTTTGTCTTAGCAAAGGTTTTGTTAAACATGGGGGTGAAATATGGACATACATACTAACCATAGTTTCGAGATTCAATGGCAACAGCAATATATTCGCGCTGTTTGAGAGATTTGTTCGTTTTACTGTTGTCAACAATAAAAAAAAATCAGATTATTAAAATTTAAAACATTTAGAAATCCAGATGTCTTGACAAAAAACCTAACCTGATACCATCGACAACATTTCCGTCACCAACTTCTTATCGTTAAACCATTGGTAACAATATAAATTTGGTTTTATCACTATCATTGTCTTTTATTGCCAATGATACTCAGCTATAAGACCTGGATTTGAAAAGATTAAACAGTTATATGATATATGTGTGGTCAGACTGAATTAATGGTATATAATTTATTTATTTATTTTCTTAAATAGTAACAAGTTGGGAAAATCTGTTTTGTTTAAATTGTTCTTAAATCTTATGTGTGACACGTTTGATTTTTTTTTATATATGAAATGCGTGTCGTGATCAATTGATATGATATGTAAGTAAATGGTATATAATCTACTCTTTCTTTTTTTAAGAAAATAGCAAGTTGGAAATTTTTACTCTTATTACGCTAAATTATTCAATTTGCCTTACTTTTAAACACTCTGTCTTTCACTTCCTCCTGAGACTTCAAGTTTATTTTCGACCATTCTCTGGTCATTCCATGACCGAAATTCTCACCACCAAACTTTTTTTTTTCTTCATACTAAAATTTCCAATACTCAAAACCCAATTGTGGATCCATCCTACTTTTGGACCCAGTTATGCACTAATCCTTATCTTATTTTTTGATTCTCTTTCCGGTTACCGACACACTCCTTTTTGGTCTTTCTTTACTTATTTTATGATTTAAGCGTCGGAGAGCCAAGTGAAAACATCCCACCATCATGTTTTACAAACTCTATAAAAACGATTTGTAGACGTCTTGCTCTTGAGAGATCGAAAAAATCCTTAAACACTATCAAAGTTCAATATTTTGTATATATATAACATTTAAACTATAAATCAATTTCTTGATATAAATGACACAAAATTATCTATCAAGTGATTTATACCAAAATTTCTTATATATTTTATATGTTAACATCTACCGTCATTAACCGCCGCCAATTCAAAGAGGATATGATTGTAGACAGTTAGACACGTAGCAAGTTGGAAAATTATTTTTTTGCTTAAATTGTTCTTGTATCATTTTCTTTAGGTATGACATATGGATTTTTTTTATAAACGTGTGTCGTGATCAGTTGATTTGATATCAAAGTAAATGATATAATCTATTTCTTTATTTGAGAAAGTAGGAAGTTGGGAAAATATTTTTGCTTAAAATTTACTGTATTGTTTTTCTTTATGTGTGACATGTTTATTTTTATTTTACTAAAAAAAAGTGTTGTGATCAGGTAATTTGATTTTTAAATAGATGGTATATTATTTATTTATTTAAAAAATCAGCAAGTTTGAAAATTTTTGTTGTGCTTAAATTTTCTTGTATGTATGACATGTTTATTTTTATTTTACATGAATACGTCTTTGTATTTGTATGGAATACAATTTTATAAAATAAAATTAAAAACATTAATTCAATGATGACATTTGTTTAATGATGATATTTAAATTAGAGAAAATTTGGTGAATAAAAAAAACTATAATTTATAACCTAACCAATTTCTCTCTATTTCTCCCTATCTCTTTCTAAGAAATTGGTTAAATTCTAAAATATAATATATTTTTTTGTTTATTCACTAAAACAACCCTTTAACTTATATATAAAAAGGCTTAATTCTCTTTCTATTGGGCCCATGTCCACCACAAACATAAGTTGAACCTTATTCCAAAAAACAAAAAAAATCTATTTTGTTCTATATTTGATAAATTTAAAAATTGGATCCTCTTATGTTTAACTTCAAAAATCTTTTCAAATGAAAATTAATGAAAAATGAGCGAATTTTGTGCTAATGCACAGCTGCCACACCCATAGGACGACCATGATTAGGCCGTTTGATATCTATTTTTTTTTTGGGGTTTATTTCCAACAAAATGTAAATTTATTTAAACGTTTATAGAACATATATATATATTAAGCGTGTGATTTAATCAAAATGCTTCAGAAATTACAAATCATTTTCTCTTATGTCTGGTCATATTTTATTAGGAGAAACTTGTAGTTTCTTCCGTCAACGACTTTCAAACTTGTAGTCTCTATATTTCATTTGTATTCAAAACCCTAGAAAAAACAAAAATTTGTGAAGTTTAGTGGAGGCTCGATTTTTCCTCTGGAACATGAATCAGAAGACAAAATCAGAACAGCTGGGAGAACTGAGAAAGCACTTGTCGACACTATTATGTATTTAAAATTGATATTAGTACTCAAATGAAATATTGTGTATATTTACTACATTTACATCTGCAACGGCTTCTAAATAAATAAAATATTACAATACATAAAATAATAAATTACTTATCGTGTTTCAGACCAAAATATCACATTGATTATTCCTTTAGCATATACGGTCACAAGTATCTTTAAAGTTTTTTTCTCAGAGGATCAAAAACCCATATATATATTTGCAAATGGTTTAGTGGATTAGTGATGGAGTTTTAAATTGGTAATCGTAATAAAACTGGAAAACAAAAATAAATTTGAACTGTAGAATAAAAGAGTAGTATTTTTCAATGGTTTTAGGTCCTGGAGAAAAAAACTTTAAAATATACTAAAACTAATAACAACAGTTGTTAATTGACCGTGGATGCTAAAAGAAGAATCAATGTGATATTTTGGTATGAAACACTTGATAACTAATTTAATATTTAATGTATTGTAATATTTTTTTAATTTAAAAGTTATTGCATATATAAATGTTGTACATATACACAATATTGCATTTGAGTACTAATACCAATTTGAAATGGGAATGTTGCACTGCAAGAAAACAGGATAATTTCTGACGGAAGTTCCGACGGATACTATTCTATCGGAAATTTTTAACGGAATTGCGAACAAATTGCGATAAAGGAACATACCGCACCGTCGGAAATCCATCGAAAATTTCCGACGGAACCAAATTCCGACGAATTTCCGACGGATTTTTGACAGAATTGCGATTGTGACAAAGTAACGGACCGTCGGAAATCCGTTATTTAGCCGTTGAAAGCCGTTACTTAGCCGTTGAAATTATGTCAGAGATCCGTGGGAATTCCGTCGGAAATATGCAACCATTTTCCTATAAATCCAAGTCCACCTTCCCTCATTCACTAGAACATTAGCAAATACAAAACTTATCTCTTCTAAAATATTGAAAATTGTCTTCTTCAGATCCTTATAATTATTTTCGATCATGGATGGACAAGCCTCATCAAATTCCGGCAACGGGTCTTATCACGGAAGAGTACAAAAAATGTTTGCAAGAATTCATGGGATTCACGACTATGTAGCCGAAAGCAAAAAAATCCGGTAAAATTTATTGTCCTTGTATAAAGTGTCGGAATCGTAGATTCATCGTGATAAGTGAAGTATGGTCACACATGTATTGTAATGGATTTGTGGCGGGTTACAAGAATTTGTATTATCATGGAGAAAATGATACAAGGGTGGATATTGCTAGTAGTAGTGAACAATATGTTGGAGATAGTTTAGAGGAACCTAGAACGGATCAAGTAGAAACTGTAGGTCATGTTCAGATGGTGAATGATGCATTTCGTAAAAGTATACTATCGATTGCTGAGTATGGAGATAGAGGTGAAGAACCTAACTTAGAAGCTCAGAGGTTCTTTGATATGTTAGACGCCGCTAAACATCCGTTATATGATGGATGTAGAAAGGGACATTCCCCTTTATCAGCTACAACTAGGATGATGGGTATAAAGACGGATTTCAATTTGAGTGAGGAGTGTGTGGATGCAATCGCAGATTTTGTGAAATATATTTTGCCTGAAGATAATCTTGCACCGGAATCGTACTATGCGATACAGAAACTTGTTGGTGGCCTTGGATTGCCCTATTAGATGATAGATGTGTGCATCGACAACTGTATGATCTACTGGAGAGAGGATGAAACCGTTCGATATGTCGATTTTGTCGGAAACCTCGGTATAAGAAAACAAGTGGAAGAGTTCCAGTCCCACATAAACGGATGTGGTATTTGCCATTAACTGAGAGATTGAAGAGATTATATCAATCAGAGCGCACGGAGGGGGGCAATGAGATGGCATGCAGAGCATACCACAACAGATGGAAAAATTGTTCATCCCTCAGATGCGAGAGCATGGAAACATTTTCAATATGTGTATCCGAGTTTTACGTATGAGGCGAGGAACGTATACCTTGGATTATGTACTGATGGTTTCAACCCTTTTGAAAAGCATGGGAGGCAATATTCATTGTGACCGGTAATTGTTACACCTTACAATTTACCGCCAATTGGACACTAATTGAGAAGAATACTTTGGATTCACAACCATATTGTTATCCCAATTATAAAAACTTTCATATTAATTGTTTAGGAAATATTTTATAAATCATTTAAAGAGAAGTTGATATAAAAAAAATTGGATTAACATGTTTTCATTAAGAAAAAATAGCATGCCTAATTTAAAAGATGGATCACAAAGAAGATGGTGTTCTTGTTGTGTCAAAAAGAAGATGGTGTTCTTATACCAAAATTTATCATCTGTTTCATCTTTTAACATCTACAATCAATAACCGCCACCAGTTTAAAAGAGGATATGATGAGTTGTAGACACATATTTACAATATTTTTCACCTATTACATGTGTAGACAAGTACTATTATTATACCATTAGAGTAAATAATGTATATGTGTATGTCAGTCAAAATTTAGATTGGTAATCACAAAATTATAATATGCGTGAAAAAAAAATGTTAAAAAATGTAAAGAACTCTTTATAATATTATGTTAAGAAAAATGAAAAATTGTAGAAACATAGAATAAACTAATATAATTGGATTAATGAAAATACCTCATTATCTTCCAAGAGAATCTTTAAGTTTGTTTCAAGATCACACGAACTTTTTATTGCCAAAAACCGTCATTGTAAATTGAAAATATGTGATGCATGTTTTTCGGGGTCGAAATATCACATAATTTACAAGATTTTCAAGCACCTGTTGAAAATAAGATTATCAATATTTTTTTATAAAGAAGATTATCGGTTTTGTCTCAGCAAAGGTTTTGTTAAACATGGGGGCAAAATAGAGACATACACACTACACCATAGTTTCGAGATTCAACCGCATCAGCAATATATTCTGGCTGATTTGAGAGATTTGTTCATTTTACTATCGTCAACAATAAGAAAAATATCAGATTATTAAAATTTAAAAACGAAAAACCAAAATCCAAAAACCATGCAAACATTCATGGCCTTGAAAAAAAAAACTTACTTGATACCATCGACAACATTTCATCACCAACATATTATCGTTAAACCATTGATAACAATACGAATATGGTTTTATCACTATCATTGTCTTTTATCCCCAATGACACTCTATTATAAGATCCAGATTCAAAAGATGAGACAGTTATATGATATCCGTGTGGTCAAACTGAATAAATGATATATAGTTTTTTTCTTTTCTTAAAAAGTAACAAATTGGGAAAATCTTTTTTGTTTAAATTGTTTTTCTATCGTTTTTCTTTATGTATGACATCAAATTGATATGATATCTATGTAAATGGTATATAATTTACTTTTTTAAAGTAGCAAGCTGGAAATTTTGTTTTTGCTTAAATTGTTCTTGTGTAATTTTTTTTCATGTGTGACAAGTTTGATTTTATTTCTGGAGGCGTGTCATAATCAAATTGATATGATATATGAGTAAATGGTATATAATATACTTTTTTAAGAAAGTAGCAAGTTGGAAAAAATTGTTTTTGCTTAAATTGTTCTTGTATCGTTTTTTATGTTTGACACGTTTGATTTTTATTTTAATTAAAAATACATGGTGTGATCAATTGATATGATATCTAATTAAATGGTATATAATCTACTTTTCTTTTCAAGAAAATAGCGAGTTGGGAATTTTGTTTTTGCTTAAATTGTTCTTGTATCATTTTTTTTATGTGTGACACGTTTGATTTTATTTTATCTGGAGAGGCGTGTCGTAATCAAATTGATATGATATCTGAGTAAATGATATATGATCTACTTTTCTTTTTAAGAAAGTAGCAAGTTGGAAATTTTTTTTTTTTTTAAATTGTTCTTGTATCAATTTTCTTTATGTATAACACGTTGATTTTTTTTTGTAGATGCGTGTCATAATCACTTGATTTGATTTCAAAGTAAATGGTATATAATTTATTTATTTATTTAAGAAAGTAGCAAGTTGAGAAATTTTTTTGTTTAAATTTTCTTTTATCGTTTTTTTATGTATGACACTTTTATTTTTATTTATCTGTAAAAAAAGTAAATGGTTTATAATTTATTTATTTAATAAAGTAGCAAGTTAGGAAAAAAACATTTGTTTAAATTTTCTTATCATTTTTATTTATGTATGACACAATGTTTTTTTATTTTACTTGAATTGATCAGTTGAAATTATTATGGAACATGATTTTATAAAATAAAATAATATAACATTAATTCAATGATGATATGGATATCTAATATAACATTAATTCAATGATAATGACATCTCAACCTGTCATTAATTTAACTTTTTAGAATGATTAATTAAAATTTTATTTTTTGCCTACTATTTCTATTTCCAAACAGATTTAATTCTTTTTTCACACAAAATTATTTCATTCAAATATTTATTCAAACATATCGTTTAATATCAAATTGATTTTAACCTTACAAAATCAAATTTTCTAATTAATAACTTTAAAATTCTTTTTATAAATAGAATTTTTAAAATCTCCCTTTTTCATATAAAAATAGATAATACAAAAATTTGTTTAATTGCTTTTTTGTGTTGAAAGAACAATAATTTTTTTGTTTAGTCATTCCAAATCAATAATCACTTTTATTCAATTTATTCGTTTAGTTTTTTTAGAAAAAATTATTTTTTAGTAGACAAAAATATTAGTACTAAAAACAATTTCGATAAATAATATTAACAATAAGTACTTTTACAATTCGAATAAAAAAATAATAAATAATATCTTTAAATGGATTCGGATTTGTAAAATTTAAATAAAAATATTAAATTATTTTGAATATAATTAATCAAAAAAAAGAAATCTTTTATTTATGAAATATATTTAATTAGATTCGAATACTTATTAAAATTGCAAAGATCTTTTTCACATCGACATGTAAATTAACAGTGCTAATTAATAATTTTGTTATGCGCATAGCACGGATATTAACTAATGCACCATTGCCACACCCCTAGAAAGACCCTGATAGGCGTTTGGCATCGATTTTTTACTTTAACTAGGGGTTTTTCCGCGCTACGCGCGGATTGTTTTTATTAATATTAGATTATTATTTAAGTTATATAATTTTTTTAACTTTAATTTGATATTTTAAATATAATATTTTATTTACAATATTGTTTTTATGTGATTTTATACATCTTGAATATTTTAATATGTCCGAAAAATATATTGTAATTTAACTAAAAAGTTTTACAAAGTTAATATGTCAAAATTAATTTTTAATGTAAAACTTGAAATGTGTATGGAAACATATTGTTGTTCACCAACTTTCAAAATATTATTAAAATTATTTTTGTTTTAATTGAATTCGGTATATGATTGAACTCAACAACTATAAGTTTTCTATTTCTTTAATCGAAAACAATTTTTCATTTTAAATTTAAAACGAAAAAACTTATCAAACATATGATCAGCAACTCAAACACCTCATTAGATATGTCAAATTTAAATTTTAAACTAAAACTTGAAATACGTATTGAAACTCATTGTTGTTCACCAGCTTTCAAAATATTATTAAAATTATTTTTGTTTTAACTGAATTCGGTATATGGTTGAACTCATAAACTTTAAGTTTTCTTTTTCTTTAATCGAAAACAATTTCAATTTTAAATTGAAAATAAAATAACTTATCAAACATATACTCGCCAACTCAAGCACATCATTTTTCTAATTAATTTTTATTTCCTTTTATTCTTATAGTGTTCATGTAGTGTTCTTATCAAACTTATGATCGACAACTCAAGTACCTCATTGTTCTTATTAATTTTTGTTTTTTTATTCCGATCGTGTTCGTGTCATATTTTTTTTTCTCATCAACAGCCCCAAACCTCAGATATAATTTTTCTATTTCTTCAATCGAAAAAAAAAATTTATTTTAAATTGAAAACGAAATAATTTATCAAACATATGAACCCCAACTCAAGCACTTCATTGTTCTAATTAATTTTTGGTTCTTTTTATTCCGATCGAGTTCGTGCAGTATTTTTTTTCTTTCATTAGCGGCCCCAGACTTCACAAATATGTTTTCTTTTTCTTTAATCGAAAATAATTTTTATTTTAAATTGAAAACGAAATAACTTATCAAACATATGATCGCCAACTCAAGTACCTTATTGTTTTAATTAATTTTTGATTCCTTTTATTCCGATCGTGATCGTTTTTTTCTTTCATTAGCAAGCCCAAACTTCACATATAAGTTTTCTCTTTCGTTAACTGAAAACAATTTTTTTATTTCAATTGAAAACGAAATAACTTATCAAATATATAATCGTCAACTAAGGCACCTTCTGTTCTAATTAATTTTTGTTTCCTTTTATTCGGATAGTGTTTGTGTAATGTTTTTTTTCCATTAGCACCCTCAAACTTCACATATAAGTTTTTTTCCTTTAGTCGAAAACAATTTTTCATTTTAAATTGAAAACGAAATAACTTATCAAACATATGATCGCCAACTCAAGCACCTCATTGTTCTAATTAATTTTTGGTTCCTTTTAATATGATCGAGTTCGTGTAGTATGTTTTTTTCTTTCATTAGGAGCCCCACACTTCACAAATATGTTTTCTCTTTTTTTTTAATAGAAAATAATTGTTTATATGATCGCCAACTCAAGCAGCTCATTGTTCTAATTAGTTTTTGTTCTATTTTATTCTAATCATGTAGTGTCTTTTTTTTCCATTAGTAACTCCAAATAAAAAAAAATTATATATACTAATAGATTATTATTATCATTAGCAAGGTAATACTGATTTACAGAAAGAAGAAGTATGTAGAATCTTTTAGAACTTAGAAGGCGTAGAAGCTTCCTTTGCATTTGGCATATAATTAAATTTAGACACTTTTCTTACATTACACATATGTTTTAATGAACCTTTTATAATTAGATTAATAATATATATTAAAATATTTTCAAAAGAGATTTTTAACGAAACAAAAAAAACATATTAGGTTTGCTCACGTGGGGAGTTTGTATGGTTTTTTTTTTGCTTATGTGGATGGCTTTAGAAGCCCACAATAGTTTTTGTTTCCTTTTATTCGGATCTTGTTTGTGTAGTGTTTTTTTTCTTTAATTAGCACCCCCAAACTTCACATATAAGTTTTCTCTTTCTTTAATCCAAAACAGTTTTTCATTTTAAAAAAGGAAATAACTTATCAAGCATCTCATTGTTCTAATTAAATTTTGTTCCTTTTTATTATGATGGTGTCCGTGTAGTTTTTTTTTTTTATTAGCAACCCCAAATAAAAAAAATGTATATACTAATAGATTATTATTATCATTAGGCAGTTAGTACCGATTCACAAAAAGAAGAAGTATGTGGAGTTTATTAGAACTTAGAAGACATAGAAGCTTCCTTTGCGTTTGTCATATTATTTAATTTATAAAAATTTCTTACATTACACATACGTTTTAATGAGCCGTTTATAATAAGATTAATAATATATATTAGATTATTTTTATAAGAGCTTTTTAACATTAAACACCATATTAGGTTTGCAGACGTGGCGAGTTTGTGGAGTTTTTATTATTATAAATATTTGGTTTTTAGTTAAGTTAGATTGTTTTTTAATTTTAATTTGTTAGTTCAGCTCTAAAAAAGATTTCTAGAAATCAAAGAAAAAAAACTTTAAAAATGCTGATGTGGCAGAAGGAGAGGATGGTTTAAAAAGCTGATGTGGATAGCCTATGGAGCCCCAAACTCCTTTCATTTAGTATAGATGTATTTTCAACAAAACTGTAAATATATTTAAACGTTGACCCAAAAAAATTAGGCCAATTAAAATGCTCCAAAAATTCACAAATCATATTCCCTTCTATCTAATCATTTTCTGTTGGGAGAAACTTGTAATTTCTTTCGTCAATGACTTTCAAATTAACAAAAGTAGCTCTATATTTGATCGCCCTATCAAACATATTGTAGATTGAATTCCAGCGAGTTTGCACATTTAGTATCAAATCAGCTTTGAGTTTTATTCCAACTGTATCTACTCATTTTCAAACAAAATTTCACGAGACTCATAAACTTGAACATATTTGATGCTCTCTATAATCTTGGTTAAACAATCACCTATCACTTTTAGTCTTGAACAATGATGTTAAGTGGAGCATATTGGATCAATGATTTGGGAGATTGATTTTTTCTCCCAAATTTCATCTTATTGGATCTAGTATTTATAAAAAAAATATTCAAAATCTAAGGTTATTGGATTAGTCTAGAAGTTCTTTCAAATCTCAGCTTATTGCGGGATGGAGCATCGATGCCAGCGATGCCAGCGGTGCAGAACCATGTGTGATTTGAATGTCCTCCAACGCTGCAAACCTGGACTCTTTGTTCGATCCCCTCTCCTTCGGGTTTATTCCCGTGTGAAGCCCTACTAGAAAACTTTGCATATCTTTTATGGCATGCTAAAGATCAAGGGGTGTCGGAGAGCACTCTGGAAGTTTTCCCTTGGATCATCTTATGGTATACATGCAAGGCTAGGAACGATAAAGTGTTCAACAATATGGATACCTCACCAAGGACACTTTAGAGCTCGCCATCCATGAAGCTGAAACATGGAAAGTCATGCAAATAGTGGCAAAGGTAGGAGAAGAACCGCAGACGCAACAGGTAACAAAACAGAGGAAAGACGTCAATTTTTCTTGACCGAGGTGTCAAGTGAATGCGACCGGGGGTGCAACACTATCGGGAGGTGGACTTGCTCTAGATCTTGAAGATGGAAGTCAATATCTAGGTCTCCTTGCTATAAACTGCGTGAGGTCCCCACTACCCGCAGAATTTGAAGCAATGTTATGGGCTATGAAATGTGTGTTTATCTTGCAAATCCCATCAATGGCCTTTGAAATAGATTTCCTTCAGGTGGTCAAGCTGATAGAAGTAGAAGAAGAAGAAAGGCCGGTCTTATATATCGTCGGAACAGGAAGAATTTGAATATCTTCGATCCAAATTTCAACTTTTCTCTATTGCTTTTATCCTTTGTTTATTGAATGTCCGTCCTAATCGTCTCCCAAAGAGCGCTCAAGCCTACCTACTTTGGTATTTAATCAATACATGGAGCATTTGCAGTAAGAAAAAAAAAATATTTATCAAAAAAATTGAATGATTTGTGAGGTAATTTGTAGTTTAAAATTAATGAATCCAAATAACACTTTATGAAATGGTATCTGAGAAAATAAAAAAAATGAACTAATATTTCCTCTTTTCCTTATAAACATTTGCGACAAAAATAAGGAAACTCTCCAAAAGAGAAAAAGTGAAACATTGAAAATCTATTATATCTATCAAATGGAAGAAGCTTCCTTTAGAATGATGGTGAAGGGTAGTGGTGACTTTTATGGGTCTTTGAGGAGTGAAATCGATGGTAATTTAGAGGATGTTGATGAGGAGACCAAGAACCAGAACATGATTACTGGCTCTTTGGCTCTTGTGAAGAAGAGAGAGGGAGATTAGGAGGAGGATGGCATTGAAGAGAAAAACAGAGTTTGGTAAAGGTAGTTATTTGTTTCCATCTTCCGTGGACAGAGAGAGTGAATGTAGAAGAAAAGAGTAAGGCGGAGGAGTAGAAAAAAGCTTTGGCTTTGGTGATGGTACTATTAGTTGCAGCCAAAGCAGTTGGTTTAGTGAACTTGGATTTTAAATTTTGCTTTACTTAGGTCTGAAATTGATATTTTACAGTTAACTTCATACTTGTGTGAACAGTGTTTTGTATCAGGGAAGATATTAGACATCTTCTGGGTTTAAATTATGCCATCAATTTCAGCTTTGTGATTAGTTGGAGTTAGATAAAACCGTCGCAAGTCTCTCGCAAATCGACACGATAGATTTGCAACGAAAGGCAAAATGTGGCAAATTGTAAGCCGCAAATCGAAATTCGTTGCAATTCTCTCACAAGTTTCTTTCCTCGCAAATCAGTCACAATATTTGCGAGTTATGTGCAACTGACTTGGGTATCTCGCGAAAAAGAACATCGCAAGTCTGTCCGTCGCAATCAGACGCTTAGAGATTTAGTCGCAAATTCCTCGCAAATTTTGCAACGACTTGTTTTTTATATTATTAAATATACTTAGGTTTTTAACAAAGAAAACCCTCAACTAAAGATGAATTGAGAAAAAATCCCTCAACTATAAATTTAGTGTAAAACCCCCTCAAGTTCAGATGTATCAAGTATTTACCTCTATTTCTGTTTACAATGACATTAAAAAAATAAATACTCAACATTAAATCAAATACGATTTTGATTGTAAAAATTGACATGGATACGATGTGATAATGAGATTCTCTGTTTAGAAAGTTGATTGAAGAATACATACACATTAAAAAAATTTATACAATTTAATTTATCTAGATTTTTGAGAAACTGAAATAATTTATCAAGTTGTACAGAAAATTTGATATTTATTTATTCTTCAAATAACTTTCAAGCCACACAATCTTACTATCTGAAATTAAAGTTTGATAATTTTAGCGTTTATCATATTGTAGATTTTAGAAATTTAAATATTTTTTCTAATTGAGTTTCGAGATTTTAAATACCTTGCTGGTTTTGAAAGCTATCACAGTATTCTAAAATTGTCTATGTCATTTTTACAATCCAAAGCGCTTACATTTGATTTATTGTTAACCGTTTAGGTTTTAACGTAACTGTAGATAAAAAGGTTTAAGTTTTTTACATTAAATTTTATAGTTGAGGGATTTATTCCCAATCATTATTTACTTGAGGGGTTTTTTCAATAAAATCTTTTGAGATTTCGCAAATCACGTGTCGCCGTTAAGGTTTTAACGGTACTGTAGACGGAGGGGTTTTTTCATTAACGGACTTATAGTTGAGGGGTTTTACATTAAATTTATAGTTGAGGGTTTTTTTCTCGATTCATCTTTAGTTGGGGGATTTCTTTGTTAAAAACCCAATATACTTTAATTTATTTATAATTCTAATTTAAATAAATTATTAAAAATAATTATAAATTTTTAAAAACAAAATTTAAATTTAAATTAAAAATAATTTAAATAAATTATTAAACTTATAAATAATTATAAATTTCAAAAGAAAATTAAAATTTAAAATAACAATTAAAAAAATAAAAATAATTATTCAAAATAAAAGAGAAAAGCTAAAAACTATTGAGACGTGTTATTTTCGGCTCCTCAAGACGAGGCGTATCCCGAAGTGCGGGATTGGAGAAGTGCAAAAGTCAGATCTTTTTTAGCCAGATAGTAAAAAAATACATCATAGCTCTGCATCTTCTCTGACTGTTCTTCATGGCATGAGTAAGTCTGCAAGTTGCAGTGCTTTCTGATCGGAACGATTTTTAGGAGGCTTGTGTCCATCGGGATCACTGTATCGCGGGCATTGTGGCAAATGGCAATCCTGACCGCGCTAGCAGGATCTACCCAATATCTAACGGAAAAGAATTTTAGTTAATATATATATTTACATATTTGTTATTCTTAATCAAGTGATGGCTAAAATGTTATTTTATTGTAAAACAAATGTTAACTATGGAAAATTATAGAGATGATGGTAATTTTGGAACTAAAACATAGTTTGATGGTATTTTAAATTATTTCTAAATGAAAAATAGTTTGAACAAAAATTCGAAATAAAATAGTTTACAAAAAATTATCATATTATTATTAAAAAGTAAGATTTATTAATATATATAGGTATGATAATAATTTTTCTATATATGAAGATGAAAAAATTATGATTTTAGGGTATGTTATGTGAATATACATAGTTGATCATTTTATTAAGAAACCAGGAACATTAAGGTGATGAATGTTTGTAGTTTTTGAAAGAGTTTTTGGCTTTTGTTTTTCAAAAACCATTTTATTTGCCAATCAAGTTTTTTGATAAATAGATTCCCTAAAATTTAGGGAAACTAGTTTTTAAAAATAACTTCCAATTTGTAAGCAAAAACCAAAATCTATATTTTTGGAGTTTTTCTCCCAAGTATTATCAAAAAACCAAAATCTAAAAACTAAAATCTAAAAACAAAAACCAAAATCCAAAAATCAAAAACCAAAATCTAAAAACAACACAAACATTCATCACCTTAGGTAAAATCAGTTATCCCACATTTGACCCCAAAAAATCTGGCTAAACTGCCATTTGTTACTTACACGCGTTAGTTAAAATATAACGAGATAAATATGTTAGAAAAGAATAAGCATCGCTAATTCCAATGCTGGAAAATAAATGTCAGCGATGCAAGAGATAATGTGTATTTTTGTGGATATTTATTTGATTAACATGGTAAATAATATGATATCGCGATAAGTGTACATATTATATTATATACATGTTTATCGTGTGAAATCAGTTATATTATTCAAAATATAATATATCAATTGTGAATTGATGTTTTTTAGTGTATATACCAGTTTAACAAAAAGATTAAGATTTGCCTTACATGATTAACATAATAACAACTATGATAATAACATGGTATACACGATAATAACGAGTTATTAACATGTGATAACATAAAAATTATAATAACAAGTTACACAGAATGATATCGATAACTATAACGAGTTAATATTTAACATTTATTATTTGCAATAACGTGCTAGTTTCTTAACTACCACTGTCTCACCTCCTTCACCACCACATTTCCTTGTTTTTTTACTATCGGGATTGACAACGTAGTTAGTGGTGAGGTCCACTATCTACATAGATGCTTACATTTTTTTTTGTGGAGAATGAAAATATAAGGGTAAAAGTGACTTTTAATGGTGAACAGATAAATAATAACCCATATGAGAAAACTAATTTGTTCTTTATAAATACCATATATTACAAATACTATTTTATTTAGTGAACAATTGATATTGTAATAGTGTATAGTTTGATTGTGGTGTCAGTGCTTTGCACATGTCTCGAGCAAAAAAAAAAAATGAGAAAAGCGAAACGCTATTAAAGTTTTAGGTGTAAATGGTTGACACATTAGGGAAAAAAATATGGGATAATTGGAAATATAAGACATATTTTGAAAGGTATTGTCTCATTAATATTTTTGTAAAAAACATTGTTCACCTAATATTTTAAATAATATAAAATCTAAACTACCCCTTTAATATGTAATTCTAATTGTTTCAATTTTTTTAAACTATTTAAAAAAAAACTATTCCAAATTTAATTGACATAAAAATATTAGAACGTCGTGAGCTATAATTTTTTTAATTTGTTTTCTCTTCTTCAAACTCTCCGCCACCTCCACCTCCTGCGTCCTCATCCTTCGCCGGCGTCCTCCTCCTCCGCCGGCGTCCTCCTCCTCCATCAGCGTTTTCTTCTGCTGGTATCGTCGTCGGCTTCACATCCTTTCTTTCGAGATCGGACATTTGCATGCGAATTAAAGAACAACCAGGAGGATGCAGATCGCATATAAGGTGTCTATGGAAAGATCTCGTTTCATAGAATCTACAGCATCTTATGGCGTTTCGATCGGAGTTAAACTAGAACCACAAATCGCATCACAAATTGGGAAAAAACATCCGAATCTGGAAATTTTCAGAAAACGTGTGCGAGATCAGACATTTGTAGGCGAATTAAAGAACAACCAGGAGGATGCATATTGCATATAAGGTATCTATGGAAAGATCTTGTTTCATATAATTTACAGCATCTTACGGCGTTTTAATCGGAGTTAAACTAGAACCACAAATCGCATCACAAATTGGGAAAAAAATCAATAGAATCTGGGAATTTTTAACAAAAAACCCTAAGAAAAATGAATTTTTAATAAACCGGACAAGATTTTCAGTTAGGTTATTCCAGATTTTTGTAGCTGAATTGGTAGAAAACATATTCTACATTTCGCAGAACAAAGAGAAAACTGTAGAATATGTATTCTAAATCTAGTAGAAGAAAGAACAAACGGTAGAAAACACATTCTACGACATTCTACCATAAAGGACGATTTCTACAATTGAGTAGACGACAGAGTAAATGTTAGAATATGTATTATACGTGTGGTAGATGATAGTGCAAATAGCAGAACACGTACTATAATAAATCGTATAAGGTAGAATATGAATTCTAGATTTCAGTAGAACAGTAGAAAAATAGTTTTTCCAAGCAAATTTTTTCATAAATTTATAGTTCTTTGCGTTTATGTATTTTTTTCATAACACAATCTGATTTTTTCAGATTTTAAAATAATTTATTGAAATTTTTGTAATGTTTATGTAAGGGTAGTTTAGTCAAAAATTGACAAAAATTGTAAAAGGTTTAGTAGGACAATAAGTTAATTTTTTTGACATATTTTCCCAATTTTCCCAAAAAATATTAAGTGGAATTGACTATTACTCTAAAATTCCATCATTTAAAGTGAATTTGAATTTATTTAAATTGTACTGGATCACACTGTGAAACAAGATCAATTCCTCAAGAAATTGATACTCTTAAAAAACGTATGATTAAGAACAAGCTAGAAAAAAAATTAATGAAAAAAAATAATTCTTCTCTCATTGAATTTATTCTTCTAACCACCACCATTAGGATTTTGTTTGTTCTCTACATGGGTCAATGGGTGTCTAGATTTCAAGGTCAAGTCATTGAAAATTTCGAGAATCATCTCTCCTATCCAGTAGGATTTGTGACGGATATCGAGTACCTGATCGAATTCGCAGTCTCTAGCCAAGTGAAAAGGCTAGTTCTTGATTTCTCAAACCCTTCTTTGAGAACTACTAATGATGCATCGTTTCTTGACGTTGTTATTGAATTGCCCCCATGCATTTACGGTCTAAAACCCCTAGAGTCATTGTATATTTATGCATGCGAGTTTGACCCTTCGAGATTCACAAACCCTGAAACTGCTAAGAAGCATATGTATTGGTTGGATCAATCTCAAAAATGTCAAATCGTTAATGTCAAAGTCTTCTTTGCTCGAGAGTCTAAGTATCAAATACTGTTGGGAACTTGATATCATGATAATAGTCGGGCAAATAAAGGAATTAGTCATCGGGAACTGCGACTTCCCTCTCATGTCTTGTTCCTTTGACCTGCCTAATATAGACATATTCAAGTAATATATCCCAAGTACTTGAAGATGTATATATTATGCAGGTCAAGGGAACAAGACATGAGAGGGAATCACAGTTTTCGATGACCAATTCCTTTATTTGCCTAGCTATCGTCATGATATCCAGTTCTCAACAGTATTTGATACTTAAGCTCTCGAGCAAAGCAGACTTTGACAGCAAAGATTCGACCTTTTTGAGACTAGTCCAACCAATGCATAGGCTTCTTAGCAGTTATGGGTTTGCGAATCTCGAATGATCAAACCCGCATGCACAAATATACAACGACTCTAGGGTTCTTAGACCGTAAACGCATGCGGAAAATTTAATAACAACATCAAGAAACGGTGAATCATTAGTGGTTCTTCAAGAAGGGTTTGAGAAATCAAGAACTAGCTCTTCACTTGTCTAGAGACTTCGAATTCGATCACGTACTCGATATTTGCCACAAATCCCACTAGATTGGTGAGATGAATCCCAAAACTTTCAATGACTCAGACCTTGAAATCTAGACACACATTGACGCATGTAGGGAACAAAAAAAATCCCAATGGTGGTGGTTAGAAGAATAGGTTGAATGAGAGACGAATTATGTTTTTTCATTAAATTTTTCCAGCATGTTATACGTTTTTAAATAGTACCAATTTCTTGAGGAATTGATCTTGTTTTCCAGTCCGATCCAATAAAATTTAGATAAATGAAAATTCACTTTAAATGGTGGATCCAAGAGATCCGGAACGGAGGCCATCTAACTATATACTTCTGATATCTGGTAGTGTGGTCGCATTGTTGGATACGGGATGACTTAAGGACTGGGTGGTCAAGAGGAATTGAGAGTCCACCTTCCCCGGTCTCGTACTTGTGGTAGTCATCTGAAGTAGGCAAGGCTGTGAAGCAGTGGTCCACACATGGCAATGAGAATGGAGCATCCAACAACTAGATAACCCCGACACCCGATTCCTGGTATTGAGGGAATCGGGTCATGTACGTATTTCATTTAGGCGATATAAGTAGTTCAACATTTGTGATTTTTCCAGCAATCGACAATAATGCCTTATTTTTGTATGTGATAGGTGAAAGTGACAACTCAAGATGCATAAAGAAGAAAAGCGGTATGGAGGATTGCCACACCGCGCCTAATCAGCTGCGTCCATACCGTACACTGATGCGAACAGAGATACGGGAAAGCCTGTCGAGCAGCTGGCAGATGCAGCCAAAAAAAGTAGGTGAGAAAGCAGTCGAGTACTTGATACATGACCCATTTAACGGATTTGACATCCGTCCAACGATCCGCAACCACAGATCCGACCCAGTATATTAATTCGAGTCAGGTAAAACTCTATTAATACCTCTATTCCCATAGCGGGAAAGGGCGTTCGCACAGGTTTACTCTTATTACGCTAAGTTATTCACTTTACCTTACTTCTCTAAACATTATGCCTTTCACTTTCTTCCGAGACTTCAAGTCTCTTTCCAACCATTAACTGGACATTTCTTGACCGAGATTCTCATCACCAAATTCTTATTTTCTTTATGTTTACACTAAAAAATCCCACCACTCAAAGCCTAAGCGTGGATCAATCCTTCCTTCGGGCACAGTTAGGCACGATTCCTTCTCTTGTTCTCCGATTCTCTTTTCAGTTACCGACGCACCACTTTCTGGTTTTTCTTTACTTATTTTTTGACTTGAGCGTCAGAGAGCCATTAGAAAGCATCCCACGATCGTGTTTTTTGGGCTCTGTCATTGTTTATTATTTTGTAGGAGATTTGCCCTCGAGAAATCGAAGAAGCTTCGAAACAGTACTTAAATACAATATTTTGTATATATATAACATTAAAACAATAAATTTTAATAAAAATTCAATTTTAAAATGCATGACACAGAATTATCTATCAAGTGATTTATACCAAAAATTAGCATTTGTTTCATCTTTTAATATCTACAGTCATTAACCGCCGCCCGTTAAAAGAGGATATGATTGTAGCCACGTATATATATAATTTTTCATCTATCACATGTGTAGAAACAAGTACTATTCCTATACCATCAGAGTAAATAACATATATGTGTATGTCAGTTGAAATTTAAATTGGTAATCACAAAATTTTAATATGCGTGAACAAAAAAATGTTAAAAATTGTTAGGAAAAAACAAAAACTCTTTATTAAAATCTGTAAAGGAAAATGAAAAATTGTAGAAACATAGAATAAATTAATATTGTAGTTGGATTAATGAACGTACCTCATTATCTTCCACGAGAAGCATCAAGTTCGTTTCAAGATCATACCAACTTTTTATCACCAAACCCTCATGGTAAATTAAAAATACGTGATGTATGCTTTTATGTGATTAGCAATTTTGTCTCAGCAAAGGTTTTGTTAAACATGGGGGCGAAATAGAGACATACACAATTTAAGTACCCATCCAGATTTGATGGCATCTGTAATATATCCGGGCTGATTTGAGAGATTTGTTTGTCTTACTGTCGTCAACAGTAAGAAAATTATCAGATTGTTAAAATTTAAAACATTTAGAAATCTAGATGGCTTGAAAAAAAAACCTTACTTGATTCCATCGACAACATTTCATGGCTAATATATTATGGTGAAACCATTGATAACAATACAAAATGTGGTTTTATCGCTATCATTGTCTTTTATTGCCAATGACACTCAACTACAAGATCCAGATTCGAAAAGATTAGACAGTTATATGATATCCATGTGGTTTGGTCAAAACAAAAACTGAATAAATGGTATATAATTTATTTTCTTATTTTCTTAAAAAGTAACAATTTGGGAATATATTTTTTGTTTAAATTGTTCTTGTAATGTTTTTCTTTATGTGTGACAAGTTTGATTTTTTTTTAGAGACGCGTGTAGTGATCAATTGATATGATATATAAGTAAATAGTATATAATCTACTCTTTTTTTTTTAAGAAAGTAGGAAGTTGGAAATTTTGTTTTTGCTTAAATTGTTCTTGTATCTTTTTTCTTTATGTGTGACACGTTTGATTTTTATTTTATTTAAAAATGTGTGTCTTGATTAATTGATATGATATCTAATTAAATGGTATATAATTTACTTTTCTTTTTAAGTAAGTGGCAAGTTGGAAATTTTGTTTTTGCTTAAATAGTTCTTGTATTGTTTTTCTTTATGTGTAAAGCGTTTGATTTTTATTTTATTTGAAGAAGCGTGTCGTGATCAGTTCATATGATATCTAGGTAAATGGTATATAATCTAATTTTCTTTTTAAGAAAGTAGCAAGTTAGAAAACTTGTTTTTTCTTAAATTATTATTGTATTGTTTTTCTTTATATGTGACACATTTAATTTTGATTATTGGAGATGCGTGTTGTGATCAATTGATATGATATCTAAGTAAATGGTATAAAATATACTTTAAAAAAAAACAAGTTGGGAAAATGTTTTTTGCTTAAATCTTCTTGTATCGTTTTTCTTTATGTATGACATGTTGATTTTTATTTTACTTGAAAATGCGTATTGTGATCAGTTGATTTGATATCTAAGTAAATGGTATATAATTTTTTATTTATTTGTTTAAGAAAGTGACAAGTTAGGAATATCTTTTTTGCTTAAATTTTCTAGTCATTTTTTATGTATGATACGTTGATTTTTTATTTTACTTAAAATGCATGTCGTGATCAATTGATTTTATTATGGAACATGATTTTATCAAATAAAATAAAATAATTAGACTCCAAAAAAACATTAACTTAATGATGACATGGAAATTATATACTTCCTCTGTTTTGTTTTAATTGTCGTTCTACACTTATTTTTTTGTTTCAAAATAATTGTCGTTTTCAGTTTTCAATGCAAATTTATGATAGTTTTTCCAGTTTTATCTCTACTTTTTATCTTATTAATTACCCATATCAAACAAAATAGTGTATTAATTAAGGGGTAAAACAGAGAAAATAATTGTTTTCTTAATCTGTGTAAAACCATCAAAAACGACAATTAAAAAAAAAAACAGAGGGAATATATATTAAAAAGTTTGATTCTCTTTTTATTGGGGGCAGGTCTGTCTCAAACAAAAGTTGAACGTTGTGCCAAACAAAAAAATAAAATCAATTTTGTTAAATTGGAAAACAAATAATGAAAAATGGTGGGATTTTGTGTTAATGCATTTACTGTTTTGTTAATGATCTTGCATTTTAAGTAAAACAGTAAACCTTGTGCCACACCCATAGAACGACACTGATTAGCTCGTTTGGCATCTGTTTTTTTTTTTTTTATCAAAAAAACAGTAAATATATTTAAACATTGACAAAAAAAATAACATTGGGCGTGTGATTTAATCAAAATGCTCCAAGAAACTTGTAGTTTCTTCTACCAATGACTTTCAAATTAGCAAAATCAGCTCTATATTTGATCGTCTGTCAAACATATTGTAGATTGAATTCCAACGAGTTTGCACATTCAATATCAAATCAGCTTTGAATTTTATTCCAACTGTATCAACCTATTTTTCAAACATAATTTCATGAGACTCATAAACTTGAACATACTTGATGCTCTCTCTAATCTTAGTCAAATAATCACCAATCAATTTTAACCCATCTTAAAAAATGAGGTTAAGAATATGGGCTAAGCATCTAACTAATGAAGCACTTTCCTCCACACAACAAATCTTTTCGCAACAGTAGCTGTGATTTCAAAATCTCTTGCATATTATCATTGCTGGTACAAAGTTTTAGAAAACACTTTTTCTAGTCCTCATTCCTTCAATGTTTCAAGAAAGCTTCATAGTTAAGTGCATACTTGTATGTGGAGTCGGTAAAGCACATAAAGCTAGAACCATATTATGCAATTTCTAGTTTATGTCCACATAATGCACTGTCAAACACATGTAGTACTCATGAGTAAAAGCAGACCACAAATTAGAAGTAAAGAAAATCCTTCCTAGAAGATGAGTTAACTCTCTCTTTTTAACTTCTCTATCTCATTCTTATAAAACTTGTAAACATCAGTCGAGGCTGTGTTCCGACTGATGAACTTGACATCCGCATTCAAATACTTCCACACTGATCTAACTCTCTTATATTCAACATAAGCATATGGCAGATCATGTTGGATAATTCACTTAGCTACCATTTCACGAAAAACGAAAAAGGTCAATTTCCGTACTTGCAATTTTTCTTATGTATTGATCATCATCTTACCAACATCATCATTTCTAACCATAAGCTCGCATTTCTCACAATAACGTCTTAAACATTTCATACCGTTCTTGTGTGAATCATGAGCATATTGCTTCTTGCAATGATTACACATTGCTTTTTCTCTAGCCTTACCTGAACTGTCAAGCTTACTTATCACCGTAAAATCATTTCATACATTTGAATGTTGCTTCCACTTTCTTTGGTTCGGATGAATTTTCATTTGTCATCCCCGACTTTCCATTTGTCATCACCACCTTCAGCCTCACATGCATTTCTTTTAGGGAATTTTGCTAATGTTGCATTCTCTGAGCTAGTAAACGTATGTCGCTCCTTTTCAGAATTTTCATCATCGTGCGAATAGTGCTTCCTCTTTTCTCTGTCAACATCATCTTCAATCTCAATGGCAAATCTTTTACGAAGTTTTGATGCCTTTGAATTCTATGATTCATCAAGAGTTCGTCAATTGTTTTCAGCATTTGCAACATCAACAAGTTTCTGAGATTCAAAATCTATTGATTTCAAATTGCAAAAATCTCTGAATCCTGTCAATAATCGAAGGAGATGGGATCAGAACAAAGGACATGGAGAGTTTACTAATGGTGCATCGACAAGTCTCTGAAATTCAAAACTCTTTTATATTAAAATAAAATTGAATAAACATGAATTGGATAAACATAAAATAGGCAACGATAGTTTACTAAGAGAGATTTTTCCACGCAAAGAAAACGAAGTAGAATTCATTACTAAGCCAATGTAGAGTTAAATTTTTAATTGGTGAATAATTAGTTAAATATTAATCCACGCAAAGCAAATAGGAGGCTACGATACTTGAATCATGACAATCACAACACAATGATCAAGTTGGAAAATCTGTATATTTTTTTTTTTTTGAATTAGATGTTAAATTAATTCAAGAAAAAATACTTTTGTACATCACTGCAACTTCTGTTTGAGTTTAAATAGAAAAAACAGAAACTTAATTTGAAAGTCTAGGTCGATGAAGCAAACCATTCTTGAAGCCCCCCTTCATATCTCTTGTCTCCCAAACCTCTAATCGAGATTAATCTGTATGTTTACCAGTAATTCATCGGATAATCCACTGATTCTGTTCATACCTTTTACAAGAAAACAAGAAAACACCGTAAGAAGAAAAAAGCTAACCAAATAAATTAGTAACAATTAAAAGCATAGCCATACAGAGGAACGAGATAAAACCCTAGAGAAAGAAACCTGTGAAGTTTAGTGGAGGCTCGATTTTTGCTCGGGAATCGGAATGAGAAGACAAAATCAGAAACACTCGGAGAACTGAGAAAGCATTTCGCCTACTGATTGTCTGAGACTCTGAGAGTTATAAAACTTGAATCTAGAAAACGAAGTGGGAAATCAGAAAATATCGGTAATAAAACCGTTGGGTCTCTAATTGATTGGGTTAGCGAATGCTTTAAGGCCCAAAAATATAATCATCATGATTTAAATCTATGGTGGGCCTGGGCCGATAATAATGTTAATTATTATTTTTCACGTCGTATTTCATTTTATTAACTTGAAACATGTGGTGGAAGCTTCCTTAGTTCAGTGGTTGACTAAACGATTCAGCAGGAGGTTTGAGTTTCAATTTCCAAAAGATATGATTTCTCCAGGTTATTGGAGGAGTCAAATCAGATAAAGAAAATTTCAAGAACGACCTAGAATTTTTATGGAATAGATAAATTGTCCGTTAAAATTTATCCTTGTAATTGTCTCATAAATCATGTTATAGAAATAGAACCAATACATTATCATGGTTTAAGATAGTCCTAGGCCTAAAATCCGGAACCGATCCAAAATACAGGATTTGGATCTAGATTTGAACCGTTTAGCTAATATAACCTGAATGGTTTTTCTTCAAATTTGTTCCGGTTTTCGGTTCGGTTCGGATAATATCCGAGAACCGAACGGGTACCTTAAAACCCAAAATCAATTACCAAATAAAAACTAATTACGTTATTTATATCATATAATTTGTATAATTAATCGAATAATTAATCAAATTATTTCAAATATCTCGAAACCGATCTGAACCAAAAAAAAATTCATAACTCGATTGGATCCTAAACAACCGGATCCGAAAAACCCGAATCCGCATAGAACCGATCCGAACCGACCCATTAATCCGAATGTCCAAGGCGAGTTTAAGAAGAACGATATAATTGAATAAACGCAATTATATGCATGTTGTTTCTTTTCGCATGTAAGATTTATACGTTAACAGGTTATCATATATGTTAGTTACATCTTTTTCTTTGACATAGTCCTTTTGTTTGGCTACAAATTTGTAATGAAACTCCAATAAATTCTTAGAAAATCATTGGTTGCATATCATTTGTTGCATCACAATCAATGGCAGACGTAGAAAAAAAATATTACTTGGAGAAAAAAAATTAGATTTTAGTTTTTAATATTTAAGTAATTAAATTAAAATATATTAAATTTTATTATTATACATCAAATAAAATTTTTTTTTTTGAACTAATCAAATAAAATTATACTTCATATATTTCTAAGTGTAGATGTTTTTAGTTTTTATACATATTAAGAAAACATTAAAACTTGACTTTAAATGCATCATTTTTGTGATTTACAATTTTATACAACTTTCAATCAATAGTAATTCAATAAATTCAAAATCCTCACGCAGAGAGGATTCGATGACAGAAGAGAATTTTTAAGAGTTCACCCTAATTTTGGTTTTCTCTTTGACACGAACTCCGAGGCCGTCAAGATCTGAAGCTCTTCTCCACAGCATGAGTCTCTGATCTCATCTCTCCTCCAGTCGTGATAGCTTCTAGCTACCCTGAAGTGTCGCTCGACTGGTCACTGCCTTGACTCGCCGAACGATGCTTCTCGCTCCGTCAGCTCCTTTTTTCGATGACTCCTTTCTCTTGATCCGAGCTTTTCTGGCGTGCTTTTTCTTCCCAAGTTCGACGTCCCTAGCCTCCCCAGGGCACTGTTGTTGCAGTCTTACCATCGAGTAAGCCTCCTCCCTTTGAAACCGCCAGATATGGGGTTGGCGACCCTCTTCGGTCCTCTCCAGCTCCGCCGACGACGTCTTCCAGAAACGTTCGGGATCCACCGAACCCCCCTGACTCTCCAGACGTCTATGGATCTCGGCCATCACCAGATCTAGTCCATTTACCTCATCTTCTGCTCTGCCGGTTAATCATTCTCCCCCATCGCCGAAAGTTACAAGCAATGTTATCTTAATATATGCCTCTGTTGTGCGCGGTACCGCCGGCCAGGCAATCAGCTCTGACGATGGTGCCACCTCTCCTCCGTCCATCTCCACCTCTGCAGTGGCTCCCGTTTTCACCACCATCTTCCTTAACTTTGACCTTCTGAAGCTTGTCTTCCTACTCCTCACCGGTGAAAGGGCATCACGACAGTTTGTTCCTGACTTGGATTTCACTCTCATTATGTTCCAGCGTTGTAGTTTGATGGGCACGGCCTAAACAGTTCCCGAAGTAAGCTCAGATCCTAAGTTCTCCTTATCACTAAAGCTCGGGTACGTGTTACTTCTTTTCTTCCGTTGGGAGAGAATCTTTTCACCAGCCTTCCCAAAAGGGAAGAAAAACAGTTCGTCAAGGGAAAATCTAGAGAAGCCAATCAAGTTTTCGCACCAGTTACAAGCGGCGGTACCCTCTGAAGATGTGGCGTCTCCTTTGTTGAGTAATAAGAGCTCTATTTGTCACTCTTTCACCGGGTATGGAGCTTTTCCTCTCTTGATTATTCTCGTCAACATATTCCGGCAAGGTTTTTTGGTGGACCTGGACCGTGTTGTTCTGTCATTGGGCTTTTTAGCCAAATTTGGCCCATCTAAGGGCATATCATTATTCTCGTCAGCGATTAGTCTGATCGTTGACCTAACATTTTGATTATATTAAAACTGAAAATCCAAAATACATTTCAAGACCATACGGTGGAAAGTAACTAACGCTGCTGAAAACGCAATTTTGATCTCGAACCAATTAGGATTTAATTGGTTAGATGGAGAAGGGATAATATAATGGGTGCTGGGAAAATGTTCTACGAAAGATAAAGGGAATGGTTACAAAGAACCAATATTTTTGTTTTGTTAAAGAAAAAAGATCAGGTAACTTCAAAACCAATATAATCACCATCAAATTATAATTCGCTCGTTGTAACATACAATAATGAAGATGTCGGTATATATAGTTAATAGTGAGGATGCGCGAGACAATATTTGCTATTGCTTTCAATTTCATGCTTTGCGACTAGAAATCGTGAATTATTCGAAACGATGCTCATGATGAGTAACACGAGTTCCTTATCATTTTGTTGAGATTATTAGAAGAATAATTTGAACATACATCATATTTTGTAATTATACTATACATTGTGACTCCAAAGAAGGAAACCCCAAAAATTTCATACCTGCTTCATGGAATCGTAATCCTTAAGTTTTTTTTTTTTTTTTTGATGAAAAGGGCCTTCGTAATCCTTAAGTTGTAAAGGGTAAAGTTGTTTCAGACCCTGGTAAGGTTTTGAAACCAGAGATTTCATTTGTCTGGCACAGAAAAGCACATCGAAGCATATTATTTTTGAATTCTGATAAAAAAAAAAAAATTATCACATCAAATTACGTCAAAAAAATTAAAATATGGTAATATTCTAATTACGTAGGAAAAATTAATCCAAAATAATATAATCTAAGAAACAAAATTGGTGGTAACTGAACATACTAAAATCTAACCTTACGGTTTCGAAGGTTAAAAATCTTAGAAAATTGATTAAAAAAGCATATGATTTTCCATTTGGTCAAAAAATAAAAATCTTAGAAAAGCATGACCTCTAAATTAATTGCCGCAGTAAAAAAACACGATGAAGAAATTAGATACCTGAAGAGTGGGATGGAATTTAAATCTACTATATATGAAAGAGAAAAGACACTCTCCTACTTCTGGCACGTCAGGATCTCAGAGTATGACACGTGTCATTTATTATTTTATTTTCAAAAAATTATTTTATTTGTATTAAATCTGAACCAAATAAAATATTTTTATTTTCTTATTATGCCATAGATACTCTTTGACAACTTTCTCTAACAACTTGTGATATTCTCCATATGTTTTACATATTAAATTGGAAGCACTTTTAAAAAACATTTATATGTATATCAATTACATACTTCGTAAAATGCCTTAAATGCATAAATAAAGAAATTCTCAAGATAAATTGAAAAAAGCAATTAATTAATTTTTTTAAACATCAAGTAACAAAAAAAAATACTAACATATGTACAATTAAATATACATAAAAACCATTAAATTTGAATTCAACTATTTAAAAATTATTATAAGTAGAGGAAATTCAAATTTAATTTTAAAAATAATAAATAAATAAATTTTATATAATACATAATTTTAAAGGCTGCCAAAAAAATAATACATAATTTTAAATATATTATTATATTTTCTTTATTATTAAACTTTGGTAAAAGTGAAAAAATATTATGATATTAAATAAATTGAGAAGTTAACTCCAACCTAAAATTTTTTGAGACACAACAAAATATTCAATAAAAAATTGAAAAGATAACAAATTATATAAAAAAATATAGAGAAGAAAAAAAAAAGAATGGATACAAAAATATACAAAAATTTAAAACATGCACAATGCAAGATATGTATAAAAATTTCTTAAAACAATAAATTAAAAATATAATTTTTTTATAATATTAAGATTTAGACAAATGAAAAGAGTATAAAAATTGAATAATAAATAAATATTCGTTAAATAATATATGAGATTGCATAGATCATTAAAAAAAGGTAGAAAATTATTTTTTTTTTAAAAAAAAAGATAAAATTAATAGTCAAAATATATAGATCTAAAAACATATTATTTAAAACTAAAATTAAAATAAAATTTGCGCATCGCACGGGTTTTCTCCTAGTATTTATAAGTTTCAAAATTCGTCTCCGTGTTTTACTTTTAGTCCAAACCCAATGATAACCAACTTGATCTATTTGATTGTTTTAAATTTCTGAGACTAAAATTTAATACATATAACAAATTGAATAATAACATTATTAAAATATTTATTTTAATTACAAACTAATTAATGTCCGCGCATTATAACTATATAAGTCTTATATTATATTTAATCGATCATCCTTGAATTCACATTTTAATAAGACGCACTACAAGAAATCAAGTGTGTTGTATCATTTATTTTATTTGTTAATATTATTTATTGATTGATGCAAATTCAGCTGCATCATTTAATTAATTGACCCTCGAAGTGGTGACTCTAATCATTTACATCAATATTATTTAATTGATGTTAATATGTATCATTTGCAATAAATGATATTAATATTTTGCATCATCTAAAATAAATGATATTAGTATTTTGCATCAATTAGAATAAATGATATTAAAATTTGCATCAGTTAAAAGAAATGATATTAAAGTTTATATCACTTAATATAATTGAGGTAAACATTTGCATCAATTAATATAAATGATGTTAATATTTATCTCGGTTATAACAATTGATGTTATATATTTATATCATATATTTTAGTTGATACTATATAAATTATAAATAATTAATATTAAAATTCATGTAAATTTTAAATTTTGTGTTAGTTTTTATAATATTATCAATTGGAGATAACTAATCATTTTGTATTTATTATTCTAAGGAATATATGTAAATACATATGTATGATTTAACATATAAAAAAATATGGTGTTGATTTTTTATAGAGTAAAAGACTAGTACTCTTCATCCTTCTTTAGCAATGTGGGACAAATAGTTGTTTAGTTAAAATTTTGTTTGCATCACTTTTTAGTGTCAATTTTTAATAAGTGGTTCAAAATAGAGTCATTTATTTTTTTTGACAATTTATAAGTGATGCTATCTATTTTATTTTTATTAATTGATGCTAATTAAGTTAGTATTAGTATCAATTATTTTAATTGATGCTAATCAAGTTAGTAATAGTATCAATTATTTTTATTTGATGCTAATCAGGTTAGTATTAATATCAATTTTTTAATTGATGCTAATCAAGTTAGTATTAGTATCAATTTTATTTAATTGATGTTAACTAAGTTAGTATTAGTATCAATTGTTTTAACTGATGCTAATCAAGTTAGTATTAATATCAATTAAAAGAATTGATGCAAAATTATATATGTAATGTCAATTTTTAATAAGTAATTCTAAATAGTATCAATTATTTTAATGATACTTTATAAGTGATGCTATCTACCCTTTTTCTTGTAGTGACGTAGCAAGAGATTCGTCAAAAAAAACAAATTATGGTGATCTCTTTTTTAGAGAAAAAGCGAAGAACATTAAAAAAAACTTAGAATTCTATCAAATATGAAACAATCTGATGGATATGTTGTCTATGAAAAAGAAAACAAAATCTGTAGATTTTTAAAATGGTATGAACTTAAGCAAATTAATACTAAATGGGTGGTGATCTAGTGGTAATGTAAGAATTAATTTCTTTGTGCTTCGGGTTCAATTTTTTATTGGGACGAAAAAGTATTCTTTCAATCAGAATATCTAAAAGCCAAGTTTTTAGATTGTAGTGAACAAATACGAGTTTAGCGGTTCATTTGGGGTCCGGATCAGCAGTTTACGGATTGCTCGCGATTTTTTTCGAATTTTCCTGGATTTATAAGTAATGGATTTTAATGTGAGAACTGGTCTGAGATAATGATCGGTCACGGATTAACCGGACGAACCGAACGGTCCGGATCAGTTTCAAAACATTGGCTGAGACATAAACAATCTAATAATATCATGATAGTAAATGGTTTCAACATCAATGCATATCATAAATGTATTGCTAGATTTGCATGTTTCACTGTCCAAGCTGCTCTTACCAATCGAAAATCTAAGTTTACTAAAAGAAGAGACTGACGAACTAAGTCAATGGATCAAGTCAAGTGAAAGTTCGTCCGGATCGAGATTTTTTATTTTTGGTCAATTCGAGATATTTTTTTCTTAGTTTGAAAAAGAAAACATTCCTATCAATTTAAAAAAGAACAAAAAACAGGTAGGAGCATTTGTAACTTGTAAGTTAATGTAAGAAGTACCAATTTTTCTTCGACGTGGACAGCCGCCGAAATTGTTGATTTTCGACCGATCGTTTACTTGTTTTCTCCGATTTAACAAATATATCATTCTGCATTTGGGAGTAGTATTTCGATGCACGCCAACGATTTTAATCCAACGTATTAAATATATATTTTCTGTCAATATGAATTAAATACTATTTATTAAAGAGTTTTTCGGCTAAGGGCACAAAACTTCTGTCAACGATTTTTATTTTTACCAGAAGATAACACGCGCTAATATGCAGGTTTTGCTTTATTTTGTTAATATTTAATATATTTTTAAATTTTCATTTCAAGTATTAATATTTAATATATTTTTAGATTTTATTATGATCCTAGAGAACATATGTTACTACGCAGATTTTGTTTTAGTTTATGTTATAAATTATATGTTTTTATACGTTTGTTTTGATTATCAATTTTTTCTTGCGTTTTTTATCATTTGTTATTTTGTTCGTTTTTTCCTGAATTATTATTCTAATATTTCCATACATTATTTTATAGTTATTTACTTATTCCTCATGCTCTTTTCATTCATTCAAATCTCAATATTACAATAATTTTTCAACTTTTTTGATTTACCATTTTGAGTTTTGTTTTCTTTTCACGTATATTTCATAGATTCCATTTTTCATGTTTTTAATATTTGTATACTTTTTTGTATCTATTTTTCCTTTTCTATTTCTCATGTTCTTTTCATTCATTCAAATCTCAATATTACAATAATTTTTCAACTTTTTTGATTTACCATTTTGAGTTTTGTTTTCTTTTCACGTATATTTCATAGATTCCATTTTTCATGTTTTTAATATTTGTATACTTTTTTGTATCTATTTTTCCTTTTCTCTATTTTTAGAGTCCTGATATTTCTTCTTCAATTGTCTAAAACATTTTTCACCTATTATTCTCATTTTTTAATTCATAATTTGGTTTTTCTTTACTTGTATCAAGATTCAGTTATCTTCGTTAGTTCATCTATTAGTTCGGAGATGGCGATTCAATCACACAAAACATGAAAATATGTATTTATATCTTGTATTATATAATATGTATATGTTTATAATTTTTTTAAATTAAATAAGATATTTATTTATTTTATGTTTATGTTTTATGTATATGTTTATAATTTTTTTAAATTAAATAAGATATTTATTTATTTTATGTTTATGTTTTAATAAATTTTTAAATTTAACAATCACGCAAAAACATGAAAATATGTATTCAAATCTTGTATTATATAATATATGTATATATGTTTATAATGTTTTAAAATTAAATATGCTTTTTATTTATTTTATGTTTACGTTTTGATAATTTTTTAATAGTTAAATGCAAATTAAATGGTTTTAAATTATAGTTAATTATGTACACATGTTTATTTTTTATTCGTTTAAACATATTGATGTGTCAACGCTGGAGAACTCCCCTTCAACTATTATAGTATAGATTTTCAACCAATTTCATATATATGTATTCGGGTATGGTTTTTAAACAGTTAAATTAAAAAAAATACGGTATATTTAAAATAACTCTTCTAGTGTGCACACACCTGATTTTGTGTTTGTTCAACCAGTTATTTTCATTAACTTCAAACTTTCGGAATACAACGAACTAGAGCAGTTACGATAATACAATACAAATAAAAAGCAAAAGAGTTTAAAGCATATAAAATTTTAAAATAAGAAGACAGCAGGTCCGAAGCTGGATACGTCTGATAGAGAGACATCGAATCCAAATATGGATATGTCAGATAAAACAACACTGAAACTAAAACTGGATGTGTTTATAATGCAATAACAACATTGTCGAAATTATTGGGATATCAATCCAAGTCCCACATCGGAAGATTAGACAGGAATGGTCTAATATATAAGTAATATCCAACTCTGATTAGTATGAGGCCTTTTGGGAAGGAGTCTAAAGATAAATCCGTGCGGGCTATGCCACATGAGCCCAAAGCGGACAATATCATAGTAATGGGGGAGTTGGACATGGACTTGAAAAGCCCAACAATTGGTATCAAAGCCAAGGTTCTAAAAAGTGGACCTGGAGAAGTGAGAAGATAACCCTCGAGGTGAACGGTACAAGATGGTGCCATGTTTCGCAGAAGGTTGGAGGCCAAGAGTGATGTGGTCTTTGGCTTGAAGGGAGAATTATTGGGATATCAATCCAAGTCCCACATCGAAAGATTAGACAGGAATGGTCTAATATATAAGTAATGTCAAACTCTGATTAGTATGAGGCCTTTTGGGAAGGAGCCCAAAGATAAATCCGTGCGGGCTATGCCACATGAGCCCAAAGCGGACAATATCATACTAATGGGGGAGTTGGACATGGACTTGAAAAGCCCAACAGAAATGCTGGAAATTAGTCACTTGACAATATGACGTTAAGAGATCGCCTAAACCTTTGGATCTCATGGAAACGAGCTTTTACATCTTGTGGTACCGCACAAACTAACAACACAGGGAATTGGAAATTTTTCTCGGTTTTAAAGCCTGATTTGTTTGATGATTATACCACATAGAGATAAATAGGGAGGGAGTCAGCTCTATTCTCTTGCTGACCATAATCATTTTCTAACTCCGGCTAATGAACATCTTTCGAGAGACATGATAACCTTATCGATAATTGATGTGTCGCCATTTTCTCGTTAGTGGTTAATACAAAATCATCCCAATATGCATATACATTCGCTCCATCAATACATCATTTACTTTTAATTATTTCAAATGAGATGAACAAAATACAATAAAACAAAACCAAAATACAATCATTTTAAAGATTATGGTTTTTAAAATATAATTATACTAATTTTTTTTTGACACATTCAATACATGTATAAAGTTTTCATATTCTTCAAAAAAAAAAAAGATTGGCTATAATTTTGTTTTTGTCAACAAAAATATATTAATATTTAAATTACTTAGAAACACTTTGGAGTAAAATAACCGTTTTTCTGAATCACAGATTTATACGAAAATGTAACGAAATAAATCCTCACTTTCCTAGTTCCCAAGCTTTTTCTTCCACACAATTACACAAATCGACATCCTCTTCTTCATCGTTCATAATTTTACGCATACACTCTCTCTACTACTATAAAACCAAATCTCTACGCAAAGCGAATCTGGTCTCTGTATACTTTTAAGCTTTTCTCTACCGTGATCCAGCTTTTATGGACTATTCATCGTCTCTCGATCCCAACACCAACCCTTTCGACCTTCATTTCGCCGGTAAACTTCCGGTGAGTTCCGAATTTTCCTTCTTTCACTGCCGTACTATGGTTGTGGTAATTAATCTGAGGTTCATGTCTTTTTTTCTTTGTTCTTGATTCAGAAAAGGGAAGTCTCGTCGGATTCGTCTTCTGCTGATTTGGCGAGGAAATGGTCGGTGAAAGACGAGGTTAGTTCTTTCATCGAACACTTGGTGTGCATCACTTCGACCTCAAACAATAGGATGAACAAGTTCCCAGATTCTGCTGTCTCTTAACTTTGCTTCCCGAAATGATTAGTACGGATCTGAGATTAACATCTCTGATCTAGACAATCCATTAGTTTGATTAGATCGAGTGATGATGACGAAAGGCTCAAAAGTCAAAACTATGGTCAGATTCAAACAAAAAAATCGAATCTTTTTCTGAATCTGTTGATTTTGATTTTATGGTTTTTGTGATTTCGGAACAGAAGGCATTTATGTTACAAGAGGAGTTAAACCGGGCAAATTCCGAGAACAAGAAGCTAACCGAAATGCTAGCCAGAGTCTGTGAGAATTACTATGCTCTACATAGTTATCTGGAAGAGTTGCAGCAGAATCGGAAGAGTCCTGAAAATGAAAACTTTCAGAACGAACAGCTCACGAGGAAACGAAAACAGGACGTTGATGAGTTTGTAAGCTCCCCAATTGGACTAACCGAGAATACATCCTGCGACAAAGCAGCGGTTTCAACCGCCTATTATCCCGCTGATTCGTCTGACACAAGCTTGGTAAGCGTTCGTATGTTCTTGATTGTGTTTTCCTCTGAATATCGCTGATAAGCATAGGACTTAGGAGCCTTGTGGCTTTAGGAGAGTTAGAAGATCTTCATGATACTTAAGGTTCTTGTTTGCAATCCTTGATTTAAAGATAACCAAGAATATTTGTTCCTCTTCTTCTTATTTCAGAGTCTTGATCTTATCAATCATCGTTTGAATGACGAATGTTTTGTGGTATACTTACTTGCAGACTGTGAAAGATGGATATCAATGGAGGAAATACGGGCAAAAGATTACGAAAGATAATCCATCTCCTAGAGCTTACTTCAGATGCTCTTTTTCACCGTCTTGTCCAGTCAAGAAGAAGGTAATTTAACAACATTCAAGTCCAGATTAAAATTTGTAAAAGAGTTAGTTCTTCATTATCTTGCTGTCTGGTTAAAATCCCTAGTGGTGTGTATTGTTCAGGTACAACGAAGTGCAGAAGATCCATCTTTCTTGGTAGCCACTTACGAAGGGACACATAACCACCCGGGTCCACATCTAGGTGGGTCTAGGACAGTGAAGCTTGATCTAGTCCAAGGTGGTCTTGGACCTGTTGAGGAAAAGAAAGAGAGAGGAACGGCTCAAGAGGTTTTGATGCAACAAATGGCCTCTTCGTTGACGAGTGATCCAAAGTTTACTGCAGCTCTTGCGGTTGCTATTTCAGGGAGGTTGATAGTTCAGTCAAGAACATGAAAATTTCTGTAGACTATATTTGTATATTTGTTGTTTTATTGCTCTCATCCCTAGTAAAAAGATAGGGATTTGATTTTGATTAGCAGACGAATTTTGTCACGGGAGGTCAATATCGCCATTAACTTGCTATTCAAGAATGGATTTAAATGGTAGAACCGGATCAAATGGTGCAAATCATACAAAACTAGTGTATATGATTTGCGTCTAAGGAATCGAAAGTATCCATCAAGCGGATCATGAGATCTAGAAAATATGTTGAAAAAGTATCATATACGATTGGGACGAAACTAATAACTAATATTGCATGTTGTGGTTTCGGGTTGGTTTCGGGTTGGAGGATTACTGTAGAGGCCATCAAAACTGAACTCTTTTGAAAAAAGTCCGTTAAAACGTTGTTGAAGCACACTATTAACCATGTCATTTTGGAAAGATGGTTTCAGTTATAATTGTGATAAAATATGTTTAGATAAATTTATTCATCCCAAATAGAAAGCTAACCATGTCATTTAGAAAGCTAATCATGTCATTAAGCAAGATACGTTAAAAATGTTGTACCCTCTTTCCGGGTATGCAAATGGACCGAAAGCAAGGGCTCATATCCGTGTGGGTGTACAAGACAATGTGTTTTAGTTTCTCGCAGCAGGTGGATTGAACTTGAAACGTGTTGCCGTCCCAAACCGTTTCCTTTCTAGACCACAAGGCCCCGGACACGTTAAAAACGTTGTTGAAGCACACTATTAAGCTCTTCACGTATCTTGCTTAATGACATGATTAGCTTTCTAAATGACATGGTTAGCTTTCTATTTGGGATGAATAAACTTATCTAAACATATTTTATCACAATTATAACTAAAACCATCCTTCCAAAATTTCTTTAAGTTTATAAAGTTTTAAATATAGTGGAAAATAATCTTTTGAATATTGCGCGTAAAAATAATTAATTAAAATTTACAAATAAAAAAAAGTTTAGTTGAATTTGCACAAAAAAAAAGTTTAGTTGTACCAAATTTATAATATTTTTTAAGATTAATTCGTATAATAAAAAGATGACTATATTTTGTTAAAAAAAATATAGGTAATTGTAATAGATTTATTTTGGAAATATATATTTATATTTTTTTCTAACAATATGGTAAATATATGTTTTAACGAACACTAATGAAAGATTTTTTTAAATATTTTTTAAAAATAACTATAGATATAATTATCTTCTATATTAATCTCAGTTAAAAGAATTATTAATTTTTCAAATATGTTTTTAATAATTTGAAGAATAATTGTTGCATTGGATTTATGCAAAACTAAAACAATACAATTTATTAAATATAATTTTAAATTCTATTTTGTCACATATTTATCAAAATTTAACATTAAATTCTTTCATCATAAATTATTTATCAAACACTTTTATTTTAATTTTTTAATACATTTAATATTTTTAAAATAAAAATTATACGATATTTAGTAAGGAAAATAATGATATGTTAAAAATATAACCGTCTCATATTTAATACTTTTTTCTCTTATAAATTTTTAGTGATAATAATAAAGAAAATATGGTTGATTGGTTGGAGTTGTAAATTTTATATTATTATGGGTTTAAACTTTAAAACTGAAAATTATAGCATTTTTTCCTTTATTGTGCTATGAAATTAATATATAAGCCTTGTAACACATTATACTTGTGGTTTTAGGAAAGCAAGATGATGTGAGCTGTTTCATTTCAATTTCTTTTTTTTCTTATGCTTCTAATTATAGCTTTAGGAAAGCAAGACGATGTGAGCTATTTTATTTTAATTTTTTTTCTTATGCAACAGAGGTGTGACAACCATTGGCTTACTTAGACCATCTCCAATGGTTATCTCTATTTTTTAATCTAAAATAGAGAAGATATGATTACCTCTATTTTCAACTCTAAAAAAAGAATATTCCAATTATATTCTATTTTTGGTAATTTAATAATTTAATAATTTATTATGAAACCTTTTACTTTACAATTAATATGCAAATATACAAATTTTACCCATGTATTTTACGTTTTTATCAAAATAAAATAAAATTGTGATTTTATTAAAATTAAATATTTACTATGAAAATAAAATTTTATTATAACACATAAATAAATAAAAAGTCACGTTTAAGTTTTTTTTTAATGTTAAGTCATATTATTACATAACTAGAATAAGTCATGTTAATTTTTTTTTTAACGGCAACTATTTTGGTATCTATTATATATTTCTAATTTACCATTTGTCATGTTATTTTTAATTTACTATGTTTCAATTTTCATTTTAAAAATTTAATTAATTATTGTTAATATAATTTTATATAAATAAAAAATAATGCATATAGTTTTAGAGTGAAAATAAAAAATTAATCCTTTAATTTTGATATGTTTTTATTTTATATATAAACAAAAACTATATGTTTTATTTTTATATTTAAATAAAATTATATTAACAATAACTAATTAAATAATTAATTAAAATTTTAAAATTCAAATTGAAATACTTTAAAATAAAAATAACATGAAAAATGATAAATTAGAAATACATAATTAATACCAAAATAATTACCATTATAAAAAATTTAACATGACTTATTCTAGTGATCTAATAATATGACTTAACATTAAAAAAAAACTTAACATGACTTTTTTTTCTATTTATGTTTTGTAATAAAATAAAAAATTCGTGGTAAATATTTAATTTTTAATAAAATCCTAATTTTATTTAATTTTGGTTAAAAACATAAAATATATGGGTAAATTTTGTATATTTGTAAATTAAAAGGTTTTATAAGAAATTATAAATTAAACAAAAATAGAATATAATTGGAATATTCTTTTTTTAGAGTAGAAAATAGAAGTATCATTGAAACAAACTCCTTCTCTATTTTTAAAGAACTCTATTTATAGAGTAAAAAATAGATGTAACAATTAGAGACGGTCTTAGAGAAGCCTAAGAATGAAAATTCAAATAAATTAGCTCACATTATCTTGTTTTTTTTTTTTTGGTCAACACATTATCTTGCTTTCTTAAAACCACAATTAGAAGGTGTTACATGTCAAATTCATAGCACAAAAAAAGGAAAAAGTTACAATTTTCAGTTTTAAATTTTAAAATTACAATAATAAATCTAAGATTTACAACTCCAACCAATCACCCATATTATCTTTATTGTTACCAGTATAGAAAAATTTATAAGAGAAAAAGACTATTAAATATGTTCAGTTATATTTAAACATATCATTATTTTCCTTAATAATTACTTTATAATTTTAATTTTAAAAATATTAATAAAAGTATTTCACAAAAAATTAAAATAATAGTGTTTGATAAATAATTTATGATGAAAGATTTTAATGTTAAAATTTTGATAAATATGTGACAGAATATCATTTATTTAGAATTTTAAATTATATATTTTTTTTTATTGTTTTAGTTTTGCATAACTCCACTGTAGCAGTTTTTTTCCAAATTAATAAAAACAATTTGACGAATTAATAATTTTTTAACTGAGATTAATATAGAAGAAAATTATTTCTATAATTATAAAAAGAAGAAAAATGGGGAAAAAAAATCATTAGTGTTCGTTAAAAAAGATATTTACCATATTGTTAGAAACAAATACTAATATATTTTACCAAAATAAATCTAGTACTATTATCCATATTGTTTTGAACAAATTAAAATCATCTTTTTCATGATATGAATTAATATTCAAAATTTAGATTGGTAATCACACAATTCTAATATGCATGAACATAAAAATGTTAAAAAATGTAAGTAACTCTTTATATAAATATGCAAAGAAAAATGAAAAGTTGTGGGAGTATAGAATAAACTAATAGTTAGATTAATGAACATACCTTATTATCTTTGAAGATCACACAAACCAATAGTTAAATGTAAATTGAAAATGTGTGGTGTATGCTTCTTGGGGTCTAAGTATCACATAATTTACGAGATTTTCAATCACCTGTTGCAAATAAGATTATCAGTTTTCGTCTCAGCAAAGGTTTTGAAGTTTTGTTAAACATGGGGGTAAAATAGAGACATACACGGATACACTTCGAGCGAGGGAAGCAACACAACCTAACATATCCTAAGCTCTCTTTCATTGTCGATCTTTCCTCACTGTATTATTGTTGTTCTTCTCATATCATGCTGTAATTCTCCTCTTGTTTTCAATATAAAAGGTTCAAAAAAAAAAAAATATTTGAGACATACACACTACACCATAATTTTGAGATTCGACGGCATCTGCAATATATTCGAGCTGGTTTGAGAGATTTCTTGTTTACTGTCATCAACAGTGAGAAAAAAGATTAGATAGTTGAAAACTAAAACATGGAAGAAAACTAGATGACTTGGAAAACAAAAACCTTACTTGATACCATCGCCAATATTTCTTGGCCAACATCTTATCGTTAAACCATTGATAATAACACAAATATGGTTTTATCGTCAATGACACCCATCTAAAAGATCCATATTCGAAAAGATTAGACAGTGATATATATGCATATGTGGTAAGACAGAGTAAATGGTATATAATTTATTTATTTAGTTTTAAAGAAAGTAGCAATTTAGGTCAATTATTTTTGTTGTAGTTGTTCTAGTATCGTTTTTATTTATGTATGACACGTTGATTTTTATTTTATTTGAAGACGCGTGTCATGATCAGCTGATTTGATATCTAAAATGGATAATGTTTCTATACTAGCATATCAATTTTCCTATGAAACAAGATTTTATAAAATTTATTATTTCTTTTTTAAAAAGTATCAAATTGGAGAAATCATTTTTACTTAAATATTTCTTGTTTCTTTTTTTATGTATGATACGTTGATTTTTTCTAGTATCGTTTTTTTTATGAATGACACGTTGATTTTTATTTTATCTGAAGACACATGTCATGATCAGCTGATTTGATATCTACAATGGATAATGTTTCTATACTAGCATAGTAATTTTCCTATGAAACAAGATTTTATAAAATTTATTAATTCTTTTTAAAAAGTATCAAATTGGAAAAATCGTTTAACTTAAATTGTTCTTGTTTCTTTTTAATGTATGATATGTTGATTTTTTCTAGTATCGTTTTTCTTTTATGTATGACACGTTGATTTTTATTTTATTTGAAGACGCGTGTCATGATCATCTGATTTGATATCTACAATGGATAATGTTTCTATACTAACATAGCAATTTTCCTATGAAACAAGATTTTATAAAATTTATTAATTCTTTTTTAAAAAGTATCAAATTGGACAAATCGTTTTACTTAAATTGTTCTTGTTTCTTTTTTATGTATGATATGTTGATTTTTTCTAGTATCGTTTTTCTTTTATGTATGACACGTTAATTTTTATTTTATTTGAAGACGCGTTTCATGATCAGCTGATTTGATATCTAAAATGGATAATGTTTCTATACTAGCATAGTAATTTTCCTATGAAACAAGATTTTATAAAATTTATTAATTCTTTTTTAAAAGTATCAAATTGGACAAATCATTTTACTTAAATTGTTCTTGTTTCTTTTTTATGTATATGATATGTTGATTTTTTCTAGTATCGTTTTTTTTTAATGTATGACACGTTGATTTTTATTTTATTTGAAGATGCGTGTCATAATCAGCTGATTTGATATCTAAAATGGATAATGTTTCTATACTAGCATAGTAATTTTCCTATGAAACAAGATTTTATAAAATTTATTAATTCTTTTTTAAAGAGTATCAAATTGGACAAATCATTTTACTTAAATTGTTCTTGTTTCTTTTTATGTATGATATGTTGATTTTTTCTACTATCGTTTTTCTTTATGTATGACACGTTGATTTTTATTTTATTTGAAGACGCGTGTCATAATCAACTGATTTGATATCTACAATGGATAATGTTTGTATACTAGCATTGCAATTTTCCTATGAAACAAGATTTTATAAAATTTATTAATTCTTTTTTAAAAAGTTTCAAATTGGACAAATCGTTTTTACTTAAATTGTTCTTGTTTCTTTTTTATGTATGATACGTTGATTTTTATTTTATCTCGAGATACATGCTGTGTGATAAGTTGATTTGATATCTAAAATTGATAATATTTCTAGGCTATCATAGTAAATTTTGTTTGGAACATGATTTTATAAAATTTATTTATGTTTTAAGAAAATATCAAATTGGGCAAATCGTTTTTTCTTAAATTGTTCTTGTATCATTTTTATTTATGTATGACACATTGATTTTTATTTCATTTGGAGACGGGTGTCGTTTGATCGGTTGATTTGATATATAAAATTGATAATATTTCTATTATAGCATAGTAAATTTTTTTATAAAAACATGATTTTATAAAATGAACATTTCTTATGAAAAACAGTTTTATAAAATAAAATAACATTAATTCAATGATGACATGAAAATCATATATATCAACTCAAGATGTCGAATCGAGTTGAACTGAACTAAAATGGTCGAGCTAGACCAGTTGGCCCGGCTATCGGGTAGCTCAGTCAAACTGAGAGGAATGATCGGCAATTAGGTCAGTTCGGTCGACTAACTCACTCACTAGTCTAGCTGGGTCGACTGTTTTGTTGATTGTTCAACTAAAAGAGCTAATTGGTCGAGGTGGACAATTACAGTTGAAGGCCGGTCGAACCGGTTACATTTGGATCGTTTGATTAATCTCAATACCCGAACTAGCCGAACTCGCAAAACCCATATAGAACATAACCAAACCAAAATAACCGGTACAATTGATAAAACCCAAAAAGAAAATATAAACCGAGTCCAATTAGGGTACACTTTAGCTTTCATCCCCAACTTCTTCGTTCTCGCTGATTCTCAAGTTTAGATTTTTCGCCATGGATATTGATGTCGGACCCGTTGATCCATCTGTTCTCTACGAGCAAGAACTCCATGTTTCTTCTGCTATTTGGGAAGGACAGGTTTTTTTCTCAATTCCCTTTTCGAATTTTTGGATTGAATGCTTTAATCTTTCGAATTTTGGATTGAATGCTTTTTTACTCTTTTCTTTCAATCCCTAGGAACGAGGGCTACTTCGTTGCCAAGAACACACTTCGTTGCTTCATCAATGGAAACTCACCGACGAACAAATCAAGCTCGTGGACAAAGCAGGATTCGGATTCTTCCGCAAAATCGGTCCAATGAGCCTAAACAATTCGCTAATCTCCGCACTCGTTGAGCGATGGAGGAGAGAAACCAACACTTTTCACCTCCCTTTAGGAGAAATGACCATAACGCTAGACGAAGTAGCATTGGTCCTTGGACTCGACATCGACGGAGAACCCATCGTTGGTTCCAAAGTAGGAGACGAGATCGCGATGGATATGTGTGGGAGACTCTTAGGGAAACTCCCATCTGCTGCTAACAAAGAAGTTAATTGCTCGAGGGTTAAGCTTAATTGGCTCAAAAGAACGTTCTCAGAGTGTCCTGAAGAAGCTTCTCCTGATGTTATCAAATGCCACACTCGAGCTTATCTTTTGTATCTTATAGGTAGCACCATTTTTGCTACTACTGATGGTGACAAAGTCTCTGTGAAGTATCTGCCTTTGTTTGAAGACTTTGATCAAGCTGGGAGATACGCTTGGGGAGCTGCCGCTTTGGCTTGTCTTTACCGTGCGCTTGGCAACGCGTCTCTTAAGTCTCAGAGCAATATCTGTGGCTGCTTGACATTGCTACAGGTTGTTGTTGCTGCTATGTTAGTTTTAAGGTTTTGGTTTTATGAGATTTTGGTATCTTCAGGGGAAGTAACTTAGTTTGTGTTTATGATACAGTGTTGGAGTTATTTCCACTTGGATATCGGTAGACCGGAGAAATCCGAAGCGTGTTTCCCGCTTGCTCTTTTGTGGAAAGGTAAAGGAAGCAGATCGAAAACCGATCTATCTGAGTACCGGAGAGAGCTTGACGATCTCGATCCAAGCAAGGTTAACAGTTCACTTCA